>CM054164.1:33213683-33276183 GCA_028751875.1 Rapana venosa
TCCATTATCATCGATATGTGGATCGGTGGTCTAGAGGTAACGCGCCTGTCTAGAAAGCGAAAAGTCCGGGTCTGAAGTGTGCGGCGGTTCGTACCCCGTTTGGACCGGAAACTTTTCCCCCATCCATTAGACCATGAGTGGTGGTCTGGGCGCTAGTCTTTCGGATGAGACGATAAACCGAGGTCCCGTGTGTTACACGTAATTATTTAGCGCACGTAAAAGAACCCACGGCAACAAGAGAGTTGTCCCTGGCAAAATTCTTAGGAAAAAGCCACTCTGATAGGGAAACAAATACAGTTGCAGACATGAAAAAGAAAAAAAAAAGGGTGGCGCTGCGCTTGTGGCGACGCGCTCTCCCGCTCTCCCCGGGGAGAGCAGCCCGAATTTCACGGAGAGAAATCTGCCGTGACTTAAAGTGGTATGAAATGAAATCTGAGCGCTTTGATTTGTTGCTTTACAAGATTCAGCGCTATATAAATTCCACACATTATTCATTATTATATAAAAGAATAAATAAATAAATAAAATAAAATAAATAAAACACACACACACACACACACACACACACACACCTAGCAGAGGAAGCTGAGAGCTAACAAAGATTCTTCATTTGATTACAAATTGTGTGTGATTGAATACTGTGGAATACGGTAACAATTTCTCTGTTTCTGTGTGCCTGCCTGACTGTCAGTCTGCTGTCTGTCTGTCTGTCTGTCTGTCAGTCTCCCCCCCCCCCCCCCCCCTTCTCTCTCTCTCTCTCTCTCTCTCTCTCTCTTTCTCTCTCTCTCTCCCTCCCTCCATCCCTCCCCCCTCTCTCTCTTTCTGTGTGTCTCTCCACCAGGGGTTTTACTTTCGCTGACTTAGTTTCAAATGTTTGTGTATTATTGCCACATCTTACATTCATGTTGATTTGTAATAACTTTTTCTTAAGCTCTCTCTCTCTCTCTCTCCTCTCTCATCTCCTCTCTCTCTCTCTCTCTCTCTCTCTCTCTCTCTCTCTCTCTCTCTCTCTCTCTCTTTGGATGAGACTATAAACCGAGGCCTGTGCGAACGCTCGCAGAACATCTTGCCCACACGTTAAAATCCTGTTCCCCATTTCGTAAGAGTAGGCCATTGTGCGCCGGTGGGAACACATGACAATTTACAAAACCGCATACACACGGGGACTTGATGTAAAAAAACCCACATAACTGCTTATTCCATTATCCTCGATATAAAAGAATTTTTAAAAAAAAGTTAAATCTCTCTCTGTCGGTCTGTCTGTCTGTCTGTCTGTCTGTATCTCTCTCTCTCTCTCTCTCTCTCTCTCTCTCCTCTCTCTCTCTCTCTCTCTCTCTCTCTCTCTCTCTCACTCACTCACTCACTCACTCTCTCCCATACTTGCTTGCTCCCTTGCTCTCTCGCTCTCCACATACTCTCTCTTGCTCGTGCTCTCTCTTAGAGATTTTCCCCACACAAAGTAGCAAACAGCAGTAGGCTAGCACACGTGGAAACCACACACACACACTCTTCTTTCCCCCCCCCCCCCCCCCCCCCCCCCCTCTAACTTCACACAACACAACGTAGATTCCACATATGCACAGTCACATGCTCCATGAGTCACCCACCGATCCATACACCAATCACAAAACGTTGAAACAAAAACGCGTTCATACAACGAATGTGCAAGGTTGCGCTGTGTATAGCCGCCAATTGGCCTCGAAATGACCACAGTGTGTTGAGGTCACGGGTGGAGCATTCGCAGTCTGTTACTCCTGACCTGACCTGACCTCGGCTCTAACTGACGATGTTGTATGCATCGGATGCGCAGAGCGTGCATTTCATACATTTATGGCAGGGCATTGTCTTCCGAGTCAGTTCGAGTGATGCAGAATCCACGCCCTTACGCGAAAGCACTGATGTTCGATCCATGCTAGGCTACCGATGCTGCTCTGCCCGATGCTGCTCTGCCGCATCTCGCATCTCGTCATAGTTAGGAGTTTAGCTTCCTTCTGCGGTATTCTTATCGCTAGCACTTCTTGCTTTTCTTTTTCAACACTCGGCTCTTCTCTCCCCCCCCCCCCCCCCATCTAAAAAAAAAAGCTGCTCTGTCCATAGAGGGAAAAAGGGATGTGTTGGGGGCAGGGGGAGGTGGAAGCGGAGGGAGGTACCATCACAAAGTGTGGTAACTAGGCTGACTCGGCTGATCCCACTCTTTAGTTGGGTCTCAAGCCATTCATTGATTTTATGCAACCCGTCTTTTTTGAGGTTACGATCAGCTGAGGTTGTTTCCTTAATCAAAGAAAAAAAACGCTTCACAATTTGAGCATATATCATGATTTTTTAGTCTTGGTAAAGATGCATCAGCAAAGATGGAGTTAAAAACTAAAAGTAAACACAAAATAAAAATAATAAATAATTCAGTTCCCCTTCATTCATAAAGCGCAAATGAATTCATTCATAAATTTGAGAAGCCTTGGCTGTTTGCTTCATACTAATTGAAGTGTTTCCAAAATGCATGGCCGTTTGCTACATTTTTCTGTAAGATGATTAATTCTGACAAAGCTGCAGAATTACAAGCTTGCATTCATTATTGGCGTTTTGCTCTCGGTCTCTCAGACGAGACCCGTCATCAGCCATTGTACAGGCCGAGCCGATTCCGTGCTTGCCGAGCAAGACCGGCTCATTACATATGCAAGGTACAGCCTCACAGTAAACTTCCATCCCATAATATCTTCATGTAGGCTGTTACTTTCTACCAACTGCCCATTTCATGATAGGTAATTATTTACTATCGTGTTTTTTCGATCACATTATTTGTTTTGTTACATTTTATTGCAAGACATGTTCGCTCAATATCTGACGTTTGATCGTTATTTTTTGTTTGCAGTGCAGTGATTCGTTCACACTGATCGCCTGTTCTGCTAAGCAGACACACGCCCTCCGACACCACACCCAAGTCTGGTTGACTCCATTTGGCACCTCCATGGTTGGGGATTTTTGACAGTCAACGGCGAATTATCGCTGTATTTTGGACATCTTTCCCCATCCGTGCTGTCGTTTGGACTTGGGGAAGGAAAGAGAGTGGAGAGGAGAGCATCTAAGGACAGCAGATTCGGTAATTCGCTGCTGGCCGCAGATAGCGCTGCTTCAAAATGGCGTGCTGTTTAACAGAGGAACTGAAGGAGCAGAAGCGAATAAATCAGGAGATTGAGCGGCAGTTGAAAAAAGACAAGAGAGATGCACGCAGGGAATTAAAGCTACTTCTTTTAGGTAAGTCATGCACTATACTTTTGTTCTTTCGTGTGTGTTGTTGTCGTCAGATTGGAGCATCGAAAGTTGGGTGAGCTCTGATTCTATCAAAACAAAAGCTCATTTCCTGCAATGATAAGCAGTTTTAAATCGTTATCTCCTCGAACTGTTGTACGATTCATATATTTTTCGTTGCATATTGAGCTATACTGACTCCTTATGGTACCCCTTCTTTGATTTTGTTGCTTTTTAATGCATAGAGGGAAAACCAGTTTTCGCATTATTTTGGCGCAGCCATTTCTGAGAGATCCGCCATTTTGGATGCTGTAAGCGCTGATGTTGGATGAATGCATAATTCATTTATGGCGATCTATAGTTCTGATACACCCATGAATTTGGACATGCTTCCAAACTTATTAGCGAATGCTTGATATATATTAGAGTTAATACTGAACTGTCGTGCTCAATTAGCAGCATTGAGATCAAAATTGAGGGATTTGCTTACAACTCACCTGAGCTCAGTGAGCTGAGACCAACATAGAGAGAGCTACACGCTGAAGAGAGATTCCACAGAAATCGAAGCTCATGCAAAGATTTCATGTTGCTGGAAGTACCCTCAAAATCAGACATCCAGAAATAGCATTTTGATTAGGAGATTGGTTTGAAATATGTTTATAGTGAGTGACAACTAACTACATTGTGTGTGAAAATTACTGTAGCAACTGTTGTGTTACTAACATTAAAATCAGCCTTCAAGACCTGATGAGATCCATGGCTCTTGTCATTTGGCTGCATATGATGCAGCAAACACACACAGATCATAGCACTGACACATGGCAAGTATTTGAAGGCAAAGCAGCATATTGTGTCAAGTTGATTTCTCCAACTAAAATTGTTGTCAGTTTGTATTGTCAAGCCTGTTTGGGGAGAGGTCAGGCTATGATGGGGAATTCTCCCTTTTTTTTTTCTTTTTGAAAAAAAAATTGCAGATAAATAATGTGATATTTCCAAACTGTAGTAAAATAGTCAGCTGTTGAGTATCATGAAATGCACTCCATAATGGAATCTGATGTTGCAAAGTACAGATCATATCCACATTTTGTCTGTGTTAAAAAAAAAAAAGGCTTTTTTTTGTGGGGGGGGGGGGGGGGGGGGGGGGGGGGGGGGGGGGGGGGGGGGGGGGGCCAAGAAAATAATACATGATGTATTCAAAGTCATTTTGGTAAATTCAGTAGAGCATTGGATATTTTTAATTTTTGAGAAAATGGTAATTTTGAATTTGATTTTCAGATTATAAGCAAAAATATTCATTTCAAAATGGGATTAGGATGGAAAGGTTGGAAGAATTTAGGGATCATTTACAATTTTTTCTGTTTTTTCATATATTTTATTCTCTTTGTCTTTGACATAATTTGATTTGCCTTGTAATTGGGAAGTAAATCAGTGAAATGAATGACCCACGTTTTATGATACAGCATGACTGGTGTGTAGACAAGAAAGTGCAGTGAGATAGCTGACATGCAGTGATCTAAAACACGCATGCATGCTTGTATGCATGGATGCACATGTACACAGACACACACACCCACACACACTGACACAGACACACACTCAGAGAAAAACCACACACACACAAAACACACACACACACACACACACACACACACACACAACACACACACACACACACACACACACACACACACTCAAACACACACATGTACACACACACACTCACACACACACACCACTCATATACTATAGTGATGAAAACATACCAATATATTTTGTTTAGATTTTTTTTGGTTTTGATTTTTGCACGTTACTGGGGCAAAGATATTTTGTTTAGATTTTTTGGGTTGATTTTTGCATGTTACTGGGACAATACCAAAACTGGCAAAAGGGGTTTTGTCAAGTGTTCAAGAAGCTTTATAAGATTTTGTCAGTTCCAGCTTAGAAACTGTGTGTGCATCTGTGTACACATAATAATGATGTAAGGAATTTTATTGTGCTGAATCTTGTAAAGCAAACAAACCATAAATCACTTGCATTCATGTCATGTAGATCTGTACATGCAACCATTCACAAGTAAGATTTAAAAGAATTTAGATTTTTACGTACACATAGTGACACACACTCTCTTTCTCCGTCTCTGTCTCTTTGTGCCCGCCCCCCCCCCCCCCCCCCCCCCCCCTCTCCTCCCCTCAGTGCCCCATCTCACCCTCTCTCTCTCTCTCTCTCTCCCCTCCCCCCCCCTCTCTCTCTCTCTCTCTCAACACACACACACACACACCACACACACACACAACACACACACACACACAGAGTGACAACATACACATGCATACAGTAACACACCAAGGAAAGGTGATGGAGATGGAAGAGGCTGATAGAAAGTAGCCGGACAGATCTGTGTGAAGTGTAGCTCAATGGGAGAAGATCCAAGGACAGGCAACTAGGTAGGCAATAAGTGTACGTAAAGCCAATAAAGACAAAGCATTTCACCTCAGACTCCTGAAATTGTTTGTTTTTGACGATATTATGTGTTGGGGATTGAGCAATCAACAAGAACACTATTATTGACATTTTGAGCTGACAGAGCAACATGGGTGTGGCAGGGTGTTCCATCTTTTCTAGCGGGTTTTGCTGGGATTGCTGTGAATTAGTGAATTTGTTGGCTGCGCTTCTGTTTTGAAGTATCAAGCAAGCTGTACTGCTGCTGTTGTTTTGAGACACCTGCACTTGAGTGTTTTGATTACAACTTGAAGAAATTAAAAGTTTTATGGAATGCAGTCATATACTGTGCACAGAGCACTAAAACCAGCTGGGCTTCTTGTATTGTTTGGGTTACTTCATATGAAAAAAAAAATTCTTTCCACTTAAAAAAGTCACATCTCATAAATCATGAATGTGATGATGGACTATGTATGATATATTGTATCAATAGAGTTCAAGCTCACTTCTGGTAAGATGGAATACAGTTGCCCTAGTTGTAATTATGCGGAATTTAAAAAGAAAAACTGTGGATACAGGTCAGCCTCCAAAATCAGCTGTTAAGAGGTTATATGCTTTAAAAATAAAAGTTGAAAAAGTGTGCAATGTGCTTAAAGATTATTGATCAATCATTATCATAGCATCAGAGATCTATGCAATTTGTAATGCGAATAAAAAAAAAAAAAAGGTGTCCTTTAGTGTAATCCATTGACAGGCAGTGTTTACAAAATAAAAAGTATTCATTTGAATTCATTAAAGCTAATAAAGGAGAAAAAAAATTGGGGGGGGGAGGGGGGGGTAGTCATGGGGGATTCATGAGTCTGTTTTTTAAGTTTGCAGTTTCCCAGCTTTGCCTGTTTTGAATCTTTCCAAACACTAAATTCAAAGCTTCAGTGTGAATTTATGTTGTAGATGTCAGTGTATGTACATGTATGTATGTGTATGTACATGTTCAAGGCACATTTTTGTAATATGTGATCCAAAACTAGAGAATGTGAGGAAGAGGTAAAAGTATTAATTTCCCCCCAAGGTCAAAAACATTTCCGAGTCAAATCTCTTTCATGAATTTATATAATTTGGTGTGAAGAATTGGGGTTATTTCCAGAAGTTGGGGGGGGGGGGCAAAAATAGGGCTTTTGATATGGTGCCTGTAGTTTTGGTTTTCCCTTGGTCCATGTTTTTGTTCGTGTTGCTGAATCAGTGTGTGGGAGATGACTTTTCATTATTGAATTGCTCCAAGGTCAGCTCTTAATGTGGGTGGTAGGGCATGAACTGAGCACTAAATTTATGTATTGTGCGTGTTGTACATGATGGGTCACTGGTCAGTCTCTCTTCTGAAAGACTGGCATCCAGACAAGAATAAAAATGAAAGAATTGGGCAGAAAAATTTAACTTTTGTTAAAATGGAGTTATCTATCACTGTGTGGATGTATTGTTTAATTTTGTTTTTAACCTGCTGCAGACCTTAAAGACTTAGTACTTGTGAAAAGATTGTGCCAAGGGAAGTAAATCTGCATGCTCACCCACTGCAAACTGTTTTTTAGAAGAAAAAAAGGACAAAAACATCACTACACCCAAAATAGTTTGTTCTTCCACATCAACTGAGTACAGGAGAAGAGGAGGGGTGGGTGGGTGAATCAGCGAGCAGAGAATCATTGTTCATAACTTGGTCATAGCTCATAACTAGATCACAAATGACTTCAGACCTGTCTCACTTCAAAATTTCTTCACAAGTTTAGACCTCCAAAACACTTACCAGTTGCCATCAATATTATGTCTGAAAATGAATGATAAAAGCTGTAAAGGTTTGCCATGTGCTGATGTCTTTTAAAAAACAAAACCAAAAAAGCAAAAATACCTTTATATTGAAAATTTATAACAGCAAATGTAGATGACCTCATCTCTTGCAACAACATTCAAAGTGTTGTACGAAGACTTTCCTTCTGGAAGACTCTCCTGTCGCAATTGTGGCATATGTGGTAGTGAAAGTTAGTGACCTACTAGCTACTACTGGCGGTCCTTAGTCAATGCAGTGTTCAGAAACAGAAGTCGGATCAGTCAATCATGGTCAGTGAAGACAGGGTTGGGTTAAAAATTAAACTTCTATAACTGGTCTCTGTAAAGCTTTATGATAAGATTATAAGAAGCAACAAAATGTTTTGAAACTTCTGGACCTAAATTAATAGCTACCAACTATTCCTTTCTTTCCATTTTTTCTAGTTTTTAGCTGCAGTTCCAATTTTCAAGAAAATTTTCAGGGTTCCAAAATTTCGGGAAAAAAAAAATCCATGTAAATTGGGTAGAATGTCAGTTTCCAGTGCCAGTCATGGAAATGTTTGAGAAAAAGTTCAGTACTAAATCTGATAGCTGTGTGTGCCTGTCACTGTATCATAATTTTATTTTTAAAAACAAGGAGGATTTTCTGTACTTTAATCAGTTTTAACATGGCAAAAATTATGCCTTTTGCTGCAGTCTTATCTGTGCTGTTACAATTTTAAAATTTCACATGTCAGAATCCCGATTGCATGTGATAAGACCAGTTGTTTACCATTATGAAGTAGATGTAGCAGTTCTGATTTCAACTTTTTTTTCCTATGCCAGTTATAACACCCCCCCCCCCCCCCCTTCCCCAAGAAACCCCCCCCTGGTCTTTTTACAAGTTTATAGTGCTGGTTGCAATGTGTGGACAAAACTAGTATGGAGTGGCCTAGCAGACAACAATGTCCAAGGGAGGGAACGACTGATAGTTGGCTTACTGAAGGAAGTCATGTATCGATTCCCCCATCTGGATGGATTTGTGCCATTCACATTTCAGAACAACAAAGCGAGACTGAAACTGTGCATTGAATGCAGCAGCGTAACTGATAATAGCAGAGTTCAGAGACCATATTACCAAAGTAAGAACAAATTAAACAAGTGTTTTTGCAGAACATATATATGATAAATAGTTTGAATTTGCAGGCAGTAGTGGGCAGATAATGAAGCTGTAGCTCTCTGTGTGGAGCTGACATAGCCCGGCCCAGATTTGACACTTTGTCTGGACTGCATTTGCTGTAGTATAAACTGCCATAAATAAGAAGCAACAAAAATCGGTGAACTGGTGCTCAACACAGGTTTCTATGACATTTTTTTTAATACTGATTTCATTCTTCATAAAAGCAGACAAGAAGGGGAAAAAAAGTGCTAAGAAGAAAAATGAAATACTGTCAGCCCAATATTTTTGTTAGCCTTTTTCAAAAACTCAGTTGACATGGTTAGGTGATGTGCATTGGATCGTTTCATTATGCTCTGAAAGACAGAGTGAAATGGTACCATTGGTCCAGGGTTTTTTTTTAGCTTTTTTTTCCTCCCCCAGCCAATACTCAAGTGGTAAGTCCAGCACAATTGGTACTTAGGCTGTTCAAGCCCTGGAGCAGGAAGTGGAAGAAGCTGACTCGTGGGATGGCTGAAGTGTTTGTGCATCCTAAACCATTTAAGAACTTATAGAATTGCTTGGGTGTACTGTGTATTGCTAATACTAGATTGCTGAAAGTCAGTGGACATACTGACAATTTTCTTAGAAATAGTAATAATACTGAAAAGTGTGTAGTTTTTGAGTGGCAGGTTTGTGTTTGGTTTATTTTCAGTACAATGTCTTGTTGAAAATGCTTGTGATGACCAAATCTCTGTGAGTTTTATGTGCAGTTGTCTTCATCTTCCCAAAAAATTCTATTACTAGGTTTTATTAACTTAAGATATTGTCCCTTTTTCTGCATGTAGTACCTATATCTTTACAAGTGGGTGTGGCCTGCCACAGATCAACCATCCCTCACTGAGTGAAGGCCAGTTATGGCTGATGGCACGGCTGACACATACCCAGCATGCAAAATAATAATATTAATATATGGAATTTATATAGCGCTGAATCTTGTAAAGCAAACAATTGTAATTTTAGTCCATACCTTTATCAAATCAAACCGGATGCATCCTGGAGAGGGATGGTCCCTATCAGGCTCAAGTTGCCCAAATTTTACTGTTTGAAAAAATCAGTAAGCACTGTACCATGGACTCATCAAGGACTTACAGAGGAAAACAGCCTGTGCAGTATACGTGTTTGCTGAGAGAGAGAGAGAGAGAGAGAGAGAGAGAGAGAGAGAGAGAGAGAGAGAGAGAGAGAGAGAGAGAGAGACCCAGTGCTAAATAAAGTCCATGAAAGCAAATTCATTTTTCACTAATTTTCAGTTTTTTGCAGAATACGCCACTGCATGTTGACTGTTCCTTGTATGATTTCACCTGAAAGGACTGCTTAATTTTAGTCCATATTTGATCATTGTACTCTTTGATTAGTTTGAATATTGAATTTTACTAAGTCACTTTAATTAGCTGAGTAGTTTATATATAAATAAAAATGCTACTGCTTCTTTTGTCATTGCATAGCTTTTTGAATGTACCTAACTTGGCCAGCAAGGTAAGCACTTATGTATAGTGTATTTCATGCAAGAGCACTGTTTTCTTCTTCCTTTGTCACTTGGACTTTGGTGGGCAAAAGTGTTATAAACATACTGCTGAAGCTATCATGATTTTTTACAAGGTGACATAAAAGAAGTTGCAAAGGAAAGAAGATTGTAAAACTTTCTGAGAAGAAAAAAACAAATTGTATAGACTAAAATGATTGATGCTCTTCAAAAGTAGATTCTGGTCATAAGAGCAAAGAAGAAAAAGGAAAAAAAATTGAGAAGGCCCAAAAGATGAGTCCCATCCAAAAGTAGTTTCATGTTTTTTGCAAGAAGCACAATGGCCATGTCTGGTCTGTCATGATGAGGTAACACTAGCAGCTGTGATCCACTGCAGCACTATAAATAAACTGAAGTGACTGAGCTGCAAGTATGGTGGACTGGTCTTAGCACTGAATATAATGTCACATCTGAACACACTTGGCAAGTTTAACCATTCATTCAGTGAACTAGTCAGTATTAATTGCTACTGCAAACTAAGGTCTGAAATTCTTTTATGAAACCGATAGATAATGGCTGATGGTGGCTGATTAGAGCAGTCCTATGTGCATACAAAAAATGATAATGTTTTGTTTACAGTATGATTCAACTGAGGTACAGCCAGCTAAATTGTTTTGAGGACTTTCATGAGAATATAAAGTTTATATGTGAAGCTGAGAGGAGTTGCACTTATACCCGTAGACTGGAATTTATGGTAGACACAAATTAGTCTGTTTTTCTTTTTTGTTTAAATCCTGAAGTACTAGAGATGCCATAATTCACTTTACCTGTGTTATAAAGAGCAAGGGACATAATTGTTGATTTCATATGACTTGATACCCTGTTGCAGCAGTAAGATAATGAAGTTAACTTTTGGGATTGTTTCCCCTGGAGTTGTGTGAGATTGAGAGCTCTTTTTTGTCTTGCTGCTTTTCTCTTCGTAATGTAATGTGAGTGGAAACTTCTGTATTCTAATGGTTTACTTTGAAGTCACCTAAAACAAAGATTCAAAACATAGTCATAGATGGACCAAATGTAACAATAGTATGACATGAAAAATATGAGGATTAATAGTTAAGACAAAAGAAAGTATGTATGCATTCTGTTAGCATGGAAAAAACAGTGAGTACCCTGGTTTCATTACTCTAGCTCAGAACCAGTTTTTATTTCTCCCTATCCTGCCGCGACTTCAAGACATGGGCTGGTGTTCTGGATGATTCTCTTTGAGATGAGGCCGATACTATAGTATAGTAAAAGATGGGCTCAGTGTGATGTGTTCACGAGCAAGTTGCCTTGTATTTAGTTGTAATTTTAAGAATCTACAGCAAAGATAAAACAAAGCAAAGGACAGGTAAACAAGGAAACAAAACCCCTTGTTTTTATTATGAGTCAACGACAGTTTATCTTATCAGCATACTGGAATTAGAATTTCATGAAATCAATATTTATTTTACATACTCTTAGTAACTGCTCTTTAATAATAATAGTAATAATATGGAATTCATATAGTGCTGAATCTCATAAAGCAACAAATCAAAAGTGCTTACATTCAAATCATTTACAAACATGCAACTTTCCACAAATAGCATTAAGAGATGTCAAATTCACACACACACACACACACACACACACACACACACACACACACACACACACACACACACACACACACACACCACACACTCACTCATTCTCTCTCTCTCTCTCTCTCTCTCTCTCTCTCTCTCTCTCTCTCTCTCTCTCACACACACACACACACACACACACACACACACACACTCACACACACAGGCAGCACACTTAGTAACTAACTTAGGCAGGGTGATAGAGATGGGTGTGGTTGTTGAAAAGTATCTGTAGACAGATTGTGAGGGGGGGAGATCTTAATTAAGAAAGGAAATAAGTGTGTCTGTCCTTGTGTTAAAAAGAAAAGAATTGCAAAGCAGCAGAGGGGTCAGAGTAGGAAATACTACCTAATTATGATATAGTCTCTTTGATAGAGGCCTTCAGGTAACAAACCTGACACAGGCACTTCAAGCTGTCACTGTTACACTTGCACCCTGATGGCTAAGGAGACAGCTGATCTCTCATATTGTTGAACCTTTTTGTGTCCTGTAACTTACATAGATCTGCTATTGATAATTTTGACTAAAAGCATTGGGAAATAATGTTATGTAGTAGGTAAAGAAGGAAGTTCCCATTCCTGTCAGTCCACAAGGAGGGCTATTGTTTGCTGTATCAGAAACGTTACCCGCATAGGAGGCTTGTCATAGATGGGACAAACATAAATGTTGGCCTATCGTTTGACTCTAGTGGTCAGAAACTTGTATTTTTAAACACAGTCTACCAGTTGTTGCCGCTGTAGGTGATGTCAGTGATTGAAACTCTCCCCTCCCCCTCCTCAATTTCTCCAGCGCTGGCAAAGTTGTTGCTCTCTTTTCATTGCAGGAGCTGGATTTGGGACTCGGTATCAAATCACTCTACAAGTCTAGCTCTCTCTTCATTCCCATTTCACACGGCATTTGTGTAATTAAAACTCTGTGCCACCTGGAGCCCCTGCCCCCACCAGTTTTGCCTTTAGAAGTTAATTCAAGTTTCCCACAGTGTTTCTCTGTTCATTACTACTCTTCCTTGCCTCGCCTCTGTTATCAGTGTTGGTGACTGACAGTGTGTGTAAAGTGCAGGATAAAGTCATTGTATCCAAAGTCTCTCTCACTGTGTCTGTCTCTCTCTGTGTCTCTCACTGTCTCTGTGTCTCTGTCTATCATTTTGAACAGTTCAATAGTTGCTTGACAAGTGAAAGAAAACTACGAGTATGACTTAGACAAGAGAAAGGTCGGGATCAGTCTCTCTGTCGAGTCAGTGTGGTTTGAACTTTTCCTGTGTTACTTGATAGTTCCATGAGGTAGTCTGGTGTGGTGTCAATAGGAAGCTTGACACTTTCCTGCCGTTGGTAATCAGGTATTGGTTATAGTTTTGTTTTACTTTTTGCTTTTCTCCCTCTCTCCTTATCATTAGTCCAATGTCTTGAATGATTGACATCTTCTATTGCTTGTGTTGAGAATATATATGGCAGGTTTTTATTTTTTGTTGTTGGATAAATTGATTGGTGAGTCATAAGAGCTGATCTTATTGTTTGTGTCGAAATAAAATGTTGGGAAAGTTCGTTCTTCTCCCCCCCCCCCTTAAAACCATGAAAACAGTTGGGGGAAAAAATACTCTGTAATTTAACCCTTTGCTGGGCATAGCGTCCCAAAACGTCCGAACCTATCCTTGGGCACAACGGCCAAAAACGGCCGGCGTCGTGACCGTCACTTCAGTGCGTTCATACATTCGAAATTCCCGCCAATCTCGCTTCAAATCTCGTCAAAATATAAGCAACGAGACTGCCCACGTGACTTCCGCATGTACATTGCAAATGGCGGCGGTTGGAATGTGTTTGTGGCATGTTTTGGAGGAAAAAAATCGCAATTTTTCCCAAGATGGACGCTGTCTTCGAATCCGACATGTACGATCGTTTTTATGGCTTTCATGCCGAAAATATGACGCTGTGAGGTGTGTATCCAGGCTCAAATATCGATGTAAGCGATCTGAGTAGTGTGTGCGCTTCTGACTTTGTTGATTGAAGCGAGAAAGACGGCTTTGACAACAACGAAGTTCGAGACGTAAATCGATCGTCAAATCTAACTCGGCCGATGCGCGTTTTGAATTCTGCTCATAGAATTGGGGAAATTATCGCGGATTTCGAGTTTGGCAATGGTTCACAACTTGATATATTTTGAGAATTGACTGCTATTTGGGACTTTTGTTATGGTAGCGGCTCGAACTGTAAAGTTAACATGCATCGCGATCGTTGGCGATCGTTGGCAAACAAAATGGCGACCGTCGGAATGTTTCATGTTTTCGTGCATCATTCATAAAAAAAAACTAAAAACACAACAGTAGGTTGAAAACTTTTCTTCTGTAATTGTTTCTGAATGTTTTACTTTTTATTTTATCAAAATCCATGCATGCATTCCAAAGCTATTGCAACACTAACTGTGACACATACAAACCGATCAATGACCTTGTGTGTTTATGCATTATAATTCTTTTTTTAAAAAATAACAACAACACACAATAGCAAATAGCAGTTTCTTTATTCATTTCTGCATTTTGCTGTTTTTATTTCATTAAAATCCATTAAACCATTGTGGAGTTATTGCATGTTAAATACACCCACCCACTCAGAGGCCATCCACCTCCATTTTGCTTGCCCAGCAGGAAGTGAACAAATGATTTTGCTGTGCCCAGCAAAGGGTTAATCTGTTTCTGTTTGTCATTTTAAAAAAAAAAGTGATAGGTATGTACTTGCATAGTTTATAACTTCTTCACCGTCGAACGCTCAGACATCTGCTGTTACTAAAGTCAGCTGTCATATACTGTTTCATCTTTAACTTGTGAGGTTAAGTTATTGTGTTGTTATGTCTTGTACTTTTTACATGTGTTGAGTTGACAGTGATCAGTATAGGAAACAGTATAATTAGCTCTTTTAGTCTTTGTTGTTGTTATTTTATTTGACTAAGTTTAAGAACAACCAGTTGTTACGTCAGAAAGTGGCAACTCCTTGTGATGGTTTGAAAAAGTGTGCACAGTAACAAAACAGTAATTATATTGATTGAAAACAAAACACATTCCCTCTCTGAATAGTTGTATCAAAACAAAACACACAGTCTGTCTCTCTGTCTCTGTCTCTGTGTTTTCAAGTAGAGGAAATGGGGTTGATGAGAAGGAAGACATCTTCCACAGTCAAAGTAGGTTGAGAACTCATGAATGTGTTCAATTAAACTGGAAACTGAAGTGTTCATTTTACTTGGTTTCACATAATTTATTACATTTGAGTACAGTAAAGAAAACTGAAGTAACAAGTATGGTTACAGTATATTACATCTATTAGATAAGTATATATATAAGAAAGAACAGACACGTGTATGCATACAAGCACATACATGTACACACACTGCAATGCATACTTGCATGAGAACATTGAGCAAGCACACACACATACACACGCACACACACGCAGACACGCGTGCCCACGCACACACTTTAAAAAACCTGATTTGTTGAATTAAGGGGTCTGTTTCTTATACTGTCTTCTTGTCAAGCAGAAGAAAAAGTTGGCCAAATCTGTGTATATCCCAGCATGCATGAAGTCTATTGTGTCAGGGGTTTCAGGCAGATCAAAATGTAAGGCAAAGGTGTCCTGTAACCTATGAGGTCGGTTGTAGGGGAGCAAGGCATCAGAGACCTCACTTCTCTAGGGGCCATCATATTGAGGGCAGTGCCCATCTCCTCTCCCTCGCTGCATTACCTTCCCTGACCCTAAAGAGGGCAGGTACCCATTTACAGCTGGGTGAACTGGGGGACTATACTGAAGCTATGGCATGCTAACGGCCACCCATCCATTTGGTAACCCCGATTGATGCTGCTTAACCTTAGCTGGGGGAAACGAGTGCTCTGACAACTGAGCTATCCCTTCCCCAGATCAAAATAGGAAGTAAATTTGTGTGTGTGTTATTTTGTTTGTTTTGCTTTATTTTGTTTCGTTACGGGTTTTTTTTAAAGGAAAGAACTTAAGATAGGTACTGAATTTGGTATGACGTTAAGTGTAATTCACAAAGTTGTTATTAAACAAATGTGAGGTCAAACTGAATGTGAAGGAAAGGCCTACTGAACTTCTTGTATATTTTGTATATTTAGTCTCTTTAAAGTCGTATTCACAAGTTGCTTCCTCTTGAGTTGTTGGCCAGAATTGAAGAGAGAAACCATAAACAAAACCTGCATTTCCGTGAAACTTTTTTTTTTTGGGGGGGGGGGGGGATGCTTAATTTTGCCTCACAGTTTTTGTCCAGGAGATGTGTTTGTTAGGTGAGGAAGGGCTAGGTTTCACATTAATTATTTTTTCTTCTTTTCAGTGATTGGCACCTCCCCCCCCTCCCCCCCTCCTGCTCCCTTTCCCAGACAATCAGCTGCGATCAGTGGGTTTGCAGACAGGAAAAGAAAGAGTAATCTGCATTGTCTGCAGAGTAATCTACCATGAAAGGCTTACCAAAAGCTCAGTCAGAAATCGGGACAACACACTGCAGGTTCATAACAAGAAGAGGCGGGGGGGGGGGGGGGGGGGGGAGATGAGAGCATCAGATGTCTTACATGAAGAAATTGGAGGGTGTGGATTCAAGTCCTGTTCAGGTTGCTTTCTGAAAGGGTGTTGCCCCAGGAGTCAGCACTTGGACAGTGTGAAATCCATTGTGTGAACACATGCACGTAATGGTTACATCATACATGTATGCATTTCAACTCTGGACCTGGTCTGGTGACATGCATAAATTTCAGCCCTGGGCATGGTCTGTTGCATTTATTTCAACTCTGGACATGGTCTGTTTACAATTATTTCAACTGTGGACATGATCTGTTTACATTTATTTCAACTGTGGACATGGTCTGTTTACATTTATTTCAACTGTGGACATGATCTGTTCACATTTATTTCAGCTGTGGACATGATCTGTTTACATTTATTTCAACTTTGAACATGATCTGTTTACATTTATTTCAACTCTGGACATGATCTGTTTACATTTATTTCAGCTGTGGACATGATCTGTTTACATTTATTTCAGCTGTGGACATGATCTGTTTACATTTATTTCAGCTGTGGACATGATCTGTTTACATTTATTTCAACACTGGACATGATCTGTTTACATTTATTTCAACTCTGGACATGGTCTGTTTACATTTATTTCAACTCTGGACATGATCTGTTTACACTTATTTCAACTCTGGACATGGTCTGTTTACATTTATTTCAACTCTGGACATGATCTGTTTACATTTATTTCAACTCTGGACATGATCTGTTTACATTTATTTCAACTCTGGACATGATCTGTTTACATTTATTTCAACTCTGGACATGATCTGTTTACATTTATTTCAACTCTGGACATGGCCTGTTTACATTTATTTCAACTCTGGACATGATCTGTTTACATTTATTTCAACTGTGGACATGATCTGTTTACATTTATTTCAACTCTGGACATGATCTGTTTACATTTATTTCAACTCTGGACATGGTCTGTTTGCATTTATTTCAACTGTGGACATGATCTGTTTACATTTATTTCAACTCTGGACATGATCTGTTCACATTTATTTCAGCTGTGGACATGATCTGTTTACATTTATTTCAACTTTGAACATGATCTGTTTACATTTATTTCAACTCTGGACATGATCTGTTTACATTTATTTCAGCTGTGGACATGATCTGTTTACATTTATTTCAGCTGTGGACATGATCTGTTTACATTTATTTCAGCTGTGGACATGATCTGTTTACATTTATTTCAACTCTGGACATGATCTGTTTACATTTATTTCAACTCTGGACATGGTCTGTTTACATTTATTTCAACTCTGGACATGATCTGTTTACACTTATTTCAACTCTGGACATGGTCTGTTTACATTTATTTCAACTCTGGACATGATCTGTTTACATTTATTTCAACTCTGGACATGATCTGTTTACATTTATTTCAACCCTGGACATGATCTGTTTACATTTATTTCAACTCTGGACATGATCTGTTTACATTTATTTCAACTCTGGACATGGCCTGTTTACATTTATTTCAACTCTGGACATGATCTGTTTACATTTATTTCAACTGTGGACATGATCTGTTTACATTTATTTCAACTCTGGACATGATCTGTTTACATTTATTTCAACTCTGGACATGGTCTATTTGCATTTATTTCAACTGTGGACGTGATCTGTTTACATTTATTTCAACTCTGGACGTGATCTGTTTACATTTATTTCAACTCTGGACATGGTCTGTTTACATTTATTTCAACTGTGGACATGGTCTGTTTACATTTATTTCAACTCTGGACGTGATCTGTTTACATTTATTTCAACTCTGGACATGGTCTGTTTACATTTATTTCAGCTGTGGACATGGTCTGTTTACATTTATTTCAACTCTGGACATGATCTGTTTACATTTATTTCAACTCTGGACATGGTCTGTTACATTTATTTCAACTCTGGACATGGTCTGGTGACATGCATAAATTTCAGCTGTGGACATGGTCTGGTGACATGCATAAATTTTAACTGTGGACATGGTCTGGTGACATGCTTGAATTTCATCTGTTGACATGGTCTGGTGACATTGTAACTCTAGACTGGTCTAGTTACACGTATTTCAACTGTGGACATGGTCTGGTGACATCTATTGTAACTCTAGACTGGTCTAGTTACACATATTTCAACTGTGGACATGGTCTGGTGACATCTATTGTAACTCTAGACTGGTCTAGTTACACGTATTTCAACTGTGGACATGGTCTAGTGACATCTATTGTAACTCTAGACTGGTCTAGTTACACGTATTTCAACTGTGGACATGGTCTAGTGACATCTATTGTAACTCTAGACTGGTCTAGTTACACGTATTTCAACTGTGGACATGGTCTGGTTGCATATGTCAACTCTCATGGCTGAGAGAAAGAATGCACTGCATCAACAGTCATTCCAGGCAAAAAGAGACTGGTTTCACAGCCACAGGTGAAAAAACCCAAACAAACATGCAGACAAAAAGATTAACAAAAGAGATAGTGGGAGTTGTCCGTGATGCATTATGGAGCGGTGTTATCTCTCAGTGCAGAACGAGCTGATTTCATGTAGAGTGATCAAATCAGTTATGACCAGTATGAGATGCAGTACCAACAATAGTAATCTTATTGTGTGTGACCTGAAGATGATACAATGTAAACAAATGTTGAAACAAGCTGATACGTTATCAGAAAACAATGCACAAAACTGTATTTTCTGATGTTGACTAAAACCAACAGTTGGAAGTTCCTTTTTTTTTGGGGGGGGGGGGGGGGTATAAATGTTGGAAGTCTGATGATTTCACATAACAGACCTGTGCAAACACTGACTCCATTGGTTCTGGTGTTCATTGGAGAAGCTCATATTACACAGATAATATAATACATGTATGTAAACACTCATTCCATTACTTCTCTGACCTGAGTGATTGTAGGAAAACAAAGGCTGTGGTTTGGTGAACAAAACAAGCCCCCCCCCCCCAAAAAAAAAGAAGAAAAAAAAAAGAAGAAGAGTATTTTATCGAAGACCGACAAGGAATCAGCATTAAATTTTGTTGTGTGTTGCTCCAGCTTTCTGTCAAAGGTGCCAATTTTTGTAGCCTTCTCAGACTGTAGCCTTCTTAGACCATAGCCTTCTCAGACTGTAGCCTTCTTAGACCATAGCCTTCTCAGACCGTAGCCTTTTCTCAGACTGTTGCCTTCTCAAGTTAAATCATTGGTTTATTAGAAATTAGCATTGCTTTTTTGTTATTAGGCTTGTGAAGAAGAAAAAAATCAACAATTTTTATCTTGTTGTGGTAAAATGTAGAGCAGGGTGTGTGATTGACAGCTGGTATGATAGGGCGAGCCTGGACATGTTGGTGCATGCATGCATATATATATCATTACTTGTGGAAACTAGCTAGTTGATGCATGTGTGCTTGAACATTAAATTCACTCTTTCACCGCCAAGTTTCTGACTGAAGAACTCTCTTCAGTCTCAAGTACTTTTCAGCGCTGTTACTGATTTCTCAGCATTTAGTCTGTGTCAGAATAACACGCTTAGTTTTTCCTCTCGAAACTGGGCAGCAGGTGAAGGACAAAATGTGTGCTATTACACATACAACTTACAAGCAAGTCACCTGTAAGTGTGAAACCTTGTTACTGTATGAAAAGCTGTCCTTTTTAACTTAACATGACCTGCGCTGTTGATGAAAGTCGCTTATGGTGGTGAATGGTAGTGTCCACTAAAGTCACCTATGGTGGGGTGAGAGTCGAGATACAAATACACATGCAATGAATCGGCGTACAAGAATTTAGTGACAGAGAATGAATCATTTACTGTTGACAACAGTAGACAGCAAAGTCATTAATAGTTGTAGGCTGTAGTCCTGTATACCTGTACTTGCAGATACTGAGATAGTGCCAAAGCGTGCATGAAATAATACGTGCCAAAGCGTGCATGAAATGATACGTGCATGTGCACTGCAGCTGAAGTTCTGTGCTGTGTGAAAGAATGGTAGAAATGACTGAAGGGGGTAGTGGAACTTCCTTTTGGCATTGTCAGGGGGGTGGGGTTTGGGGGGAGAAATCTGACAGATAGCAGGGCCCCTGGACACCGTTATGCAAGGAGCTTAGGACTGAGGCAAATCCCTCCCTCCCTCCCTCACCCCCAAAACCACCAGTGCATAACACTGACTAATGTAGCTTGGTGGTGTGTCAGCCACTGCTACTACTACTACTACTACTACTACTTCTACTGCTAAGTTAGTGTCCTCGATACATGGTGACAGGGGACCATGGACAAGATGGATTGAGGGGTTCGGTCCCTTTAGCTAAGCCCCATTTTCAGTTAGAGATTTGTGCAGGTCAAGTGTAACACACTGTGACTTAAGTTAAAACTTTTGGACCTCAGCAAACTGACTGACTGACCAGCTAGCCTGGTGGGTGGCTTAGTGGGTAGTACTTCTCCTGACACTTGATTCCATGGTGGGGTTTGATTCTGACCGTTTTGTTGCTGGGTTGGAAGAGGCTTTGTCTTCTTTCTGCAGTCTTGGTCTCCTTTTAGTCAGTTCTAGTTTTCATGTGAGACTTTTAAGTTTTTAAGCTGAGGTCCTTTATCTTTCAGTTTTCATTTGAGACTTTAAGTTGAGATTCTTTTTTTGTGAGAACACATTTGTAGGGAACCTTTCTTAGATATGTGTTTAGATTCCCATTTTCCCCCATGGGGATGCTGGGGGCCTGTCAGTATCAGACAGCATCCCCACCTTCTGGAAATTCTGTCTTTGTTTCTGCCTTGTTCCTTTTCTTCCCGTCACCTCCTCCTTGTCTATTTTGTGCCTTCTTGGTCCATTCTGCCTTTTTTACCAGGAAGACTTGAAAGATAACAGTTGTCTCCCAGCTGTGCTGGGCCTGACTTGTCAAGCATGTAGCAGCAGCACAACGCATTTTCGCTCATGAATATGACAGACAACAGAAGAACTCGTTGTTTGAGTGTTCGACAAAGAAGAAGAGTGCAGATCAGGAGTCTCACTCAGTCACTGTGCTGTTTCATCGGCTCCCAAACATGCTTAAAAACTCATTAAGTAAACATCGGCAACTGAGGAATTGTTCTTTGAAAACTCTGGTTTAACGCACACACAGAAACCCCTAACCAAAAGCCACTGTCTTGGTCAGCCAAAATTGAGAGGAGAGTGTGTTGGGTGCTGCGTTTTTGGCTACACACTGTCCCTAGGGAGAGGAAGCATATTTTCACTCAGAGAAATCTGCTGTGACTACTTGAAAGTGGCTTACAAAAGAAAACAATGCATTGCATGCAGTACATTGCACTGTTGCATAAGTGGTTTACAAAAGAAAGTAATGCATTACAGTACCTTGCACTGTTGCATAAGTGGTTTACAAAAGAAAATAATGCATTGCAGTACATTGCACTGTTGCATAAGTGGTTTACAAAAGAAAACAATGCATTGCAGTACATTGCACTGTTGCATAAGTGGTTTACAAAAGAAAACAATGCATTGCAGTACATTGCACTGTTGCACGGTGTGTCAAAGAACGGCCTGTGTATTGCTCTGTCGGTGTTCAGCAGGGTCAGGAGCAGTTGTTACTTTGGTTGCAGATACATTTGTTTTTTGCAAAATATAGCACTATATATAAATTCCATTCATTATTATCATTATTATTAGATCATGCAAAAGGTTGTGTATTGCTCTGTGTTCAGGGACAGGAGAGTTGGTTGCAGAACTCTATGTAAATGCTCTGTGTGTTGTTCTGTGCTCATAACAGTCGATTCTGTGGTTGCAGGTTTGTGTGCTGCTCTTTGTTCAGAGCAGTTGATTCTAGTATTGCAGAACACTAAAACAGCCTGTGTGTTGTTCTGTCTGTGTTCAGAGCAGTTGATTCTAGTATTGCAGAACACTAAAACGGCCTGTGTGTTGTTCTGTCTGTGTTCAGAGCAGTTGATTCTAGTATTGCAGAACACTAAAACAGCCTGTGTGTTGTTGCTGTGTGTTCAGAGCAGTTGATTCTAGTATTGCAGAACACTAAAACAGCCTGTGTGTTGTTGCTGTGTGTTCAGAGCAGTTGATTCTAGTATTGCAGAACACTAAAACGGCCTGTGTGTTGTTGCTGTGTGTTCAGAGCAGTTGATTCTAGTATTGCAGAACACTAAAACGGCCTGTGTGTTGCTCTGTCTGTGTTCAGAGCAGTTGATTCTAGTATTGCAGAACACTAAAACAGCCTGTGTGTTGTTGCTGTGTGTTCAGAGCAGTTGATTCTAGTACTGCAGAACACTAAAACAGCCTTTGTGTTGCTCTGTCTGTGTGTTCAGGGACAGGAGAGTCCGGCAAGAGCACCTTCATCAAACAGATGCGCATCATCCACGGGAGTGGCTACTCAGATGACGACCGTCGTAGCTTCATCAAAATCGTCTACCAGAACATCTTCATGGCCATGCACGCCATGATCCGCGCCATGGACACCCTCAACATCCAGTATACCAATCCCAACAACAGGGTCAGTGTCAGAGACGTGTCTTTGTCGTTTTTGTGTGGGGGGGGGTCTTTGTTTTAACATTTTCTGTTTGCTAGGTACAGTGTTGTGGCTGTGTGGTTTGTTTCGTTAATGCCGGAACATCCTGTAGTATGCCAACCTACCTACCTAGCTCTGTATTCTTTAGTGGTCTTTTGTTTGTAAGTTGAGGAATTAGGTTTGCCTGAAACGGTGATATTGACTTGTGTTATTTTTTGTGATGAATGTTTATTTTGTTTTGTTTTAGATATGCCTGTAACCTTTATGAATTTCTTGTTGTTTGTTTTGGGTTGGGTTTTTTTTTCCCCCCGATAAAGAAGTGGTTATATTCATATTCAACAACAAGATCAGTGGATAAATTGTTGCCACTTTTTTCCCCCTTGATGTTTTGTGGGTGGTGGTGGTTGGGCGTTCTCCAGTGTAATACCGTGGGGGTCATCTAGAATACTCAGTAGCATCTCCCACACCACACAGGGATCACTGTGGTGGGACTGTCAGTACATACACACTGGACGAGAAGTTTGTGTGCATGGCTGTTTGTAATGATGGTCTGACCTGTCGGCATCACGGAGTTCAATGTTAACTGCCACGCCCAGTGATAATGACATGATCCCCCTTCTCCATTTGCTCCGGTCTTTGCTGGCCCTGCTGACTTGGTGGATTCTTGTGTCACAGGATACAGTGAGAGAAACTCGCCGTGTAGGCAGCCCTGTCTCCAGCTTCAGGGGACTGTGTGTTCTCCTCTGATGGAGAGTACAAGTCCTTACGCTGAGAGCTTGTCGTGGAAGAAAACAATGGCAGCATAACGTTTCAAAACATAACATTAGAGTTTGATATGGGTCCTAGCACTTTGCTTACATCAATACCTGACAGAGCTTTTGGTCAGATTCAGTTATTCACCTTCAGTAATTTGATATATTCCTGCAGTGTTAGATGTATTCAGCTCGTAGCCCCAGAACATCCATTATAACAAGATTAATTCCTTTAACCCTTTTTGGGTTAAAAGTCAGTGATGTAAGTAGCTCTCAGAACATTCAATATGATAACTCGTAACATCAGTGCAGACTTCATTCAGATTTTTTATGAAGGATAATGCCTTGTGTGGGGTAATATGATAATGCCTTGTGTCGCATAATATGATAAAGCCTTGTGTAGCGTAATATCCCTGTAATGTAGGATCAGTGCACCAAAAGCAGGTAAACACCGTCTTGACAGTACAGCTTTACAAACGTACACATGAACAGTTAAGAGTGTTCTACTTGATAGGTGAACACTGTAGCTTATGTAGAAAATGAATGTTTAATTAATCGGGTATTTCTCAGAGACGATGGGAGAGAGTTCCAGATAACGAGAACTTGATGGTGGAAAGATCTTTGGTCAGAATTAATGATGTGCATTATTTCGGTCACTAATCCCTAGGTATCCAGAATAGCAGGGAAGTAGTTTATTCTGTTACTAACCCCCAAATCGTCCAGTGCGGAACCCAACAATTGGTTCAGTGCTGAAATCTTCACTGAATGCTCAGACAGCAACTTATTGTTGTCTGTCATACGAGCGAAAATGCGTTATGCTGCCTGCTGTGAAGCCCCTGACAAGTCAGGCCCAGCACATCCAACTTAGGCATGAGTGCTGAAATAATCCTTTTATTTTTTAGGTATTACCACTCTCAGAACATCCAGCTTGGTTATGATGTTTGATTGTGAGGGAATTGTTTCTTTTACTTTACTTCGATGTTGATGCGAGATTTTGAATGAGAAAAGTTGACGCCTCTGTTACGACAAGGTTGATGATGGTGATAGTTGAAGTTGATCGTGTTGTGAATATGTGTAAGGAAAAGGGCAGGTTCTGCAGGAATGATGGTGGTAGAGGAAGAGGTTGGGACACTGTTGACAGCCCTGTCCAAACTGCCCCCCTCCCTCCCCCCCTTGATCTCGTGATATTAGGTTATTTACTTATATTTTTGGTGGGGGGGGGAAGTATTCCATCATGGGTGGGTTTTTTTTTTGGGGGGGGGGTATTTGCTACTTCAATATTTTTTATTTACCATTGTTGGTTGCTTCAGTTTCATCCCCCTCCTTGCTGTAAATGTTGGTTTTCACGTGTCTGTCTAGTGGGTAGTTTGGTAGTTCAGAAAGGGGTTGGATTGACAGCATCATCGGTGTGTCTGTCTAGTGGGTAGTTTGGTAGTTCAGAAAGGGGTTGGATTGACAGCATCATTGGTGTGTCTGTCTAGTGGGCAGTTTGGTAGTTCAGAAAGGGGTTGGATTGACAGCATCATTGGTGTGTCTGTCTAGTGGGCAGTTTGGTAGTTCAGAAAGGGGTTGGATTGACAGCATCATCGGTGTGTCTGTCTAGTGGGCAGTTTGGTAGTTCAGAAAGGGGTTGGATTGACAGCATCATCGGTGTGTCTGTCTAGTGGGTAGTTTGGTAGTTCAGAAAGGGGTTGGATTGACAGCATCATTGGTGTGTCTGTCTAGTGGGTAGTTTGGTAGTTCAGAAAGGGGTTGGATTGACAGCATCATCGGTGTGTCTGTCTAGTGGGTAGTTTGGTAGTTCAGAAAGGGGTTGGATTGACAGCATCATTGGTGTGTCTGTCTAGTGGGTAGTTTGGTAGTTCAGAAAGGGGTTGGATTGACAGCATCATCGGTGTGTCTGTCTAGTGGGTAGTTCAGAAAGGGGTTGGATTGACAGCATCATCGGTGTGTCTGTCTAGTGGGTAGTTTGGTAGTTCAGAAAGGGGTTGGATTGACAGCATCATCGGTGTGTCTGTCTAGTGGGTAGTTCAGAAAGGGGTTGGATTGACAGCATCATTGGTGTGTCTGTCTAGTGGGTAGTTTGGTAGTTCAGAAAGGGGTTGGATTGACAGCATCATCGGTGTGTCTGTCTAGTGGGTAGTTCAGAAAGGGGTTGGATTGACAGCATCATCGGTGTGTCTGTCTAGTGGGTAGTTTGGTAGTTCAGAAAGGGGTTGGATTGACAGCATCATGGGTGTGTGCAGTCATGGAAGCGGGGAGGGTTGTCATCAGGATTTCTTCGTGCAGAATAAGAGGATTTCGGTTGGTGGGGATCTTTTTCTCTCTCCACAGGTGTAAATTAATGCACACTTGCTTTATATACCATTTCATGCCTGTTATTCAGGGGATCTTCTTTTCTTTTTCCCCCTTATGTGCATGAGTGGAGTAAATAGTAATCTTCAACAAGAATGTAAATCTGTGTGCAAACATATGCACATCATCTTATACATTATTGAAACAAGAAAGGTGGCAGGATGGTGAAGACGTTCACCTGCCTAACAAGTAAACTGTGAGGTTCAGGGATCGATTCCCGGCCTTGCCCTATCTTCCCTGTTTGACAGCGACTCCTTAAGGAGTTTGGGAGGAAGAAGTCGGTTGAAGTAAAGTGAAGTGAACTTTTTTCACACCATCAGCTTCTGCTGGTCAGTCTGGGAATATTGTGGGTTTGTTGTTTTGTTTTGCTTTGTTTTGCTTTTTCTTTTGTCTATGGGGTTTTGGCTACCTTCATTTTCCATAACTGTTCCATCCCTCAGTCCTAATTCTTTCCATACTGGACTTTTCAGAACCTGGAAATAGTTATGCCATTTTGTTGTGGGGGTTTTTTGGGTTGGTTTTTTTTTTGGGGGGGGGGGCTGTTGTTTTCTGTTTTGGTAGAGAAAGAGAGGAGGGGGGTCTTCCATTATTGTTGTTCATGTTATGAATGCAACAAAATGATGAGAATAAATGCAAGTATGTAAAAATGCTGGTAGAGTGAACAGACTGTGAAGTAAGCCACCAATCAAAGAAAAACTATGGTGCAGTTTGTCAGCAAACTATTGCAGTTTCCAGCCAAAGACTTGCAGAGTTCAAATACAAGAGACCTGTGTACAAGCAAGGAATCCACCAAGTTGTTCAGCTCTTAGTTTGCCCATTTTTAAACAGGTGTGCATGTGTGTGTGTGTTGCAGGAAAATGGCAACATGATCAAACAAGTGGACTACGAAACAGTGACCACATTTGAGAAACAGTACGTGGACGCCATCCGCACATTATGGGAGGACCCTGGTATCCAGGAGTGCTACGATCGCCGCCGCGAATATCAGCTCACAGACTCTGCCAAATAGTGAGTCAACGTTGGATGGTTGTTGGGTGTGCGTGTGTGTGTGTACACGTGCGCGCATGCATGAACATACAGAATACATGCAAATGTATACACTCGCTCACACGCTCTCTCATTTGTCATACTTGTGTTCAGGTTCTGCCATATTCAGGCTGTTGCTCTCTCTCTCTCTCTCTCTCTCTCTCTCTCTCTCTCTCTCTCTCTCTCTCTCTCTCTCTCTCTCTCTCTCTCTCTCTCTCTCTCTCTCTCTCTCTCTCTCTCTCTCTCTCTCTCTCTCTCTCTCTCTTCTCTCTCTCTCTCTCTCTCTCTCTGTGTCTGTCGCTCTGTCTGTCTATGTCTCTCTCTTCCCCCCCACGTGCACACACAAATGCACACACACACATGAACTCATACAGACACTTCATATGTCTGTCCATCAGTCAGCATTGACTTTTGTTGTTTACCTTAGTGAGGCAGTAGGTGAAATAAGTTTCCTGTGTGTGTACGCACATTTGTGTGTGCATTCATGTGTGCATGCATGAATATATGTGTGTGCATGCTCCTTAGCTGGTAAAGATTGTATTGTTATTTTTGTATCCATGTTTGTGACCTTTGATCATGTCCTGTAAACTGCAATGTGTATATTATAATACATACATATTGCGGCTGCTTACAGTCCTAGGGTATCTATTTATACCTTTAGTTTGCCCACCATGAAGGTAGCCGCATTCCAACTGTAGGGATGCATGCTGGGTGGGTAGGTTTGTTTCCATTACCCACCGAATGGTGACATGAATTCAGGGATCTTTAAATGTGCATATTATTTGATCTTCTGCGTGTGGATTTATATACACAAAAGGAAGTAAGACACTGGCAGGTCTGCACTTGAAGTTGACCTGGGCGATCGTAAAAATCCCCACGTTTAATTCACCGGACACTGGTATTCGAACCCATGACTTCATGGACCTGTGGGACTGAAGTCAAACAGTCTTTAAAACACTTGGCTACAGCGTCCGTCATTTGTGCAGTAAATGTGAATTTAAAGTGATGGTATAACACCTAATGTGTGTGTGTGTGTGTGTGCAGCTACTTAGACAGCGTGGACCGGATCTCGGAGCAGAACTACCTGCCCACGTTACAGGACATCCTGCGTGTGAGAGTGCCCACCACCGGCATCATCGAGTACCCCTTCGATCTGGACAGCATCATCTTCAGGTTGGTCGTCACTCACTCTTCTATATCAATCTCTTGTCGGTCTTCTTCATCAGGGGACGGGATAGCTCAGTGGTCAGAGTGCTCACTTTCCCCAAGCTAAGGTTAAGCAGCATTGAGCGTGGTTACCAAGTGGATGGGTGACTGTTTGCGCACCTTGGCTTCATTACAGTACCCCAGTTTACCCAGCTGTACATGGGTACCTGCCCTCTTTTTAGGGTCAGGGAAGGTAAAGCAGCGAGGGAGAGGAGATGGGAACTGCCCTCAATATGCTGGCCCCTGGAGAAGCGAGGTCTTCTATACCTCGCTCCCCAACGACTGCATAGGTTATTGGAACACCTTTACCACCACAACCTTTAGTCTTCATCACAATTATGGGCATGTGACTGACTGTCCACCACAGGCATTAGCAAGAACCCTGTCATTCTGCACAGCATCGTTTTCAGGTCACTATTTTTGTCGTCTGTTTTCATTCTTCATCATATGCGCGTGTAAGAAGGAAGGTGGCAGGACGGTTAAAACATTACCTGACTAACAAGTCAAACGTCAGCTGCAGTATCCCCATGACTCCTGAAAGAGTTAATTCTTTTAAAAGTTTTCGCTGTAGCTATTATGTGACACACTATTTTGGCTGTTTATAAAAACAATTCAGCAAACACAACAAAATGGATAAACAGACATGTTTTGATTAAAAGTTTGTTTCATGCACTGTTATTTAGAACCCCCAAAAGTCAATATAAGTATAAATCTTC
This sequence comes from Rapana venosa, assembly GCA_028751875.1. Lineage (NCBI taxonomy): Eukaryota > Metazoa > Mollusca > Gastropoda > Neogastropoda > Muricidae > Rapana > Rapana venosa. The sequence continues at coordinate 33,242,616 of CM054164.1, forward strand.
ATGTATTTTGTTTTAAATCAAGTCAGTGAATGCTATAAAAAAAAAAAGAAAGAAAGAAAAAGAAAACCCAAAAGTTTTGACACTGGTACTCTTATCTTGACAAGGTAAAAGAGTATCTGACCGCTAAACCACAAAAAGAAAGACTGATTGATTTTACACTCGGTTTATTTTCCTCATCCTCAAGAATTAGCATTGAAATCAAAAGTTTTTATATTCCCTGAAAAATCGGTGAACATTTTTGTACTGTCATCCTTAAAAAAACACCCCCCACACAAAAAAAAGTCCCAGAGAATTGCTTTGCCAAAAATGCATTCTCAATTCTTATAACACTGCACTATGATCAGGTGAAGGGAAGCAACTCCATGCCCCCCCCACCCTCCCCCCTCCAAAAGTTGATCTGACATCAGCATGAGTAGTTAATCTTTGAACACCTCTAAGTATTTTTTGTTGTAAAAACAATCTGAAATATGTCGTAGCTAGAAATATGGCACAGCATTAAGTGATGTCAAGACTGCCATAGTTCTAGTCGTGGTATAACTCCAATAAGCCAGAAAGAAATCCAGAAGGTGTTAGTGTGACAAAAAGATGGGAGAACATAAAGGTATGAGTGCATCATCTGGGATGAATCAGAGTCCAGCACCTGAAGCTGATCAGCAAAACTTGATGCAAAGGATGGTTTATCTTGTGTTCGAGCGTTTGTTAGTCTGTGTATGGCACTAGTGTGTCTGTATGGTTTATCAAGTGTTGGAGCGTTTGTTAGTCTGTGTATGGCACTAGTGTGTGTGTATGGTTTATCATGTGTTGGAGCGTTTGTTAGTCTGTGTATGGCACTAGTGTGTCTGTATGGTTTATCAAGTGTTGGAGCGTTTGTTAGTCTGTGTATGGCACTAGTGTGTCTGTATGGTTTATCTTGTGTTGAAGCATTTGTCTGGAGCACTTAGTCTGTGTATGGCACTAGTGTGTCTGTATGGTTTAACTTGTGTTGGACCATTTGTTAGTCTGTGTATGGCACTAGTGTGTCTGTATGGTTTATCTTGTGTTGGAGCGTTTGTTAGTCTGTGTATGGCAGTTGTGTGTCTGTATGGTTTATCTTGTGTTGGAGCGTTTGTTAGTCTGTGTATGGCAGTTGTGTGTCTGTATGGTTTATCAAGTGTTGGAGCGTTTGTTAGTCTGTGTATGGCACTAGTGTGTCTGTATGGTTTATCTTGTGTTGGAGCGTTTGTTAGTCTGTGTAGGGCAGTTGTGTGTCTGTATGGTTTATCTTGTGTTGGAGTGTTTGTTAGTCTGTGTATGGCAGTTGTGTGTCTGTATGGTTTATCAAGTGTTGGAGCGTTTGTTAGTCTGTGTATAGCACTAGTGTGTCTGTATGGTTTATCAAGTGTGGGAGCGTTTGTTAGTCTGTGTATGGCACTAGTGTGTCTGTATGGTTTATCTTGTGTTGGAGCGTATGTTAGTCTGTGTATGGCAGTTGTGTGTCTGTATGATTTATCTTGTGTTGGAACATTTGTTAGTCTGTGTATGGCACTAGTGTGTGTATGGTTTATCAAGTGTTGGAGCGTTTGTTAGTCTGTGTATGGCATTAGTGTGTCTGTATGGTCTATCATGTGTTGGAGCATTTGTTAGTCTGTGTATGGCACTAGTGTGTCTGTATGGTTTATCATGTGTTGGAGCGTTTGTTAGTCTGTGTATGGCACTAGTGTGTCTGTATGGTTTATCAAGTGTTGGAGCGTTTGTTAGTCTGTGTATGGCACTAGTGTGTGTGTATGGTTTATCATGTGTTGGAGCATTTGTTAGTCTGTGTATGGCACTAGTGTGTCTGTATGGTCTATCAAGTGTTGGAGCGTTTGTGTACGGCTCTAGTGTGTCTGTATGGTTTATCAAGTGTTGGAGCGTTTGTTAGTCTGTGTATGGCACTAGTGTGTCTGTATGGTTTATCTTGTGTTGGAGTGTTTGTTTGTGTATGGCACTAGTGTGTCTGTATGGTTTATCTTGTGTTGAAGCATTTGTCTGGAGCACTTAGTCTGTGTATGGCACTAGTGTGTCTGTATGGTTTATCTTGTGTTGGAGTGTTTGTTAGTCTGTGTATGGCACTAGTGTGTGTGTATGGTTTATCATGTGTTTGAGTGTTTGTTAGTCTGTGTATGGCACTAGTGTGTCTGTATGGTTTATCTTGTGTTGGAGTGTTTGTTAGTCTGTGTATGGCACTAGTGTGTATGGTTTATCATGTGTTGGAGTGTTTGTTAGTCTGTGTATGGCACTAGTGTGTCTGTATGGTTTATCTTGTGTTGGAGCGTTTGTTAGTCTGTATGGCACTAGTGTGTCTGTATAGTGTATGGTTTATCAAGTGTTGGAGCATTTGTTAGTCTGTGTATGACACTAGTGTGTCTGTATGGTTTATCTTGTGTTGGAGTGTTTGTTAGCCTGTGTATGGCAGTTGATCACTGTGTCTGTATCGTGTTTGTGTGTCGAGAAGGTTGTGTGACAGTCTGTCTGTCGGTGTCAAGAATGTATTATGATAGTTGTTATTGCATGTCACTGTTTGTTTTTGTTTGTTTTGTTTTTTTGATGAAATTTTTTTTAGCTTGTTTTATAAAATATGACGGCAAGAGAAGTCGCTGTTGATTATTGCATATGTGTGGTTTATCTCTGAATGTAAGAAATATATTTGGGGTGTGTGTAATATTTCTGCATCAAGAAAAGGTCAGTTGGTTATTGTATATTGTGGATTTTTTTAATGAATTTGTGTCGCTGTGTGTATGTGGTTTATCCTCTGTGTCAGGAAGATAATTATGACAGTTGATTATTCAATATTGTATATTGTGGTTTGAGTTGGTTTTTTTTATTTTTAATAATTGTATGTCACTGAGTATGTGTGGTTTATCTCTTTTGTCAAGAAGATACAACAGATCTGTTTATTTTATGGCAGTTCATCTATGACTTTGCTTGTTGCTATGGCGACACAGGAACAAGATGTTGACAGTTGTTCCACTGTTTGTTTCAGGATGGTGGACGTAGGAGGTCAGAGGTCAGAGCGAAGGAAGTGGATTCACTGTTTTGAAAACGTCACATCCATCATGTTTCTAGTCGCCTTAAGTGAATACGATCAGGTCTTGGTGGAGTCAGACAATGAGGTGAGCAACGGCTGCTGTTGACGTTTTGATGTTTATTTTCTGTCTTTGTTTTGTGTGTACTGTTCTGTTATCTCTGTTGTTCTGTCTGTCTGATGTCTGTTGTTATGTGTTGTTAACTGATCGTCATTGGTTCTGTTATGGACACTGATATCTTGAGGCCTGCACCCCCTCCCCCCTTCCCAAAAAAAAAAATCTCTCTTGTGAGAGAGGGCTATTGCTGTTCTTTCTGTCCAATTTGAGGCAAACGTCTGTTGAAGGAAATGTCGGGTTCTGACTGTATATGGAAGCAAGACATTGTAAACAGAAATGGCTGAGAAACTTAAGTTCAGCTGAATTTTATAAGTTGGACTTAAAGAAATTTTTTTTTTAAATCGAGGTCTTTGGTTGTTAGGGGTGGGATGGAGTTGGTTTTATTTGGGGTGTTACAGAGTTTTTGGGAGGGTGGGGATGAGCAAAGGGGGGTAATCTGTATGAATTGATTTTTGTGAAAATGGCAGTAAAGTATCAATGTGTTAAAACTAGTGTCATTTTTTTTTCCTCAGGGGGTCCCTTTTGAATTTTCAGAGATATTTGCTTTCCTCAGTGGGAGCAGTAACCCACAGCATAATCACTGGATAATAGACTAACGGATTGTGTGTGTGTGTGCATTGCAGAACCGTATGGAGGAGTCGAAAGCGTTGTTCCGAACAATCATCACGTACCCGTGGTTCCAGAACTCCTCTGTCATCCTGTTCCTCAACAAGAAGGACTTGCTGGAGGAGAAGATTCTTCACTCCCATCTAGTAGACTATTTCCCTGAATTTGATGGTCAGTTTGTGTGTTTGTCTGTCTGTCTGTCTGTCTCTAGAGTATTTGTTTTTGACCAGCAGGAGTGAGATTCTTCATTTCTTGTTTAGTAGACTATTTCCCTGAATTTGATGGTCAGTTGGCTGGCGTGTGTGTTTGTAAGTCAGTCTGTCTGTCTGCCCGTCACCTGAGCCTTTGTTTTTGACTTGCAGGAGTGAGATTCTTCATTCCTGTCTAGTAGACTATTTCCCTGAATTTGAATGGTCAGTTGACTGGCTGATTTGTCAGTTGACTGGCTGGCTGGCTTGCTTGTTTGTCTGTCAGTCTGTCCATCTCCTGAGTCTATTTTCGACTTGAAAGAATGAGATTCTTCACTCCTATCTAGTAGACTATTTCCCTGAATTTGATGGTCAGTTGGCTGGCTTGTGTGTTTACTTGCTTGTCTGTCAGTCTGTCCGTCTCCTGAGTCTTTGTTTTTGACTTGGAGTGAGATTCTTCACTCCTGTCTAGGAGACTGTTTTCCTGAATATGATGGTCAGTTCGCTGGTGTGTTTGTTTGTCTGTCTGTCTCCTGAGTCTTTGTCTTTAGCCTTGAAGTCCTGAGTGAAATTCTTCACTCCTGTCTAGTAGACTGTTTTCCTTCTTCTTCTTCGTCGAACGCTCAGACAGCAGCTATTGTTGTCTGTCATATGAGAGAAAATGCGTCACGCTGCTGTTAGGCGCCTGACAAGTCAGTCCAGTGCATCCTACTTCGGCACAAGAGAGAATAGTTACCTTTTAAGTTCTTTCTGGAAAAAAGGCAGGAGAATGGACCAAGGAGGCAGAAAATAGACAAGAAGGAGGTGACAGGAAGAAAAGGAACGAGGCAGAAACAAAGAGAGTGATAGAAAAGAGGAAATTTCTAGCACATAATTTCCAGAATGTGGGGATGCTATTTATACTGATAGGCCCCCGGCATGCCCTAGGGGAAAACTGTTTTCCTGAATGTGATGGTCAGTTGGTTTGCTTGTTTTTTTCTTTTATCTCCCGGGTCTTGGTTTTTTCTCTGTTGTTGGCGAGTTTGGTTGTCTGTTTCTTTATTTCCTGAGTCTTTGTTTCGGTTTATCAACAAGTAGACATTCTCTGAATTTGATGGTGAGTCGGCTTGCTCCTTTCTTTCTTTGTTTTCCTGAGTCTGTTCGCCCCCCCTTTTTATCAAGAAGACTTTTTCTGATTTTGATGGTGAGTTTGCTTGTTATGAGGTGAGTTATGGTTGGTTGATTGTTTGTTCTCTGTTTGATTAGTTGGTTTGTTAGTTTTCCTTATTCATTCCAGTAGACTGGTCCCCAGAATTGGCTGGTAAAATTGATTGGTTGGTTGATTGGTTGTCTGTGTCATGTAATAGACTTGTTTCCCTGTATTGGCTGTTGAGTTTGGTTGGTGGGTTTTTGGTGTGTTTTTGATAAAGAAAATTACATGTTTTTTTCTTCCGTTGAATATTATGGTTAATTTTTTTCCCGTTCACCTGTACAGAAATCCCACCTTTTGACGTGGCAGGGGATTTGCTTGGCTGTGTGCAGGTGATAAAAAAGATGCAACGGCGGCCAGAGAGTTCATCCTGAAAATGTTTGTGGAGTTGAATCCCGACCCCGACAAGATCATCTATTCCCACTTCACCTGTGCTACAGGTAAGGACGGATGCCCAGGTGGTGGTGGTGGTGGTGGTCATGGTGATGGTGGGGGTTTTGTGTGTGTCGTCTCTCCTACAGGTGAAGAAGAGGACATGTAGGTTGGGTTGAGTGAGAGATTATGTGTTTGCTTTTTTATTTTTTTCTTCTTTCTTTCAGGTGAAGTTGACACTTAGGTTGAGTGTGAGATTATGTCTGTTGCTTTTTTAATTTCTTCTTTTCAGTTGAGAACTGATGTTAGGTTGAGTGTGAGATTATGTCTGTTGCTTTTTTAATTTCTTCTTTTCAGTTGAGAACTGATGCCAGGGATGTGATGGTGTGGTCTTCTGTTGTGTGTGTTTGCGGGGGAGGGGGTGTTCCCTGTTCTTCTTCTCTTTTCTTTTCTTCTGTCCTGCCTTCTTGCTCTGGATGTGTTGTAAAGTGGAGGTGAGGTAATGGGTGGACATGCAAGTTCTGCTGTTGGTTGGGATGCTGCGATTGGAAGGAATGTATTTACTAACCCATGACGGAAGCTATACAGCTGAGTGATTAGGACCGTTTGACTTCAATCCCATGAGTCGGTGAAGTCGTGGGTTCAAATCTCGGCGGTGTCTTGTGACTCGAGGGTGGGTAGTTTTACCATCTCCCAGGTCAACTTCAAGTGTAGACCTGCCAGTGCCTTTTTTCCCTTCGTGTATGTGGACATGCAGAAGATCAAATATGCACATTAAAGATCCCGTAATTTATGTGAGAAATCGCTGGGTATTGGAAACGCAAAACTTGGCCAGCGTAAATCCTTGCCAGCCTCAAAGTAGGAATGCATCTAGTTTCATGGAGGGCAAAATCGGTCGCTTTGACAATGTGTCACTGTTGGTCAACCTGAGAGCTCTAGTTGAGGAACAGGAGAACCACCCCACCCACCCCCCCAAAAAAACACAAACCTCACACCCAAAACCGCCCAAAGATAGCAATGCTTTATAATTGTCAGGGGGAGTGCTATCTGGGTTGTTGTCTTGTGTGGGGGGAGGAGGGTGGGTGTTGGTGGTCAGTTTGTTTAGTTGGTTTGGATTTTTGTCATTCCTTTGTTTTGCAAGGGGAATGAAGGGATTTCGTTTTTCAGGTCAGTTAGTTTGTTAGGGTTGTTATTACTGTTTTGTTATTATGAATGTTATCGTTATGAAAGTTATTCTTAGAAGAATTGATTTGTGTATGTTTTTGATCAGGAAAGGATGAATGAAAGTAGTAGTTTTTTATTTATTAAAAAAATTTTTGGTAAGGTTGGAAGGAGTAAAGTTCATCAGCAGCTTTCTATTGTCCTGCTTTGAAAGACCTTGGAAATTCACTTCAGACAGGTGTGGCAATGTGGGTGGTATGTGGTGCATGGCTTTTCCAGTGCCAAGAAAGAAATGTGAGGTGTGTGTTTATAGGTGGGAGGGTTTTTGTGTGTGTGTGTTTGTTTTTGTTTCGTTTGTTTTTCTTCTCAAACACCCAAGAAAAATTGTATTGAGATGTATGTCTTGATCTTCTTTTTTTCCTTTTTTGTTGTTGTTTGTTCCTGGGCTAGAGCTCAGAGATTCACCAATGGTGAGATTTTTACATATGCGACCATTTGTGGTTTTTTTCCTCACACCATTTAGGTAGCTGCATTCTGACTGCAGGGATGGTGGTGTCTAAACACGACACCTGTGTGCATGCATTTTTAAAATGTTGTCATCCGTTCCTCCTGGCACAACATAGCCTACTTTTCAGAACTGCTGAACAGGTGTTCCAACGTGTGTGCAATATATTCTTGTGCATTTGCACACCGGGCCTCATTTTATAGTATCATCTGAAGGACGTCTGACATTTTTAGTTCACTTTTCAATTTTTCTTGTCAAAGTGGGAAGAAAGGGCAAGGCTGGGAATCGGAACCTAGGACCTCCGCAGTTTGCTTGTTTGGCAGGTGATCGTCGTCGTCACCTTCATCGAACACTCGGAACAGCAACTAATGTTGTCTGTAATATGAGTGAAAATGCGTTGCGCTGCTGTTCGGCGCCTGACAAGTCAGGCCCAGCGCATCCGACTTGGGCATGAGGTGATCGTCTTAACCGTCCTGCCACCTTCCTTCCTTGTTACTTTGAGATTGTTTATTGTGTGTGTGTGTGTTTGCAGACACCGAGAACATCCGCTTCGTGTTCGCAGCAGTGAAAGACACCATCCTGCAACTGAACCTGAAGGAGTACAACTTGGTGTGAGATGGGCCCGCCCACCTCGGCAGCAGCAGCATATATATTTCCTCCGCAATTCATCGTCAACTTTTTTGTGACAAGTGTCCTTGACCCTCACATACATGCATTCAGTGTGGAGCGATTAGCAGTCTGGGTGCGCCGCTTGGGTGGCAGGGGCGGGGGTGAGGGCGGGTGGACGGATGCGGGCAGGGTGGGATGTTTGGGGGGTGGAGGGGGTCGAAGCCCGGGGCTTTTGGCTGAGGAGGGAGGAAAGGAAAGGAAGGAAGGGGCGAGGACAGAAAGGTTTTGGCTTCGAATCTCTCTCTCTCTTCTCTCTTGTGTCTCTGGTCCCTTGCTTTCTCTTGGCTGAGCAAAGGTAGGGGTAAAGGGACGGGAAGTTGTTCCCCCCGCTTTCAGTCTCGCTCGCTCTCTCTGTGTGTCAGCCCCTCTCCGCTTCCTCCCCCCTCCTCTTCCTTTTTCTTCCTTCCTTCCTCTGGTCAGGCCACACACTTTCTCCCACCCCCCTCCCTTCTCTTGTCCTCCTTTGGTTGTTGTTCTGGCTTCACCACCACCACCACCACCACTCGAGCCATCACCCTCCCCCCATCCCCTTCCCTGTCCTTGCTTTTTATCTTTTGCCGGCACCCTTTCCTCTCCGTGGATCGAAAGCTGGAGCCAGCAGTAGCAGTTTAAGGAGAGAGAGAGAGAGAGCAAGGGTGTGGGTTTTAGCTGTGGTCCCGTCTGCCTGGCTGTCTTGTTTTGTCCTGTCTGTTGGATGGACATCGCAACGACGACGACGCCCCGTTTCTTGCTTCTCTCCCTTGTTCTACTACTAGAGAGCAAATCGGCACAGCCCCCCCCCTTTTTTTTTTTTTTGGTTTCCTTTCCTGTATGATATTTGTGCTCAAAAAAAAATTTTTTTTTTTTGTCAGAAAGTTTGTGTTGTACAGGTTATTATTATTGTTTTGTTTTGTGGAGAAGGGGGTAGTTGTACTACACCTCTCTCTCTCTCTCTTTCTCTATCTCTCGCTGTGTCTGTATGTGTGTTCTGATTTGGACGAGTTTGGTGTCTGTATGGTACCTTGCAGAGTGTGTAGGAGGGGTGTGGTATGGGTGTGGTGTAGGGAGACTTTGAGGGGTACATACTTACTGGGGGTATGGGTAAAAGACGGGGCTGGACAGCACATGGCAGTTGTAGGGGTAGGGGAGTGAGGCTAGGTGTGGAGAGAGATGGACCATGGGGAAAAGGGAAGTAAGAAACCTTGGCTAGAATTTGGGGGAGGGGCTGCATCTGTCCTTGACCTTGGGGTAAACGTCCACGCATGGCTGCCCCACTTTTTTTTAGGTTTTTTTTTTTTTTAGAGTGCATGTGCACCGACATCAACTCCCTCCCATGCGACCCACGCTCATGAACTTTTACAAGTGCACGCGCACCCAAACCTCCTTTGACTTTCGACCGCATCTTTCCCAGACTGTGTCAGGACCAGGGGTGTAGAGAAAGAGAGAGACAGACAGACTCCTGTGGTGGTGTGGCGCTGGTGTGAGAAGAGAGTGGTTAGTGGACTGGCTAGTGTTGTGGGGAGGGGGAGAGAGGTTTGAACCAAGTTTGTCTCGTTCGTGTTGGACCATGGGTGAACGAACGTAGTGTGCGAGTGTCGTCGCAGGTACTGCAGGTGTTTAGACCTAAAGGTTGGCTGGTGGCAGGCAGGGAGGGAGGGAGGGAACTACAATAAATGATTCAGTCGCCAAAATAACTTTTCGTTAAAAAGGGCATCGTCAGTTCGTAGAAGTTCTGGATTATGGCATTCTCATTCTTTTTATTTTATATAAATTTTTTTGTTTGGTTAGGTGTTGTTTTTTTTTAATGTAGGAACTTCGGATCATGACTGGCTCATCTCTTTTTTTTTTTTTTCTTTTTTTTTTGGTCAATAGATTTTGTTCACAAACACAGCAACAACAACAACAAATTGTGGACTAACTTAGTTACGTACAGTATCCTGATCATGGAATGTATGTAGGATCGCAGAACAGGTTGACTTGGGAGTAATCTTGTCTGTGTTTTGATACTTTGTTTCGTCTCTTAATGTCGTGGAGAGAGAGAGACATTTTGGGGGGGGGGGGGGGAAGAAAAGTACCAGTGATATTGAGTGTTGTTAACACAGCTTTTGTACATGAGGGGGGGGGACGGTTTTTTATTTTTTTTTAATACCATTTTTGTTGAAGAAAATGTTACGTTTGAGTGGACTGTTCTCCTAACGTTCGTTCAGTTAAGTTGCAGGGAACTCTTTTCATGAGGGGACAAGTTTGGTTTGTTTTATTATTATTATTATTTTCCTCCTCACTATTTTTGGTGTAAGGAAGTCTCTCTTCATAGTTTTGGCTTATTTTGAAAAGGAAAGATTATCCTAGGTTGGGTGATGTCATTCCCATTAATAATAATAATAATGTATGGAATTTATATAGCGCTGAATTGCCATGAATGCTCAGGACACCACGTTTACACAACAGTCTTCTAATGTAAGATGATCATCAGGGCAGAGGTAAAGAGTTCCCCAGCAGACAGGTTGTGGATTTGACCACTGGGATCTTGTTAGAAGAGGGGGGTAAAACAGTCTAGCCCCTGGGGGTGTGTGTGAGGAAGAATCTCTTGAAAATGATGTTATACTGCCGTGCGCTACTTCTGTGCAGATGTAAAAACACACACACACACACACTGAAAGAAAATGCGTTCATAATAACTTGCACATTATCTTTCTTCATCAAATACTCAGACAGCAACTATTGTCTGTCAAATGAGCAAAGCTGTGTAACGATTCTCTCTCTCTGTGGGGGAGATGTTATGGTATTTTCATACAATCACTAAATGCCATGAAGTCTGCCAATGAATTTATTTTTTAAAAATTATTTTTTTTTTTATAGAAAGGCCAGGCCTTGGATTCACAAATTCCTGTCCATCCCCATGCATGGAAAAGCTGTGGAAGGCAAGCCCTTGTTTGGAAGATGTTGTGGATAGTTGGACGTTGTGTCGGCGCGAACACCGTGGTTGCTATACAGGATCGGGAAGAAAAGAATTCACAGTGTTGCTCCCTCCCTGCATCATGACAGCTGTGCATGGCAGTGTGAACGCGCCTGAGAGACGCTGTAACTAACCCCCAGATGTGATAGATAGAAGATGTTGCCTGGGGCTGCGTAGTCCTGTCGCATCCACTGTTCAGCGATTCACTGCTGTTTCGCTGAACAAGGTGGCAGGGTAGGAGTAGGAGGAATACAGGCGATGGTAGGTAGGTAGGTGATCTCTTCCCCTCCCAGGAAAAGATGTTGTGTGGGGCTGCATAGGCCTGTCACATCCACTGTTCAGCGATTCACTGCTGTTTCGCTGAACAAGATGGCAGGGTAGGAGTAGGAGGAATACAGGCGATGGTAGGTAGGTGATCTCTTCCCCTGCCAGCATGCTTGCTTGTGTAGCGTGTTAAGGGAGAGGACTCTGTGTGGGTGTGTGAAGTTGACGGCCATGCTCCTGTGCCGACACGCGTTTCTGCTTGACTCCTGCCTCTTTCCTTCCTTCCCTCCCCCTCTGTTCATATTTTTTTTGGCTTTATTTTTGGGTCTCCGTGTCTCCACCCTTCAGCTCATCTCTTCCCCTCCCTCCCTCCTTCCCTCTCTCTCTCTGTCCTCACCTTTGTTTTTTCAACTTCTTGCCCTCGTTCCTCATTGTAGAAGAGCCAATGGATAATCAGCCCTGGGGGGGGGGGGGGGGGGGGGGGATACGATGCTTAACTGCGGGTTTGTGTGTGCGCACGTGTATTCTCGTCAGCTTAATCCAGAGGACGTCCTTTATCCACACTCTCTTTTCTCCTTTCCAAGTTGTGTCCGTTTTGAAAGTTTTTTTTTAAATTTCAGGTAGTGTGGTGGGTAGATGTCATTCACTCGGCACAGTCATGGAGGGGAATGGGGTGGGGTGGGGTGGAGTGTCGAGAGGGGTAGGAAGGGGTCAAAGGAAAGCAATTGGGGGAGGGGGTAGGTAGGTGAGGTCCAGTTGTGACATGTTCACTGGCCATGGAGTTGAAAACGTAGCCAAGTCTTTGTCTTACCTCTGTGTATGTGTGTGTGTGCACGTGTGTGCTAAGACATTGGGGGAAAGGTCGCCCGCTACCCTCCTCTCCCCCCTCCCCCCTTTCCCGCTCTCGCTCTCACCTGCGGTCCTGCATTTCCCCCCTCCCCCCAACTACTATACTACGCCCCCCTCCACCCCACCCCCCTGTAGGTCACCCAGGACTTGAGGGTTTGAATTCTGTTTGGAAGCCGCCCTCTTGAGGGAAAACTTTTTTTTTATTTTGTGTTGGGGTGTGGGAGGGGTTGGTCTCGTTGTCCTCATTCAGTGTATGTATGTATGTATAACTAACTGTGGTGTTGATTTGTCCACGGCTTTTGATACTTGTCTGTACCATGTGCTGTTTATTATTATTATTATTATCTATCAACTTGCATTCATCTACATGTATGGTATGTATGTATGTATGTCCGGAAAAAAAAAATTTACACAACACAAACAACACAACAACACCTTGTATCATTATCGACTTTTTCTGAGACCATTTCGTATGTCCCAAGTATGCGCAATTGTTGTTGAATATAACGATTTGGGTTTTTTTGTTTCTTTTTCTTTCTTTGTTTTTTTTTAAATGAATTGAAACTATATTGGTATGGATTTTTTTTTTTTTTTAAATTTTGTTTCTGATTTTTTTTAAAATGGAAAATGTGTGTGTTGGTTTTTTTTTTCATGTGTTGAATGGACTGTGAATGATTTTTGACTGTGGTCAGGTGTGCTGTTAGCACACCTCTACTACTACTATTACTACTGTGTCACTATTGGCTTTATATTTTTGGTTGGTTGGTTGGAAATGTTGGGGTTTTTTTATGTTTGTATGTATGTTTTTGTTGGAACATCTCCCTGTTGGTAGCCTCTGAGTGTTGTTGATGCTGTTGTTGACAAAGAGTGCTTGTTTTTCTCCTTTAACCCCCCTTCCTCTTCTCCCTGTTAACCTGTTTTATTTTCCATGTTACCCCTCCCCCCCGCCTTTTTGTTACAAATTTTAATTTCTTGTTCTGTGTTCAGCCGTTTTTTTAACCGTCTGTTCACAGAGGACGATCACAGATTCAGTCCACGATAATGTGGATTGTTTATGCTCACTCCCAGTGCGTGTGTGCGCGCATGCACACAAACATGCATAGACTGTGCTTGTGTGTGTGTGTGCGAGTGCGGGTTGCACAGGCTTTGAATTACACAAGCATACTTTTAACGTTGGCAGGCAAGCACCTCTGAGTGTCTGTATCTCACTGAGAAGGTTCCGCTTGCCTTGGGCTCATGTGTTTTCTGTTGGGGGGTTTTGTGTGTGTGGTTTTGTTTTGTTTTTTTACAATCTCTTGTGTGTTTACCCGAACCATTTTTTTTTTTTTTTTTTTGGTCAATGTTGAAAAGTTAACATTTTCTGCACCGACGACAGACAACCCAAATGCTGTATCATTTCATCAAAACGATGATATTGACAAGTTTTTGAGAATCAAAAAAAAAAAAAAGAAAGAAAACAGAAAGAAAAGAACAAGAAACCTTGATGAAACGCACACAACATTTTGTTTGCAGGTGATATTTTTTGGAAGGGGGCAGGGTAAATGCGTTTTATGGGGGTTTGGTTTTTTGTGGGGGGTAAAGTTTTGCATCTCTGAAGGTGTCCAGTGGCGGTCTTGGTCCCCACAGGGGCAGTGGACAGCGGTGTGTGTGTCTGATCAGGCTCCAGCACTTAGAGAGCAGAGAAGAAAACAAAACTGTCGGCCAAGGGTTAGACGGCTTTGGAGACGGACAAGAAGTGTCGTTACATGACTGGGGCAGTGTCTATAAGAGGAGAGGAGAGAAGTCAACTCCATTGGGGTGACCGTTTTTGCGCCCAGTCCTGTTCCTTCTCCATCATCATTTCTGTCTTTCCTACCCCCTCCCCCCCCCTCCCCCTTCTTTTTTTTTCTTTTCAACCACTTAGTTTCTGTGTAGGGTGGTTGGGTTTGAAAAGGGGGGTGTGTATCTTTTGTTTTGTTTTGTGATGGGGGAGGGATAGCCGGTAAGCAAATTCCATCCAGTGTTTTTGTTTGTTTTCCCAGCTACGTTTTGTTGGATATTAATTAAAACCATGCTTTACTGAATGAGCTTTGTGCACAGGTACTCCTCGCTTTTTTTTCTTTCTTTTTTACCTAACCTTGTAATTCTACAACTTCTTCTTTGTCTTCTGTCACCTGTTCTCTCTCTCCCCCTCTTCTCTCTCTCTCTGTGCACTCTCTTCCTTCCTCCCTCCCCCTCTTCCTTACACCTGTGTGTTACTATGCCCCCAACTCAGCAGTGTGTGTAGTTGAATGTTGTGCTACTAAAACATGTGAACTGAAATAGTATGATGTTGCTACTTTTGGTCTATTCAACTATAAAACAGTACCAGGTATATGTGCGTGCGTGTGTGTGTGTGAGCGTGTGTATCCGCTCTTAATATGTGTGTGCATATATATATATATGTATGTGAGTGAGTGCGGGTGTTGATGGTTGGATCTGCCTTTGTGATGTGGTGAGCTATCGTACACTATGTAGGTTTTGGACTTTTTTGTTTCTCTCCTTTTTTTCTATTCTTTTTTTTTTTTTTTGTAAAGAGAAGGCGTGTGTGAGAGAGAGAGAGACGACGTTTTTGCAGACAGACTAGATTTTTGACAGTTGTCACGACAATTTGTTCTGTAACTAGTCTGTCTGTTGATCTGAAACCTGTGTGTGCGCGTGCAGTTGGCGCATGCATGCATGCCTGCATGCGTGCAAACTGATGGGGCATGCGTGAGTGAGCGAGCGACTGCAACACTGTGGCCAATGCTCACCACCTTTTTTTGTTTATTTGTTCGTTGTCAGATTTTTGGGGAGTGTGTGTGAGAGAGCGAGAGAGTGTGCTAGTTTTGAAAAGTGCAAATAGACTTTTTGGGGGTTGTGCGAAGGGTGACTTTGACTTTTTTGTGACCAGTTGGCGTTGTGAGAATGAGAGAGAGAAGTGAGTTGCTTTCGCCTGTGAGGGTTTTCTCCCCCCTCTCGGGGCCCCACTCATCATCCGGGTTTTTGGTTTTTTTTTCTGTTGTTGTTTTTTGGGTTTTTTTTCTCCCCGTTCTGCGCTTTGTCAGTAACCAATCATGTGATTCGGGTAGATTTAGCATGACATGTGGTGTGTAAACATTCAAAGATATGAAAGTTTTTTTTAAAAAAACAATAAAAAATAAAAAAACAATACAAACAAAATCATCAGTGCAATTTCAATTTCCGATATTGTTTTTTTGTTGGTTTTTTTGTTATTATTATTTTTTCTTTCTCGCGTGCGTTGATGCCAGGAAAACATGATTTGGAAGGAATGTGAGTTAGGATTTAAAAATTTTTTTTTTTTTTTTTTAAAACGGGAGGATTTTTGGAAGAGTAATTTGTCAGGCATGGCAGCCTCCTCTCAGTGTCGTGTGGAAACCGTGGCTGGTTTTGTTCCTTAGCGGGTCGCTGTTGGCGGCGGTGTAACGGGCGACTCACTAGCTGGTGAACGCTCACTGCCTGGAAGAAGAAAAAAGATTTGGCGACTGCTCAAGATCTTTGAGGGACGAAGTGGTGTGTGTGTGTGTGTGAGTGAGAGATAGCTGTTGCAGGTGTCGTCTCCTGTTTGGTACCTTGCAGTGGTGGTAGAACGCTCACAGGCTGATTTTGTAAAATGTTTATTTCCCCCTTCATTTCCACGCTGCGGTAGCAGGCTTGGTTTTTCTGACTGTTGCAGGAGGTTGGTGCTCTCCCCTGATTCTTTAGGGGGAAGAGCAGCCAGCATTGAGGAATTAGTTCAGCGTGGCGAAACATCGGTGTTGGAAGATCAGAGACTCGCTGTAGGTTTTTGGAAAGGGGTGGGGGGGGGTCTTTCTTTGGCTGTTACGGCGGATCGAGATGGGTGAGCACTGATGGGCAAGAAACAGTTCTTCCCCCTGACAGATAGCTGAGCAGACAACCCAAGGGAGCCAGTGGGAGAAAGGTTTCTGCTTCGGGCGTTCAGAGAGAGGGACAGTAGGATGTAAGGAACAGTTCTGTGTGGGGGGGGAGAATTTGTATGGAGTTTTCTTCGCCCTCGATCCTTGCATGCTGCTGTCCAGCTTAGAGAGGAGAGTGTTGGAAGGTGTGTGTGTGCGTCGTCGTCGCAGAGTCCAGCTCCTTGGTGTTCACGGCTCGGTCCTTTGGGCAGGTGTGGCCCACCCAGCACCTGGAGAGAGAGGTGGGGTCGTGCTGGCCTCAGCTTCAACCTGCTGTCAGTGATCACACACTGCCTGAAAAACGTCAGCGCCGTGCCGTGATCCTTAGAAGTGTGTTGTTTCCAGCCCAGTGGTATGGATGATGGCGGAGCAGTTGTGTGGCATCAGCAGTTAACCGTTGAGAAGAAAGACGCGGCGCTTAGTAAGAGTTTGGGAGGAACAAGGTGAGGGGGGGGGGGGGTGGTAGTTTTGTCGATGGAGTGTTGTGTGTTCTCTACATGATGTACGTACGTACGGTCGTACGTACGGTCACTGCCAAGTACAGCACTTTTGTCATGCACCTCTTTTCACCACGCAGGCCCTAGTGAACGGCATAGCTTGTTGCCTTGGGTTCTTTGATATGTGTATGTATGTGTGTGAGCGAGAGAGAGAGAGAGAGAGGTTCTCTTCCTGCTAGTCTTGTATTTTCTCTGCCATCACTTGGAGTCTGATATTTTGTAAGGCGCATTTTTGGGAGGAGGGGGGGTGGGGGGGGCTATGAGGGTTAAGAGGGGAAATTTCTGGAGACACTCGTAGGTTGTTTGGTTGAAGTTCAGGGTTGCGGGGGGCAGGGGTGCATGTTTAGGGTTTGTTTTGAAGGTTGATGGATTAAGAAAAATGAAGAAAGAATAAACGTGGTGAATTTGATTTTGAAAAATAATAAATTATTTACTGTGTATGTATAAGGCAAAAGTTGATGGACAAAAAAAAAAACCCTGAACAATAGATCGTTAAATTCATATAAAAAGCCAAGCTTACAGAAAATAACAATACTGAAAATCAACCAAAAAATGAAAGCCAAGGAAATGGAAAAGAAAATGACAATAACGAAAGTCAACTAGTATGCTACTCCATGCTGTAAGCGAAGCAGTCCCTATCATTGTCAGTCGGGGGACAACAGAGGTCAAAGGTAAAGGTCACTGCAAAGTTCGTGAATCGCACTGGCTGCCTTTCTTTGGCCAGGATGGGGGTGGTGTTGAGGGAGAGAGAGAAGCTTGCTGCTGACTGGTGTAGCTTCAGGCCCGTGTGAGAGGACTTGGCCATCGTCATCAGGAGTGGATGGAGATGGGAGGAGATCGTTAAGTCAGGCACCTGAAGAAGGTGCTGGTGAGGATGTTGCCGGCTTTTGTCTGAGGATGGTGCCGGCTTTTGTCTGAGGATGGTGCCGGCTTTTGTCTGAGGATGGTGCCGGCTTTTGTCTGAGGGTGGTGCCGGCTTTTGTCTGAGGATGTTGCTGGGATTTGAGGATGTTAAGGGTGTTGCCTGGAGTGCGAGGTGTTGATGGCTGTCGGAAGTGAAGAAGCCAGGTCGTAGTCGTCTACTTTGGACGATAGCGTCAGTAAGGTTTTTTAACGTCGTCGTGATTTTTCTTTTTTTTTAATTTCTTTATTTTTTAAAAATCATTTTTAATTTGCTAGTGTGTGAAGGAAGACCCAGTGAAGCAGTCATGGTGGTGCGTTCTTCTTCCACCAAGGACAGACAGGTCGAGGCAAGTTTTTAAGCGGGCATAGGATGGAAGGTCAGAGTTAATTCCCCTCCCCTGCCCTTGACCTTCGGCAGGTCATGGTCATTGGGTGTTCTCAAAGGTCGCCCAGCTGGGTTCAGGACCTTCAGGGAGCAACCTGAAGACAGGACAGATCAGGTCAGTTTGTGTCTGGAGGGCATCGTCATGGTTGCTTGGGAGGTTGGGGCCGGCGTGGTCCCCAAGCATTGTGGGTGCGATCGTGGCGTTCTGGTTGTCGTTCCGGCATTCTGGAGAGATAGATGGGCAGTGGGGAAAGTCTTGTGGAGAATGATGTCAACCACCCAATGTTCTCAGAGCTTGGAGGCTGTCAACGTAAGTGTGTAGTGTATCTGAGGGAAAGGAAACCGGCTTCATGGTATGCCAAAGAGCGTAATCATCTCTCTCTCTTTGTGTGTGTGTGAGGGAGGGATTTTTCATTGTTGCCAGTTTGGGGAAGATGGAGCCAGGCCTTTAGTGGAGCTGCTATATTGTAGTGGAGTCACTATATCGTGTATACTCTTGCTCCTTAGAATCTAAAGGGAGGGGAGGAGGAGGGTGTGTGCTTTGTAAATTAAAAGAGTTGGGGGGGGGAGGGGGGTACATGATTATATTTTTAAAAAGGTAGGATTGTGCGAGTTTTTAAAGATATGGGTGAAGCGAGCTGTGTTGTGACACCAGCAGCAGGAGAGACCCCATGGTATAACAACTGGTTTTGTGTGAGAAGGAGGGAACGAGAAGTGGATGAATTGTGATACAGAGTTGTACAGTGATGGTAAACAACATGGGGAGTAGAACAACACCCTGTACATACATTAAATAAAATGATAATGATAAAAATCTAGGGAACTGGTGTGGTTTGGGGGTGGTCACTTAGGTACCTTACCCTGGGAACTTCTCTAAAGGTCAGTCTGGAGTAGGGTTTTTTTAACATCGCATTTTTAAATGGATAAACACTTGTGCAACAAGTGGGGATTGGTTTAAAGAAAATTGGCCATTTACATGCAGGGATTGGTTTATAGAAAACTGTCCATTTAGGATGTGGAGATTGTTTTATAGAGAATTGGCCATTGACATATAAGGGGATTGGTTTGTAGACAATCTGCTATTGATAGTTTTTGGATCTCTGCATTTTCTTGAAATGAAGGGGTGTAGGGTTTTTTAGACAAAGTTTTTTAATTTGAAAAAAGTAAGCGCAAAAAAATGGAAGTTTGAAAGCGAGAGGGAGAATTAACAATCAATCACCCATTACATGCTGCCAGTATATCTTATCGCCTTGTGGTTTTTTGGTTTTGTTTTTTTGGCCCCCCAATATATATTTTTTTTAACCATATTGTAACAAAGGTTGCAAGGTATGCGGTCAAGTGGGAAGTTCATATCATATTCCCCTCTGAAATTCTTGCCTGCCCTTCTCTTCTTCGTTGTCATCACTGTTCTGTTGGATCTTGTTGGACGATTTTTTTTTTTTTTTTTGTACAAGTGAGCTGTTCCGTTAAATCTTTTCGGTTGAAGTGAGAGATGGATCTGTTTCTGACATTCTCTTTGTTCTTAAAAAAAAATGTGAAGAAAAAAAAAGGGGGAAAAAAAAGCATGGCAAGAGTTTCTCTAATGATGTGTCAGTACTTTTGACTTGATAAGCATATGGAGTGATATAAACACATTGATTTAAATAACCAGACAAAAAAAAAAGAAAAAAAAAGAATGATTTTTATGGAGTAATTGTATGTACTTATGTGTGTAGCTTTTTTTCTGAGTATTTATTTCAAACAAGTGATCAGAGCGGTCTGTGTACTAGACTCCCAGTCTTTATGACCATATGTTGTGTGGTGCACTTTCGACTGTGAGTGATTTGGACTTTCTCTTTCTCTCTCTCTTCTTCTCCTCTCTTTTCTCTCTCTCTCTCTCTCTCTCTCCTGTTCGTGCTTTTTCTTTCTTCGTCAACTCTCTCGGCTTTACTGTGTCAAACCTACTCAAGCTGCCATTCTGTCAAAAAATGGCACTTGATTTCTCGACTGTCTGATCTCCCTGTCTTCTCTCTGATTCTCTGTCTGTCTGTCTCTCTCTCTCTTGTTTTAGTGGCAATATACCATGCTTTGATTGGATGTCCAATGCAACGCTCATGTGGAATGACAGTGAATGGAACAATTAAAATGGTCAATGTATACTACTTGTTGTCTGGTCTGCTCTGCTGCTGCTGCCTCTGCTTCTGCGTGCCAGCTCTCTGTGTATTTCTCAGCACCCTTTTATCTCTGTCTGTCTCTCTCTGCACCCTCTCTTTGTTGGCACTTTTCCTCTCTTCTATCTCACACACACATCGCTTATGTTCAAGCACCGCTACCTGTTCAAAGCACACACTTGACGATCGCAGGATACAAAATTAATGTCCTACCCCATTCTCAACCCTCTCCCTCCCAGCCCTGTTTCCCCATTTCTTGTAGATTTGGAAAAGTTTGGCGAAGGATAGTGGATGTCTTTACAATTAATGCCTTGCCTCACTGATATTGATATATCCCAAATAATGATAGAAATATCTGGAAAAACAGACATTCATCAGCTGATAATGAAGCTTTACTTCATGTACAGCCCCTGTCCTGTTGGTCAGTTTCAGTTATCCAACTTTTAAAAAATTTACAGGTTTTTTTGTGTATGTTTTGCTGTACACTCCAGATCATAGGTATCATTATTTCAGACATCGGCAGAGTCTGAGTGCGGCTACCTTTATGGTGGGCAAAAACAGTGGCATATGCAAAATCACACCATTGGTGAACCTGTGAGCTCTTAAAAACAAATTTTCAGACAACTTGAAACATAATGAAGGCAAAGGATACTGACAAGAATGCCTCTGTATGCACAGTTATAACAGCTGTTCGAACAACTGTCTTTTCAGTTGGATTTTGATGTCGTATATTCTCACCCTTTTCACAGTATTTCTGTATGAAAGAGAGAACAGGCTTGTGTCAACACACATGTACATCCTAGCAGTCATTTACAGAACTTCTCTGAAGTTGGAATATGGCTACCTTCATGGTGGGCAAAACCAGCGCACACACAAAATCTTACTGTGGTGAACCTCAGAGCTCTAGCAGTGGAACAAAACCAAAATCTTCTGAACAAAAGAAATCCAGTGTCATGTTCATGAAAGTCACATAAGAAAACATTTCTGAGTTTTGTAGCTTCAGTTAAAAAATCCACCCCTTTCAGTTCTTAGTCAGAATTAGTTGAGCATGATTTCCAAAAGCTCAGAATTTTTGACGGAATAAAATCGATGAATGTAGAAAATTCTTTGGGTGAAAAATGTCAAATTGGAAGTTGTGGTGGAACAAAATCAAAATGAAAGATTTCCATTGCTGTGTCTATTAAGTTATTTTGTGGGGGGGAAAAAAGACAGATGAATTTGGGGGAAAATATTACTATTTTTCCCCATTACTGAAGAAACTATCATTTCTAAACCTGGCATATCACGATTCCAGTAAGACTCCTCCCCACCCATACTTTTTAAAATTTGTTAATATATATATATATATTATTATATATATAACGACCAAGACAATTTTCAATTTCAAGGCTTCTTGTTAAAGGTAAGGCTTTGCACAATGAAATAGCAATGTACATATGTTTGTTGTGTTCAGTGTGTTTTGTGGTTTTTGGCGCGTGAATGCTAATAGTTATTTTCAATGCACTGTGCCTTCCTAACCATTATGAAAGGAGATTTAGCTATTTTTCTAACATGACAAGGGAGATTTTCTTTAAAATCATGTCTTCAGGGGGCATTACTGTCATCATAACTTTCAGGATGGGAGACAAACACTGGTCAAAATTTTAATGAAAACTTTGTTCACCCTAAGTTTTGAGTACTTTCAAGGAAGTTGCGTAGTGTACACACACAACAAAGAAAAAAATAATAATAAAATGACGATAATAATAAAATACTTGCTATGCCACAAAATCATCCTCTGTTACAGACACAAGTGTTAATTATTTGACTGAAGTTTGCTGACAGTCCACAAACAACAACTGAGATAGAAAGAAAACGTGTGCATTCTCTTTCCACTCTTTTGCATTGAATCCTTGTTTGTTTTGGTTTGGTTTTTTTTTGTTTCTGTTTATTTTGCTAAAACTTGAAAGTTCCCCAAGTCTCTCTTTCCATATTATTACTGCACACAAATGCCTTATATTTTTTTTTAAAAACCCAACCAAACACACACAATTCTCTGCACAATATATATATATATATATATATATTTTTATATATATATATATATGTGTGTGTGTGTGTGTGTGTGTGTGTGATAATTACGTGAACATTTTCCCACCTTTAAATTAAGGTCACCACATTACAACTTCAAGGATGATTAGCTATGGAACACCAACTGCGGGGATTTTTTTTTAAATCTTGGAGACAAGCCTCCCATAATTATATACAACCATCTCCTCTCCCCCCCCCCCCCCCCCCCCCTCCCCCCCCTCCAAGTCTACTTTAAACAAATGTAGGTGGAAGATACTGGTTAACGTGTGCAGTGTCAACTACTGTCACATTTGTTTTTTTTTCTTTTCACATTTATTTATTTATTTTATTTTCGTTCAGCTGCTAGAGCTCCCAGGTTTACCAATGTTAAGATTTTGCGTATGCGACCGATTTTTGCCCACTGTGAAGGTAGCCGCATTCAGCCTTTGGGATGTCACGCTGATAATCAACTCGCTATGTTGGTCGTTGTGTCAGAAGCCCCTGTGTCTGTTCTAGGTGCCACTGTAGGCATCATCAGTCTAACCTTGAGAGGAGATTTTGTTTTACTGTCATTTATTCTGTTTTATCTATTTTAGTTCGATGATAATGGAATAAGCTCTCGTGTGTGTGTGTGTGTGTGTGTGTGTGCGCGCGCGCGCGCGCGTGTGTGTGTGTGTGTGTGTGTGTTTTATATCCAGTCCCTGTGTGTCCTGCAGTCTTGTAAATTATGTGTGTATGTGTGTGGAGTTAACTTTCTGCACTGGCAGAAGTTGTTGTGGTTATTGCTGTATTTGTCTGTCTGTTTCTTTTTGTTTCTATTTGTCTGTTTCTGTCTGTCTGTCTGTTTGTCTGCCTGTCTGTTTCTGTTCTATTTCATCATTGCACACAGAAGTCTTACTCAATATAAAGAAATGAATGATCTGTATAGGTCACAAAAACCTCTTTTTTTTTCTAGGCCGTGGTGAGGCAGTATGGGTGTTAAAGATGTAGGTGGGATGATTTTGTTTGGTTGTGTGATTAAGTGAATTTGTTTGTTGTTGGAGGGAGGTAGAGGGAGAGGCTTTTTGTTTTGTTTTGGCTTGTTGACTTTTGTTTGATTGGGTTTTTTTTTTTTTTAGAGTGTTTGTTGGCTTTACTTTGTGGTTTTTAATGGAGATAGTTGGTTGTGGTTTTGAATGGTTGTGTTAACGTTTTCAGAATTACTCTAAAAATTGCGCTATCTCTCCCTCCCTCTCTCCTTATTAGTACTACAATTGAATGCTTTCAATTATATAAAAAAAAAGGGGGGGGGGGGGGGAGTTTTTTCAAACATTTAAGCGAGACTATTTCAATCTTTTTGATACTGATAGTATTACAGACCAAATAAATCTTCCACACCCCCTCTCTTTGTTCTAGTTATCAATGTTTGATTTTATTTTAAATGGGTACTGCTTTACTCAACTTGTTTTTCTTATGGCTTATTATGGGGGTAGTTTGCTTCGTTATTGGTTATTCTCAGTACTGTTACATATAAAGTTCAACTGTCTTAAAGAATTTTATTTTTATTTTTTTTATTTTTGAGTGTGTGTTGGTATATGGGGACGTGTATGTTTTTCAGATAAATCCATTAACTGACATGAAATTAATGAATTTTCATGCACAGTTTTTAAAAGTAATAGATTGTAGAAAAAAGAATGTATTTGACCATTCCTTAAGTTTCTCTCCTGACTGTTTTTAATTTCTGTCAGGAAAATATGGCACGCATATCATGAAACTGTACCTTCTTTCTCCTTATGTTCTTCCCATATGTCTTAAATTATTATTTTTTTAACCCCCCTCCCAGTTAGCCATTCTCTCTTTTTTTCTTCTTTTTTTTTTAATAAAAATCTCACCATGAGATTTATTTCCAAAATACAAGGATACCGAAATGGAAATACTGCATTTTGATATCATCGTAGTTGTGTGCAAAAATATCACATACCCCCCCCCCCCCCCCCCCCCCCCCCCCTTCCCATCATCATAACCACCTTTCACCCCAGCATCCCCACAGGGTGTTCTTCAGCTCAAGAGAATATGGGAATGAGGGTGAGAGAATGTTACCACTCCATTCGTGGGATGATGTGGATGTGAGTTCTTCGTGTTGTTGTGCGCTCCCAGCGGAGAGCTGCGCTCGTTGGCCACTTCTTCACCAACTCTATGCTGACCCACACTTTCTTAGGGCCTGTAAAGATAAATGTCTGACACACACACACACACACACACACACACACACACCATGAAAGACACAAACAACAAACACTGTGTTAATGTCTGTACACTGTAGCACGCTTTTGTCCATGTCCAATGCCCGTTGCATTTGTACGGAATAGGAGCTCGGCTCGATCACAAACAGTTGTTATATCATCAAACTATGAAATATTTAAAAAGTGCCAATTTGTTTTCCTGCAAATTGCTATATTCGGTAGCATATTTTATCTATCGCACAGAAACAGATAAAGCTGCAGTCTTTACTGCAGTCAATTCATCTATAAATATCAAGGAAGCAAGTGATCATGAATAGATATACCGATAGAACGAAAATCGTGGCTCAAAAGAGTTTATTTTGTCACACTGCCTTGAAAAATGAATGTTCTGATTTGCACTTGTCACTAGGTGCTTGACTAGTGACAGGGAAAAAAAAGACACACCCCCAACACACACACACACACACACACTCTTAAAACCCCAACAACCCTGAATATTGGAAGAGAGAACTGAAGAATGTTATCTCTTCAATGATAACAATGAAAAAGAAAGAAAAGAAAAAGAAAGAACAAAAAAAAAAAGGAAGAAAGACAGACAGAAAGAAAGAAACCCAGCTACACAGTCAGTCTGCAGTGAACTTCAGCAACAGCTACCACTGACACCTGACACCTTGTACAACCAGAAACAAAGATGCCTGTCATAAACTGGAGAAAAAGAGTTCTCACTCTACCTTTTCCCCTGTTTAGCTCTTTAATTTTTGAAACTAATGTGGACCTTTACCAACAACATTCCTGGTACTATCAATTCATTATATAAAACTAACAAACCCAAATATTTGCATGTTCATGCCAGATACAATCATGGCCATGTCAAAGTTATTGGTTAAGACAGGGTTTGCTAAAGATTTGTGGGTGGTATGTTGGTCAGATTTTGCCCTTTAAAAAAAAAATTCCGATCTTTGTTTTATTGAGTCTCTTCCCTGGATGCATTTTACACTGTCGCTGGATGATTTGTCTCCCTTTAGCCAAGGACAGTAAGTTCAGTGTTTGGTGCACCTGACTGACAAACCTAAAAAAAGAACAGTCATAAATAATTTCACACGTTAGTGCAGAAATTAAACTAACTGTTATTGAAAGACAAAAATATATTATGAAAATGGTATGTCGAAAGGTTGCTGGTTTTTTTTCTTAAATGCTTATTGTGCAGAGACATAATTTTATTCCTCCCTTCCGGCCCCCTTTTCTCTGTGTGTGTGTGTGTGTGTGTGTGTGTTCTTTCTGTTGTTGTTAGTTGGTTGTCTTTTTCTAATGAAAAGTGATCACTTTTGTATGCAGTATTTTTGATACGATCTTTCAAGTTTTATCATTGGTTATTATTTAATTTTATCTACTTATTTTATTGATTTACTTATTTTTGGTGTTGATTTTTGGTTGTTTGTTTGTTGTTGTTGTTGTGTGGTTTTTTTTGGGGGGGTTGGGGGGGGGGGGGGGGGGGGGGGGGGGGGGGGGGGGGGGCTGGTCGTAATCTGTAAGGATAATAAAAATGGCATGTTTCGGGCTTGTCTTTCTTATTGCCTTTTTAAAAAAAACAACCCACCAATGTATGCAATATAAACATTTACTACTTTGGTAAATTAAACCTAACTTCTGTAATCATCTTTGTACCAGGGTTTTGTATTGTTGCTTTTTTTCCCCCTCTCCCCAATACCACATCTTATTCTTTAACTTGATTGTAAGCGACGAGCCTTGCTTTGTCCAAGTTAATACTTACAGATCCATCTCCAGTGAGACACATTGATTGGAAAACCGGATTGACAGTGTATAATATGTCGTCTGCTTCGTACCAAGAAAAAGCTAGAGTTGTTCCCCTTCTTTCACTGCGAGCCCGCCAATCGATCGCCCCTTGCAGGCATGACGTCATGGTGAGGGAAGAGAGAGAGAAAGGGGAGGGGGGAGGAGGTTAAGGTAGTTGGCTGTTCACTACAGATGATTTTCGGGTCAAAAGTTGTAATAAAGTGTATATTGTACAACTACAAAAATACAAGAAAGAAACAAACAAACAAAAATCAAGCGAACATTAGAACATCATACCATCACATCCAAACCTTACACAAGGCAAAGCAAAAGTAAGACAAGGCTTAATTCTTGCCTTTCGAATAATGTAATGAATAAGCACTCAGTGCTTTAAAAAAAAAAAAAAGACACACACACACACACACACACACACACAGGACTCGGCAAGCATACTGGAAAAGCAACAACTAAATTTCAACAATGTTCTACACCAGAAAGACACAGACATCAAACGCTAACATGTGTAAATGTGTCAGCATCTCTGTTCTAATTCTGTAAATTGAGTAACCTAGCCGCTTCCTCTAGTCCTTATGAAGTGGTTTTTAGGTCCTACCCTATTTTGGCCACCACGAAGGTAGCCCCATTCCATCTTTGGGGGTATTTTTTTTTCTTTATACGTGTGCTAGGTTTATGCAGTATAAGGAGCTTTGCATTATCCAGTTAAAAGAAAAAAATTGCCTTCTAGGGTTTAATGTCAGAAATAACTCCAACTAGTACAAGAAATCCAGTGAACTGGAGACCCCCCCCCCCCCCCCCCCCCCCCCCCTCTTTTTTTTAAAATTTTTTTTTTAGGTCTATGAAAAGGAAAAGAAACAAACAGAAATTCCAGCATATTCTTTTTTGTTTTCCTGGTTTCCTTAGCTAGAGTTCTGAGGTTCACCAATGGTGAGATCTTTGTCTATGCAGCCGTTTTTGCCCACCATTGATATAGCTGTATTCCCACTTTGGGGAGGTAGGGGGGGGGGGGGGGGGGGGGGCAGGGCATTTATTGTTCATTTAATGTTTTGTTTGAAACTTTTGCTTCGTTGTTTAATGGCTTGTTCTAGATTCTTCACCAGATTTTTTTTTTATTACTGGAAGATGATCTAGTGATGTAGCAGTACCATCTTGCCTTTCGTTATGTTGATGGCTGTCCACAGATCTAAATTCAGAAACAATGGCTGCCTTTACATATCAGTTTTACACACACACACACACACACACCTTCACACTTCTGCTGGTGCAGTCTGTCTAGAGGACAGTCAGAGTCCTGAGACATTTGAAACATACCTGAAGTTTTGTTCCTCACTGATTTTGGACACAACATTTTGCTTTGATGAAACCCAGGCATTGGCACACCAACGCCACATAATTATTGGATTGGAAAAAGCTGGTGTTCTCTCAAAGTAGCCCTCCACTCCCTCCCCACCCCCACTCAACCCCCACCCCTACCCCACGACCACTCTCGCTTGAGGGATTCTGTGTTTATGCCCCTTTCTGATGGAAAAGATCAACGGTTCGGGTTTTGTGTGTGTGTTGCTTTTGTTTTGGTTTTTGGTTTGTTGTTTTGTTCATTGCCTTTGACAGCCCTGCACTGTTGTAGGAGTTCTCTGGACCTGTAGACACATAGCTTGAGATGTCCCTGCTGCTGCTGGGACAGTGGCCTACTTTCCTTTCCATCCCCTGTGGCACTTCTCTTGTGACAGTGGAACCTTTCCTGAGGGACAAACTCTTCGGACCCCTGGAGGGCCTTCAGAGCACGGGGCAGCATTTGTCAGGGCCTCAGGAGTTGCTGTCTGAGCGTTCGACGAAGAAGAAGAAGTTCCCATCCCTTCAACCACCCATTCTCAATACCCAGGACACCCCATTACCTATGTCCCACCGCACCCTAACCTACACTAGGCTACCCCTTAGTTTTTACAATCAGTATACAGTTCCACAACTTTTTCTCTTTTTGTGGGGGGGGACTGGATGGGGGGTTGGGTGGGGGTGGTGGTGGGGTGGTTGGGTGGGTGGGGGTGGGGGGAGGAGGTGCTCGCCCTCAGAGAGCTATTAGTGTGTGTTGTGAACAATATTGAGCTCTGTTTTTAATTTGGATTAATTTTTGGGGGGAGGTGGGGGATGGGGATGGGGGGGGGGGGGGGGGGGGGGGGAGAGCAGGGGGATGGTGGTTGGGGGAGGGGGGATGGGGGGTGGGGGCATGTTTTGTTCCTTTCCCTGATTTATTTATTGATGAAATCATTCTGTAATTCATTTCTACCCATTCAAGTAACAAAAAGAAAAGCCATAAAGTCATTCCCCCTTTTTGTGCAGATTCTTCTTCTTCTTCTATTTTTTTTGTTTGTTAGTATCATTATTCGTTGTTGTTGCTTTGCTTACACATGTTTGTTACTTACCACTTCTTTGGGTTCTCATCATTCTATTTTGTTTACTTGTTGTTATTGTTGTTGCTCCCCCCCCCCCCCCCTCCCCCAGTTAACCCCCCTGTCTGGATGACATAAACCTAGTCCCCCATTTCGCTGTAAACTGCATGTGTCTCACCTCACACAATTTCCTCCCCCCCCCCCCCCCCCCCCCCCCCCCCTGATAATCCAGTAGTGTGTATTATTATGTCCACATGAAAAAGCTGAATCCCTTATGATACTGATGCAGCTAAGGGGGACCTGATAGCCTAGTGGTTAGAACATTGCGCTCGCAATCTGACGAGACCCTGGTTCGATTCCCGTTCAAGGGGATATTTCCCCCTGAAGTTAACATCAGTGCAGACTCCACTCTCTCCAAAAAGTCCTTAGGATGAGACTAAATAAACCGAGGTCCCTTGTGCGAACGCACGCAGAACATTTTACGTTAAATCCTGTTCCGCTTTTCGCAAGAGTAGGCCATTGTGAGCCGGTGGGAACTGGTGACAGAATGTACAAAAACCGCATACACACGAGGACTGGATGTAAAATAAAAAAAAAAAGCACGTAAGTGCTTATGTCATTATCCTAAATATAAAAGAATTTTTTAAAAAGATAAAAGGATAATAATAATAATAATAATAACAACAACAACAAAACTGAATCTGGCGGCCAATGGATAGCAATAACATAACGTCACAGCCACCATGATCAGACAGTAGAAGAAGAAGAAGAAGTAACATGGCAGGATGCTCTACATGCTGTTGTCAGCCGCCTATGGTGGGCTACCACACCTAGCCAGGTCTGGGGAGAAAAACCAAAGTTCGAGGTTCAAACCTAACAGAAAATAGTTGTCTCTTCCATCATTCCCTGAAGCCTTAACCAAGGTGAGGCCTGTGTGCTAGTCTTTCGAATTAGACGAGGCGCAGTCCTGTGAGTAACAGCGAAGAATTAGCCAAAAATTATTGAATAAAATTTAGTCAGGTTAAGGGTTTGGGAGAAAGGGGGTGGGGGGAGGTGAGTGGGGGGGGGGGGGGGGGGGGGGGTCTGACTGTCATGATTTGTTTTCCCCTGGAAAACACAATCCTTGTTTATACATAGAAAGTTGTGTTGAAAATCTTAACAGTGTTGTATACATGGTGCAGACAAGCAACAGCTTGAGACATTTCATGTGCTTTGGCCTAGAAAAAAAAGGCATCCCATTTTGGCCTTCTTTTTGGTCCAGTATCAGTATGTGGGTGTACTGATTTGGGACTCGTCAGTATGATTATGAAGTGTAAAGGATGCGTTGAAAGTGATGTCAGAGACTTCTGCTCCTAACACTGATATTGTATGCCATCTGTGG
The DNA here is from genome assembly GCA_028751875.1 of Rapana venosa. Taxonomy (NCBI): domain Eukaryota; kingdom Metazoa; phylum Mollusca; class Gastropoda; order Neogastropoda; family Muricidae; genus Rapana; species Rapana venosa. The sequence goes on from CM054164.1 coordinate 33,272,233, forward strand.
AATGTTGTGTTAGATTTATCAAACAGAAGTGACTTTATGCATGTATGGTTGCTCGCTTGTATCAATAATGCTATTGACGATTTCTTTGAAACGCTTTCGTTCCAATTCCATTTCGCTTCATTCTGTTGTGATTCAAAGGCACATCATTTTTTTAAATCTTTTTTTTTTTAAACGAAATATGTTCCTATTGTCAGGAATATATCTTCTCTGTCCTTCAGACAAAGCCAGTCATGTTTCGATTTTTTGGGCTTTGTTGGGTGTTTTTCCCCCCACTATTATTGGTCGGGATTTTAAAAAAGAAAAGAAAAAGAAAAGAATATTATTTGGTCGGAAACTGATATAGAAAGATCGATATATATATATATATATATATATATAATAATATATATATTATATATATATATATATATATATATATATATATATATATATATATATATATATATATATATATATATATATATATATATTATATATATATATTACACACACATATAAAGTGATTTTTGTACGCATTGGCCAAAAGTGTTTGCAAAAAGTGGAACAGATTAAAACATAGCCTTGTGCTAGTCTAGTTATCTAAACTTGGGAAGCTCTTCTGGTAACATCCAAATTAAAAAAAAACAACCCCACTCTAATGGAGTAACTTCCCTTGGTGAATATGTTTATAACAATGGTACGCTTCCATGGTGATGTCGATTCAAAGATTTTTTTAAAAATTGTATTTTAATGCAGAGAAATCAGGAACTTGATGTACATGAAGATACTAACCAGGAGAAGTGCAGTTGTTATAAAGGGAATCTTCTGATCTGTTATGGCCAGGCGGAAGAAAGTATGTATGCGTAGCCTACGGTTTTCTCCAAGTGTCTGCTTCCCAGTTTCCAGCCTGCCAGATCTAACGGAAGATCCACGTTTCCTGTTTGCCTCAGAGTTTTGGGAGTTTAGTTGTTGTTGCTGTTTTTCTTCTTCTTCAGTTTTGTTCTTGGGTCGTTTGTTTGTGTTTTGTTTTGTTGTTGTTACGTTTTTAATTTCAACATTTCGTGTCACTCTTCATTCAGTAAAACGGATAAACCAACCCAGCTCAAAAGAAACTAAGATCTATTCGATTCCCACCCATAATTTTTTTTTAACATGTTTTACCATTCATTTCAAGATTGTTGATTTCCTCTCCTTTCCGTCGCACGTGTGTAACGTTCACATAAGTATGTGCCTTTCTACGCAATCTTTTAATTTTTTTTCTTTTACCAGCTATCAACAGCACACTCACAGCCCTCCACCCCACCCCTCCCTCCCTCCCCCTCACACACATACACTTTTCGGCCTACATCTTCTCTTGTTCCAACACGAGTAACTAAGTAGTCCCTGCACATTTTCTATTATCAATGGTTGATGTGGTTTGCTGTGAGTGATTCACTTGAACAGAGGAAGGAGGAAACATTCCTGTGTACTGTTGACTATGCAGTGTGTGAGGCTGGTTGACTGGATGGGCTTTAACGTTCCCAGTCACTACTGAATAACTTCATTAGTTGTTTATTTTTCTTTCTGTCGTTTTGGTGTACTCAAGGTGGTCTGCCTGCCTGTCTGTCTGTCTGTCCGTCTATCTATCTACATCTGTCTATCTGTTCATGTGTCAGATATCGAGTCTTTTTATTACTATTATTTTAAAAAAATATATATGATCTGTTAGTATCAGTTTAGTGCTCAAGATTGTTTTTGGTTTTTTTCCTAATAAACTTAGATGTACACACACGCCAATGATTTGTCATTTGTGTGTGTGTGTGTGTGTGTGTGTGTGGTGTGTGTGTGTGTGAGAGAGAGAGAGAGAGAGAGAGAGAGAGAGAGAGAGAGAGAGAGAGAGAGAGAGAGAGAGAGGAGAGAGAGAGAGAGAGAGGAGATGGTGTGCTCTGATTTTATCTGTGTGTCTGTCTGTCGTCTGTCTGTCTATGTATGAGCATTATGTATGTTTGTTTGTTTGTATGTATGGATCTGTCTGTCTTTTTCTCTATCTATTTATCCTTATTTTCCTTTTTTTGTGTGGTGTTTTTCTTTCTTTCTTTCCTTTCTTATTTTTCTTGTCTGACTGTCCTTTTTCTTTCATCTCTCTCTCTCTCTCTCTCTCTCTCTCTCTCTCTCTCTCTCTCTCTCTCTCTCTCTCTCTCTCTCTCTCTCTCTCTCTCTCTCTCTCTTTCTCTCATTCGTTTCTTTTCTTTCACCGTTGCTTTTAAAAAAAAAAGATTTGTTTTCCTTTCTTTTCTTTCTTTTTATGCCTAGAGACAAAACACAAAGGGCACTGTACATGCAATGGTCTGAGAACAACGCTTGTCACTTGTACTGGATGCCGATATACACTGAACAAGCAATGGTCTGAGAACAACGCTTGTCACTTGTACTGGATGCCGATATACCCTGAACAAAGACTTTAAGGAAAAAGACAACAAACCCCCCCCCCTCCCCTACAAAAAAACAAACAAAAAACCAACAACAAAAAAACGGAGAGAAGAAGAGGAAACAACAACGCATGCCGAAAAGAAAGGATAGAAGAAAGAGGAGGAGAAAAAGCAGAAGAAAAGAAGAAGTAGTAACAGCATCAGCACAGAAGAAGAAGGAGGAGGAGGAGCAGAAGAGGAAGAGGAAGAAGTAACAGATCAGCAGCAGCAGAAGAAGGAGGAGGAGAAGCAGAGAGGAGGAGGAGGAAGAAGTAACAGCATCAGCAGCAGAAGAAGAAGAGGAGGAAGAAGTAACAGCATCAGCAGCAGAAGGAGGAGGAGGAGAAGCAGAAGATGATGGCAATGAAAAAGGAAAACGAAAGGAGAAGTGATAACAACGACGACTACAACAATGACAACAATAGCAGCAGCAGCAGCCACAACAGCAAAAAACCAAACAACAACAACAACCCAACAAAACAAATCGTAACTCGGCAATATCAATCATCACTAAGCAGTCCCAGTTTCTCAGAAACTGCAACAAATGAAAACCACCACCACCAACAATAATAACAACCAACGACCACAACCACCACCACCAACGACATAAACACCACGACCACAACCATCAACAACAATAACACCACGACCACAACCATCACCACCACCAACAATAAAACACCACGACCACAACCATCACCACCACCAACAATAACACCACGACCACAACACTACATCACCCACACACCCAACAAAAACACCACGACCACAACCACACACCAACAACAATAACACCACGACCACAACCATCACCACACCACCACCAATAACCACACGAGAAAAAACCCAAAACCCACCACGACCACAATCACCACCACCACCACCACCATGACCACCACCAACAACAACAGAAAGTGAACAAAACTAAAAGCAAGAAAGTTAAAAACACGAACAGAAATAAGTATGTCTGGAATAGATACGTGGCAACGAAATCCAGGCTCCATTCCATATTAAAATTAATTACCTGAACTCAACCAGAATGCCAATGGTCAAAGGGAAACAACTCGCTAACTTTATTAAAAAAAGGAGACAATGGTTTTGTCCCTTGGTCGAAAGTGCAGTCGTTAGTAGTAAAGTCGTAATAAACATAGAGTTTTGCCAATGTTGTCATTAACATTTTATTTGCTCGTGTCTTCCTTCCCTACCCCTTCTGTCTTAGCAAGACGACCCCCTTGAAATGTAGAAAATACATTTTTTGGGGGGAAGGTTGTTGGAAAACAATGTATCTGTGCGTTGTAATTACACGGCCCCGTCTTTTTTTTTTTCTTGTTCTTTTTGTTTGTTTGTTCCTGTTTGTTTATTTGTCTGTCTCTGTCTTTGTCTTGTCTATCTCTTTCACATCCCCCTACCTACCCCCCCCCCCCACCCACATGCATACACACAAATACACTTGAGTGAACAGAGTATAAATCAAGACACACACACACACACACACACGACAGCACGCACGCACACGCGCACACAC
>CM054164.1:33278683-33298683 GCA_028751875.1 Rapana venosa
GATACAATGGCTCCAGGTACTTGAAGCTTTGAACTGTTTCCAGCTTCTGGTCATTAACCCTGATATCAGTGCTTAATGCCGTTGGTGTTATTTGTCATCAGTTTGGTCTTCTCTGCACTGATTTCCATGCGTTGTTTTGGAGGCCCTTATTCAAGTGTTCTGTTAGGCTGGCAAGCTCTTTTTCTGATCCTGCTATTCCATCAATGTCATCTGCGAAGCGGAGGTTTGTGATCGTTCTGCCACCAATGCTGACTGATCCTTCATGATGTTCCAGTGCATCAGCCATGATTCTCTCAAGGAAGATGTTGAAAAGAGTGGGTGAGAGTAGACAGCCCTGCCTTACTCCAACTGTTGTTCGAAACCATTCTCCAATGTTGTTGTTGTAGTACACTGCACTGGTGCAAAAGAGAAATGGATCGGTGAACAGTGCCAAGACATTGAAGAGAACATCAAGAAAAACAATAGCAAGAAAGCATATCAGCTGGTGAAAGACCTGACTAGCACAAAACAGGGAAAAGGTTTAACAATCCAAGACAAAAATGGGAAGTGTCTCACTGACGACCAGGATATTCTGAACAGATGGACAGAATACTGCTCCGACCTATATAACTATAGAACCGCAGGAGATCCAGAAGTCCTTAATGTACCCGCAAGCAAAGACACAGACAGTCACCCTATCCTCCGAGAAGAAGTGGAAACAGCAGTCAGATCGTTGAAAAAGGGGAACAGATATTCAACCTCAGAATACTATGTGAGCGGTACCTTCAACATCAACAAGACCTTTACCACGTATTTATCGATTTTAAGAAGGCATTTGACAGGGTGTGGCATGCAGCTTTGTGGGCAACCATGAATTTGTACAGCATCAATGCAAACCTGATCAGAGTCATCAAACAGCTGTACAGCGAGGCCACCAGTGCAGTGATATTTTATACATATAATTATTATTGTGTGTGTGTGTGTGGGGGGGGGGGGGGGGGGGGGCAGGGGAGGGCATTTCCTAGCAATGTATACCATTCAAGCATCTCATCTTTTTTCCCAAACCTACAGGGAAGACAACATCAGAGAGTGGACTGGTAGCCTGGAGTGGAATGAATTGCTACGGAAAGCAGAGAACAGCGGGGAGTGGAGGAAGCTGGTTGCAAAATCTTCAGTAGTGTCCCCCCACGGTCCAAGAGACTACAGGATAGGTGAAGGAGAAGACTGGCTGTCAGTCTGAGAATCATCAGGAGATTTTTTTAAAAAAAGCATGCACAGGCACTACCAAATATTTCTAGGTCTTGTTTGTTGGTTTTTTTGGTTTTAGTCTTTTGAAAATTAGCTCTATAATTATGACCCAGTGGTTGGAGCACTCGCTTTCCCCCAGCCAAGGTTAAGCAGCATCAAGCGTGGTTACCACTTGGGATGGGTGACCGTTTGCCCGCCTTGGTTTCAATATAGTCCCCCAGCTGTAAATGGGTACCTGCCCTCTTTAGGGTCAGGGAAGGTAAAGCAGCGAGGGAGAGGAGATGGGCACCGCCCTCAATATGCTGGCCCCTAGAAAAGCTGAGGTCTCTGACGCCTCGCTCCCATACGACCACATAGGTTATGGGACTCCTTTACCTGTACACTAATATGTTATGTTGTAAACTATCGTGTTGAGATTGCCTTTAGCCAATGACAAGCTTTGAACGTAACAACCTGCACTCTCCTTTAAAGGAGAAAAAAAAATCCTCTGAAGTCGGAGTATGGCTGCCTATAATAACGTCGAGGTACTGAAAAAGTCATACACGCAAACCTCTCATTCAGTGTGCAAGTTCAATCTCACAGTGATTCCCTTGTGGGATGAGTTAATTGAGTCAGAGTGCACAGTCTGGTTGACTCCCAGAGTGTTCAGCTGGGGAACGCACAGCAACAACCGAGTAGATTCTACAGATTCATTACATGACACCCAAGAAGCAAGGGCTCCAACATCAGAGAGGAACTCCACCACTGCCCCAAGATTTCCCTCCCTTAACGTCTTTCCCTCTCACCGTTTCTCCTCCTTAACTAATGCACACGCACGCTCACGTACGCACAATTTCTAACACTATGTACTCACGCATGCCTACTTACTACCACCAGCAGATGATCAAGCCAAGACGATTTAATGTTCAGTCCAATAACACTTTAATACGCTCATGCTACTACTAGTGCCAACAAATGAACAGAATGAACAAGAAAGACCATTTAGAGACAGCTAGACGACATAGTTTGGAGAAAGATTTTTTTTCTTTTTTCTATCTTTCTATCTATCTTTCTTTCTGTCCTCCCCCCCTCTCTTATGTCCAGAGCTGCTGATGAGCTGGTCATCATCAGTGAGGAGACATTGACCCTCATCTTGCTCTGTCGCTCTGTGCTGTAGGCAGTCTGGGTTGTCTGCAAAACACGCGCCACAAGATGTTTTTGTTGTTGTTGTCAACAACTTTGCAAGATCTGAAAATGGAAGATAATAAAGGAAAGGTAAAGGAGTCCCATAACCTATAAGGTCGTAGGGGAGCAGAGGCGTCAGAGACCTCACTTCTCTAGGGCCAGCATATTGAGGGCGGTGCCCATCTCCTCTCCCTCGCTGCTTTACCTTCCCTGACCCTAAAGAGGGCAGGTACCCATTTACAGCTGGGTGAACTGGGAGAACTGTACTGAATCCAAGGCGCGCAAACGGTCACCCATCCAACTGGTAACCACGCTCGACACTGCTTAACTTGGCTGGGGGAAAGCGAGTGCTCCGACCACTGAGCTATCCCGTCCCCCCAGATGCTAATTCTTTTCCCAACTCTCTCTCTCTCTCTCTCTCTCTCATCTCTCTCTCTCTCTCTCTCTCTCTCTCTCTCTCTCAGAAAAAATCTATTATCAGGTATTGAGCACTATTATCTCCTTAACCTTGTATGACTGTGTCTACTAGTATAACAAGCCTGTGAATGATCTTTAAGTTTGAAAGCATGTCAGTCATATTGGCTCGCCATATCAGATCATGTTATCACATCAAATCACATCACATTATACCATAATTTTATCACATGACATCATATATCAAAATCATCACATTACATCATATAATATCATAGTTACCATATCATATTGAGGAGGAGGATGGTGGTGTGATGACAATGATGATGATGGTGGGTGTGGAGAGATGAGGTGGTTGGTGTGATGACATGGGTGAGATGATGGTGGGTGGTGGTGATGATATGATGGTGGTATGGTGGCTGATGACAGTGGCGGTGATGGTGATGATGGTGCTGGTGGTGGTGATGATAATGATGATGGTGGTGATGAAAATGGTTGTGGTCGTGATGATGATGATGATGATGACTGTTGTGTTGATACTGATGATGATCGTGTGATAATAAAAATAGTTGTGGTGATGATAATGATGATAGTGGTGGTGATGGTGATGATGGTGAAATGATAATGGTGAAAATGATGATGTGAAGCCAGGCACTGATGTCGTGACATCCACACACCGTGGAGCAAGATGTCAGTGGCCAGGGGGAAGGGAGGGCAGGGGACGTCACTCTAGGGTTTGTAGCTGCCAATTTCCTCCCTTAGCTGTTCCAGTTCGGGGATAGGTATGTACACATTCTTGTTCACCACCCGTATCTGAACACACACACACACAAACACACATACACTTACACGCGCACGCACACACACCAACACGACCAAGCAACACGCCGACCAAGCATACACGCACAGACACACACACGCGCGCACGCACACACACAGGCGCGCGCAAGCATACACACACGCAAGCATACCATCTACACACACACACACACGCACGCACGCACGCACGCACGCACGCACACACACACACACACACCCGTAACTGTTTCATAAACTACACTTTGCCATAGTTATCACAGTTATACCCTCTTCTCTCCACCCCTTCCCCTCCCCCTCACCCCACCTCCACACACGCACCGCCTTTGTGCAACTATTCAAATAACGACAGCATAGCGATAGTGAATGAAAAAGCATAACAGAGAGGCCCTATCATGATCTTACCACTGCTTATACTATCGCTGGTCCTTTTTCGCTTCAACATGAACAAAGTCCCCAAAAGAGAAGAATTTATGAGTCTAGTCTTTCAGTTTAAAAATAATGAATATTTTATCCTCTCAAAAAAAAAAAAAAGCCTGAGAAATTCATGTGGTTATGGGCACAGCTAAAACAACAATCAACAAGTAACTATTGTCACACAAGACAGCACATTTCGATAGCTCATTTTCCGGCATCCTTTCCTGTACTTATAAACAAAGGCTATTCATAACTATATCAGTGACATCCATCCACACATGCGTGCACACAAGTAGGCAAGCACACACACACGTAAAACACACACACACGCAAAACACACACATACACACGCGTACGCACGCACACACACACACATCACATCATTCGGATGAGACTATAAACCGAGGCCCCGTGTAGCGAACGCACGCAGAACATAATAATAATAATATGGAATTTATACAGCGCTGAATATTGTAAAACAAACAAATCGAAGCGCTTGACATTTTGCGCACACGTTAATTCCTGTTCCGCTTTTCGTAAGAGAAGGCCATTGTGTGCCGGTGGGAACAGATGACAAATTTTAAAAAACTGCATACACACGGGGACTGGATTTAAAAAGCAATAAACACTTATTCCATTATTCCTCGATATAAAAGAATGAAAATTAAAATAAATAAATATTAATAATATAAATAAAACACACACGCGCACACACATGTACACCCACACCCCCCCCCACACACACCTACCACCCCCCTCCCTCTCTCTCACACACACACACTTACTTTTCGTGATTCAGTGGGTTGGACCCTTTCCCAAGGAGGCAGCTCATGACTTGGAACCCATCACCAACACATCACCTCAACACCATCACATCACCAACACCAACACCATCACCAACACCAACACCATCACCATCACCACATCCCCATCACCATCACCATCGTCACTGTGCATGTGGCGGAGTCCCAAAAATCAAAACAAACACTGAAGGAGGGACAGAAGGACGACAGTAACAGAACAAAACAACAACACAGGGTAACAGAAGGCAGCAGAGAAAACACCATTATATAAACCAAGCCTTCAGCGCCCTGGGCTTTATCACCGTTCTTGATTAAACCATTGACACATGGGGCAACAGCAAAGTGAGAGGCTGTATGACCAGTGGCTTTCTTTCCCACTCACGGAATTCCACTTTACAGCTTAGTCTTTAGTGATCGACTATGACTCTCTGACTAGGAGGCTTGACTCGCACAGCCCTTATGTGCTGCAGCCCTGGGGGCTAGTTGGCCTTTGGAGAACATCTCCAACGCTGACTGTCCTTATGCCCACTTGGCCGAGAGAGTGGGGGATGTACTGTGGGCAAGGCATCTCCACTATAATCAAAGTTCTGTCCAGTTTCCGAAACAGCAGCTGCCTCTTCTGCTGTTTTGTGGAGGTCATCGTCGAACACGACGGACAAACATATATATCAAGCAAAGAACAAACTGATGACATGAACAATGGCTATCTTCTTCATCGTTGAACACTCATACAGCAACTACTGTTGTCTGCTACGAGTGATATTGCGTTGTGCTGCCGTTAAGCACCTGACAAGTCAGGCCCGGCCAGCGCATCTGACTTTGGTGTAGGAGATAACTATCAATTTTTAAGTCTTTCTCGAAAAAAAGGCAGAAGAATGGAACAAGAAGGCAGAACATCGTCAAGGGGACTGGAAGAAAAGAAACAAGGCAGGCAGAACAAAGAGGGGGATGGAAAAGAGGAAATTCCTAACACAGAATTTCCAGAAGGTGGGGATGTTATTTATATTGACAAGCCCCCGGCTTTCCCACGGGGGAAAATCGAAACGAACACCGAAGGATGGAAACTACGAAGAGATTTGACAGAGCCAAACAAAAGACGGTAGCAGAAGAGAGCGTTAACAAAGTTATGAAGCAAAGCACAAGCTAATGACTTGAAAATTGGGCATTGAACACAACGGTCTGGGGTCTAGAGCTAATGCACCTGCCTACAAAGCATAAACAATTAATCCGGGTGGATTAGCTCCCCCCCCCCCCCCCTCCACTAGATTGTGAGTGGTGGTCTGAGTACTAGTCTTTGCTTGTTGCTACTGCTGCTGTTATTGCTGACACTGCTACTACTGCTGGTGTTGCTATTGTTGCTGCTGCTACAACTGCTGCTACTATTACTGCTGCTGCTCCTACTGCTGGTTTTTCTTTTTAACTGCTGCTGTTGCTATTGGTGCTCCTGCTGTTACTACTGCTGTTGCTGTTACTACTGCTGCTGCTACTGTTGCTGCTGCTTTTACTGCTACTGCTGCTGCTGTTACTTCTGCTGTTACTGGTGCATCTGATGTTGCTGCTGCTAATATAAAATAATGGTAATTTGAATGACATAAAATAATGGCAATTTGTATTTCGAAAGTAACAAATGTATTGACATATTTCTTTTCATGCAGCCCTTATCCAAATTAACAGCAACAATAAACTTAATGACTTGGAGGAGGAAGATGAGAAGAAGAAAGAAAGAAAGAAAGAATGAAAAAGAAAAGAAGAAAAGAAGAAGAAGAAGAAGAAGAAGAAGAAGAAGAAGAAGAAGAACTAAGCCGAAAAGAAAAGGGAAGCGGAGGAGGAAGAGAAGAAGAAGAAACAGTAACAAGAAAAAGCAGTAGACAGAGGACCAGGGGTGCTTTCGCTCACCTGACATCAGGTTTAGTGGCCAGAGCGTACACGATAAAGGTGATAGCCCCAGTACAAGCGGCGGTCAGTATAGTGGCCAGTGGAATGAGCTGGCAAAAAATACCCTCCACACATCACTCACTCTGTAAACAGCAGCTGCAGCAGCAGCAGCAGCAGCAGCAGCAGCAGCAGTAGTAGTGGTAGTAATTAATAGTAGCAGCAGCAGTAGCAGTAAAAGCAGTCAGCAGTAGCAATAGTAGTAGCAGCAGCAGTAGCAGTAGCAGTAGAAATAATAGCAACAGCAGCAGCAACAACATTTGTGAAGTATATCTTTTGTGATGGAGACGACGACAGCGGTGGTGATGATGATGTTTCGGATGATGACGATGACGGACATGATCATGATCACCATCATCATCATCAAAACCACCACCACCACCATCATTCTATCATCATCATCATCATCTCCTCCACCACCACCTTCATCATAATTATCTCCATCATCACCACCATCATCATTACCATCATTCTATCATCATCATTATCAAAACCACCACCACCATCACCATCATTATCAGCAGCAGCAGCAGCAGACGTCACCTCCCCACTCTACTACGCACTCTGCCCATCATGCCAGAGCTCACTGGTCAATGCTGAATGGGCTTTAACGTGGCACCCACCTCAGGGAACTTTTTGAAGGCTTTGATGCCAAACCCGAAAGTCTTCAGAAAGCTCTGGTCCATCCTGAAGAGAGTCGTTGAGAAACTGTCTGCTGCAGAAAGTCTGGCACCGCACATACACACATATACGCGCGCACAAGCACACACATACACACACACACGCGCGCGCGCACACACATACACACGGGTGCGCAGGAACGCGCGCGCGCGCCCGCACACACACACACATACACGGGCACATGAACATACACACACATGGACACCACACACACACACACACACACACACACACACACACACACACACACTACTACTACTACATGGGGTATGCATGCGCATGTGAACTCATACGTAGTGGATGTATGTGTACACACGAACACGTACATACATGCATTCTTATGGTATGAAGTACATCTATGTGTGTCTGTGTGCTGTGCACAAGTACCCCCCTTCCCCCCCCCCCCCCCCCCCCCCCCCCCCACACACACACACACACCCACAACTTCAAGTGTGTGTGAAGTTGTGTTCTGTCTCTCTTTCTCTCTCTCCCCCCTCTCTCCCTCACACACACACACACACACACACACACACACACACACACACACACACACACACACACACACACACACACACACACACACACACACACACGAAAAGCTTCACATTTGTCAGACGTGATTAAAATCAATACGTGCTCAGTTTGTCGATGACAATGACAGAAAATCTCCTACAGCTGACTTTGACCTTTATGCCCGGTGAAAATTTACATGTTATAAATAACATCATGGACATCTAGACCTCCTGTTTGCAATAGTTAGTGGGCAGAAAATGTATGCATGTGAAACGTGGACCATAACAGCAGACACTGAAAGAAGGATACAGGTAATGGAGATGAGTATGTTCTTTCGAGCCAGAAGGCCCATAGAGCCGGAGCTTTTCCCGGTTTCTGTAGCGTTAAGCGAACTGATGGTTTTTCACCACCCCTGTGACAGGACGCTAGTCTGTCGCCAGATACTTCCCCAGCAGAGCTGGTACCCACTTGTACACCTGGGTGGAGTGAGGAAAATAGGAGTAAAGTGTCTTTCCCAAGGACACAACACCGAGCCGAGCGGGGATCGAACCCGCGACCTCTGAATCACGTGTTGACCGCCTAAACCACTCGACCACGGTGCCTCCAATGGAGATGAGGTGCTTTAGCAAACTTCTTGGTATCTCACACAGAGATCATCTAAACCGTAACGAAGAAGTGAACACTAGAATATCAAAAATGCCATAGAGCCATATGAAGAGCTCCTGACTCCAGTAAAAAACCAAACCAACAAAAACCCAGCAAAAAAACAAAAACCAAACCAACCAACCAACCAAGCAAACCCCCACAAACTAAAGTGGTACGGGCACGTCACACGAACATGTGGACTGGCCAAGACTGTCCTACAGGGAACTGTACAAGGAGGGAGACGAAGAGGCAGACAGAGAACACGATGGGAAGACAATGGACTGGCCTTGAGTGGAACGACATAGGCTACTACGGTCAGCTGAGGAGTGGAGGAAGCTGGTTCAAAATCTTCAGTGGTCTTCTAGACTACGGGAGAGGTGAAGCTGAAAGGGGGCAGAAACATTTACAAGATGGGGAATTTTCCTGTGAAAGATTGTGACATGACAGACCACCTTCCCTCTAGCTCTTCCAGGTAAAGGTGTCCCATAGCCTGTGTGGTCGTAGGGGAGCGAGGCGTCAGAGACCTCAACTTCTCCAGGGGCCAGCATATTGAGGGCGGCGCCCATCTCCTCTCCCTCGCTGTTCTACCTTCAGTGACTCTAAAAGAGGGCAGGTACCCATTTACAGCTGGGTGAACTGGGGGACTGTACTGAAGCCAAGGCGCGCAAACGGTCATCCATCCACTTGGTAATCAAGCTGAATGCTGGTTAATCTTAGCTTGGGGAAAGCCAGTGCTCTAACCACTGAGCTATCCCGTCCCCAGCTCTCCCAGAACCTTCTGTTAAAGACACACTAAGCACAAGCCTTAACCCTTCCACTGCTGGATATAATTATTGGCGCTCACAGGAATTGCACTTAAAACCAAGAATTGTTAGCCGTGGCTACCTTGTTCTGTTTTAGGGTTTTTACACGCTTATGATTAACACTAGATAGGTTAACCTATACATTTTTGGAAAGTAGAGACAATGTAGAATGTGATACAAAAAACAAAAAAGACATTACCTAGTATGTAGCAGGAGATATCCCACAAATTGTATTGAAAAAACTCCCTGACAGGTAAGCCACCTCACCCTCTACTTTTCATCAACTACACCCCTTTCATGGCAGAAACACAGAACAGAATGAACAACAAGGCAAAGCAACATGTGTTAAAGGCATTAGAAGTGTGAGATAAGACTCCACTTCATTCAGCATCTTAGGTTGGTCACTAGCCTATCACTTCCACAACTGACTCCTTTAGGGTGGTGTCAACATTCCTTTCCAGATCGTCGTCACTCCTAGTAACCCTAATCACACAAAGGACTGGAAGTTAGACACTTGAGGGACCCTACCAAGTGAAAAGGAGGCACTTTTCCCTAAAGTTACAATAATAGTTGATTGATGTTGAACCTGACTTATGCAAGGCCATGATCGTGGCCCATCGCAGTTTACCGGGAAGCCACGATCGTGGCCCATCGCGCTGTACGGGTACAAGCCTTAAGCAGCCAAGTCAAAAATGGACAGAAAAAAAACCACCCAGTTAAAAGGATTACCTGTAGATCTGTAAGGGAGTCACACACAGTAGAGGCAGTGTTCATCCACTATAGTTCTGGTGGTTCTGTTCTGTCAGTCCTCGTCCTGTCTGGTTTTGCAATCCTGGGTTTGTTTCAGTCAGTCTAGCGCTAGCCTCGTCTACCACAGCACGTCTTGGGCTCCTGTCCTTTTTGTTAAACTGCTTTGATGACATCTCTAGTGACGTCAATGTTGCGCTGCTAGACCATGACGTAAGCTATGAATTTTTACGTCAGTTTGCAAGAAGTACAGCAGAGAAATACACGCAGTATATATTTTTTCACTTTGAAAGTGATTTAAAGCCAAAGTCTGCTGCTTGAAAAGACAACATTGACTTTTCTGAAACTCTCAATCATAGGTTGTTTATACAGAGAGGAAGAATAGCAAGCATCCCATAATATAAGGAACAGATTTGTATCAACTGCACAACAAACGAATTGGGCAGTGAATTTGTTTAGGTTTTCACATGCACGTATTTTGGTGAAAGTAGAGTCAAGTTCTTGTTAAAGGTGCATGGTAAAAAGTTGAAAGTAATGACATTTTATACATTATTTAATAATAAAAATAACGAATACGGGAAAATGTGGTCCGTGGTGTGGTGTGGTGTGATGTGATGTGGTGTGTGGTGGGTTGGAACATTGTGGTGTTTGGTGTAGTGAAGTGTAAAGTAATGTAGTATAGACTAATACAGTGGAGTGGAGTTCAGTGCAGTGCAGAGAAGTGTAGTGTAGTGTAATAATAATAATGATGATAATAATGCGCTTGCATTCAATCCGCTCCTACACATGCAACCAACAATGATTAACAATATTTTAACAAATTCAAATCACACACACACACACACACACACACACACACAACACACACACACACACACACACACACACACACAAGACACACACACACACACACACACGCACGCACGCACACACACAGAGACACAGACAGACAGACAGACAGACAGACACACACACACACACACAGGTTATACATTTCAGCAGGGTGATGGAATTTTTGCTGTTAAAGGCAGTGACAGGTAACAGCAGTGTAGTGCAGAGTAGAGTAAAGTAGTGAAGTGAAGAGTAGAGTAGTGCAGAGTAGTGTAGTGTAGTGTAGTGCAGTGCAGTGTATTGTAGATTAGAGCAGTGCAGAATAGTGTAGTGTAGTGTAGAGTAGAGTAGAGTAGTGCATAATAGTGTAGGTTAGTGCAGTGCAGTGGAGTGCAAAGTAGTGTAGTGGGTTTTAAAAATATTTTTTATATGATTTCCAGGGTAATGGAATAAGCACTCACGTGCTTTTTTACATCCAGTCCTCGTGTGTATGCAGTTTTAAAATTTTTTTCATCCGATCCCACCCGCACACAATGGCCTACTCTTCCAAAAAGCGGAACGGGTTTTAAAGTGTGCACAGAATGTTCTGCATGCGTTCACACAGGGGACTTCGGTTTATAGTCTTATCGGAAGGACTTTTGGGGAGAGTGGAGTCAGCACTGATGTTAACTCCAGGGGAAAAATCCTCTTGAATGAGTAGTGTAGTGTAGTGTAGTGTAGTGTAGTGTAGTGTAGTGTAGTGTAGTGTAGTGTAGTGTAGTGTATGTAGTGTGGTGTGGTGTGGTGTAGTTTAGTGTAGTGTATGCAGTGTAGTGTAGTGCAGTGCAGTGCAGTGCAGTGTAGTGAAGTGTACTGTAGTCAGTGTAGTGTAGTATAATGTAGTGTAGTGTAGTAAAATGTAATGTAGTACAGTGTAGTGTACTGTAGTATAATGTGGTGTAGTGTAGTAAAATGTAATGTAGTACAGTGTAGTGTACTGTAGTATAATGTAGTGTAGTGTAGTAAAATGTAATTTAGTGTAGTGCAGTGTAGTGTAGTCACGCACAACACACACACACACACACACACACACACACACACACACACACACAACACACACAACAACACACAACCTCATACACAAAACATATTTTTCATTACTCTTTTTATTAATTAAACTTTTTTTCTGACAAAACGATACCAAGGAACAAAGAGACTCCACTAATGTCAAGGGTCAGTCTTGTAAGTATATATAAATATCAACAACAATACACACGATGTATGTCTCACAAATCTTTGTATTATTAAAGACGATTTATAAGCGAAAACTTGACATGGACAAATTGGGCAAAAAGACCAATATTGAAGAAACAAAGGCGAAAAAAAATTCCCGCTTCTTCAAACCGTCTTTTGACATTTCAGAATCGTAAAAGGTAAAGGAGTCCCATAACCTATGTGGTCGTAGGGGAGTAAGGCATCAGAGACCTCACTTCTCTAGGGCCAGCATATTGAGGGCGGCGCCCATCTCCTCTCCCTATCTGCTTTACCTTCCCTGACCCTAAAGAGGGCAGGTATCCATTTACAGCTGGGCGAACTGGGGAACTGTACTGAAGCCAAGGCGCGCAAACGGTCACCCATCCAAGTGGTAACCACGCTCGACGCTGCTTAACCTTGGCTGGGGGGGGAAGCGAGTGCTCCGACCACTGAGCTGTCCCGTCCCCATCAGAATGGTAACCTTCTATAAAACTGATCTTTATCTCTATGTTTTGTTTTTGTGGTTTCTCCCCCCCCCCCCCCCAACTTTCATTCCTCGGCTAGAGCTCCCAGGTTCACCAATGGTGGGATGTTGCGTATGCAGCCCTTTTTTCAACACACCATAAAGGTAGCCGCATTTCGTCTTCATAGATGTCTATATTATGTTTAAATGCGCAGCTAAACAAAGTCAGAAAAGGGTAGGCAGTGTTTCATTTTTACCCAGGGCAATCCCTCCCTCCTCCCCTTCCTTCCACCCTCCCTCCCCTTTTTAATTTTTAAAAATTATTATTTAGTTACCCTATCTGTTATCTGTTTGTTACCTTACCCTTCAAAATTGGGAAATTTCCACGACAGTTTTGTTATGAAACAGTTTTGAAAATAGCTCTCATCATGTTATATGCCATAAGAAAACTATGCTTTTCTATTTATAACAACAACAACAAACCCAACAAATAATATGAGATAGGATATGTAAGTTTATGTCATTGTAAATTATCACAATATCGTTCATACTTTAAAAAAAAAAAGATTTAGTTCTGGCTGTTCTTGTTCTTGCTCTTCTGCAGTGATGATTAAAAAAAAAAAAGGAGACAGAATATCCAGCAATTTATTTACCCCCAAACCGACTTTATCAGAAACAGGCATTGTTATTCATAAGAGAGACAGTTTTTCAAGTGACTTTGATATCAGAGTGTGCACCTTAGCAAAACACACTCCACAAAACCCCGAAAATTAGATATAGCAGAAACGTACGTACTTGAAAAGCAAAAATAATAAATACAACAAGAAGAACAACATAACCACAAATAAAAAGAAATAAGAACAAAACCAAGCTCACACAGTTATCCAAAGAAAAAAAGAAAAAGAAAAAAGTAGTTCATTTATACACATACATACTCATTACTACATAACCACACACATACATTTCCATACGTACAAGCATGCAATTCTACTAAATCCAACAACAACAACAAATGACAACCACCTACGTTTTCATAGTATATATATATATATGATGATGATTATGCTATCAGCACCAACGATAACAAATAATCAACAACTACAACCAGTGATAATTTAGACGATATGTTTGTAGTTATTTTTTTGTTCTCTCTCTCTCCCCATTCTCTGATGATGGCGGTGGTCACACAATATGGCGGCGAGGTGAAGTCCAGCTCTACCATTCTCTGCCAGACTTTTGGTTTCCTGCACACACACACACACACACACACACACACCACACACACACACACACACACACACACACACACACACACACACACACACACACACACACACACAAAGTGCCCACATAAGTGCTTATTCCATTATCCTCAATATACAAGAATAAAATAAATACACACACACCCACAGAGATAAGTCAGCAGTCATCTCCCTTTTCGTCTAAGGCTAAGACAGCAACTATTGTATAAGCGAAAATGCGTTGTACTGCCGTTAAGCGCCTGACAAGTCAGGCCCAGCACATCTGACTTCGGCATGGGAGAGAATTGTTATCTTTTAAGTTTTTTTTGTGGAAAAAAGAGCAGGAGAATGGACCAAGAAGGCAGAAAACAGACAAGAGGGAGGTGGTGACAGGAAGAAAAGGAACAAGGCAGAGAGGGATAGAAAAGAGGGAATTCCTAGCACAGAATTTCCAGAAGGTAGGGATGCTGTTTGTATTGACAGGCTCCAAGCAACCCCCCCCCCCCCCCCCCCCAATTGGCCAGAATGATTTTGAAGTGTGTGTGTGTGTGTGTGTGTGTGTGTGTGTGTGTGTGTGTGTGTGTGCGTGCGTGCGTTCTATCTATCTATAGATCTATCTATCTATCTATCTATCTATCTATCTATCTATCTATCTATCTATCTATCTATCTATCAATCAATCTATCAATCTATCAATCTATCTATCTATCAATCTATCTATCTATCTAATCTATCAATCTGTCTATCTATCTGTCTATCTGTCATTCTGACTTGTCTGTCTGTATATATCTGTCTGTATAATTATGTTGTATGTATGCATGTCTCCGTCTGTCTGTCCATTCATCCATCCATCCATCTATCCATGTATCCACCCATCCATCTTAACAGAGACAAGTTGCAATTTTGCATGCCAGTTTTAAGAGTATGTCTGAAAAGTGCATGTACATTCCCACACTTTGATTTTCCCCATATATAATTATAATTATTTGTCTGTATTTCCTAACCTCAAACTTCCTCCCGTCCCCTAAACCCCTGCAGGCCAAAGCTAAATACAAACAAAAAAAGGGGCCAAATTCTTCTTTTTTTGGAAGATTAAAAAAAAAGCTGTTATAATTATAGCCCACATCTTCAGTCGCTTACCGCCATGTTTGGTTGAAGGGGAAGGGAGGTCACTCTAAGCCTTGTAGCTGCCAATCTCCTTCCTCAGTTGTTCCAGCTCAGGGTTGGCCTGGTACACGTTCTTGTTCACTACACGCATCTGCCACACACCACACACACGATACACATTATATGCTGACGTGTCAATACTACAACAGCCGGTTCGATTGGTACACGTTCTTGTTCACTACACGCATCTGCCACACACCACACATAATACACATTATATGCTGACATGTCAATACCAACACACCACACACATAATACACATTATATGCTGACGTGTCACTACTACAACAGGGGGTTAGATTGGTACACGTTCTTTTGAGCTAACACGCATCTGCCAACACACCACACACACACACATTCACGCACCACACACACACATACACACTTCACACATTCACACACACATACACACACACATACACACATTCACACACACATACACACACACATACACACATTTACACACATTCATACACACACACACACACACACACACTACACACTCACTATATGCTGACATGTCACTGCAATAGTGGGTTGGATTGATAGGCTATACATACACTTAAAAAACACCATCTCCTCTATTCTCTCTCTCCCCCCCCCCCCCCCCTCTCCTCTCCTCTCTCTCTCTCTCTCTCTCTCTCTCTCTCTCTCTCTCTCTCTCTCTCTCCTTAGGGAAAGGATTAGATGTTTAAAAAAAAAAACCCAACAAAATAAAGCACATGAGGGCTTATTACTTACCATCCTGGAAATCATGAATTGGGTCTTGTCTTGCATTGTCTTGCCCCCCACCCCTCCCATGTTTTCTCTCTCTCTCTCTCTCTCTCTCTCTCTCTCTCTCTCTCTCTCTCTCTCTCTCTCTCTCTCTCACTGTTTTGGGAATTATATATTGGATATTATCTCTGAAATACACACACACACACACACACACTCTCTGTCTCTCTCTCACCTTTTATCGTCTTGCTTATAGTTATAGTGTATCCTGATGAAGGATTCATATTTTAAATTTTCAATACTTTATTGGACTTGCCTCTGAACTTAAGTTTTAATGAGTGCCTTATTTCAATATCTTATAATTATGTGTAACAAGTACGTGTACCATTTTGACAATGTGTAGATGTTTATCTTTATGACTTATTAAGTTTGGTTGCGTTATTTTCTTGGCCTTGTTGTTGTCTTGTTGTTGTTGTTTGTCTGTTTTTCTCTTTTTTATCTTCTTCTGTTGGTTTGGTTTTTCTTTCTCTTTTGTTTGTTTGTTTGTTTTGGTTAGGGTTTTTTTGGGAGGTGGGGGTGGGTGGGTGGGGGGGGGGGGGTATTTTTAGGGTTTTCTTTTATTTGCTTGCTTTGGGGGGGGGGGGGGGGGGGTGTTGGGGGGGAGCTGTTTTGAAAAGGGTTATTTCCCCTTGTTTTTATTGTGAGACTGTATAAGTATTGGGTTATTATTATTAAGATGTATCCCTAATGGGCGGGGACTGGATGTAAAAAAGCACATGTGTGCTTATTCATTATCCTCGAAATAAAAGAATTTGTCATTGTCTCTCTCTCTCTCTCTCTCTCTCTCTCTCTCTCCTCTCTCTCTCTCTCTCTCTCTCTCTCCTCCCCCTACAGGCGCACACTAACATACCTTTCGTGGTTCAGTGGGCTGGACTCTCTCCCAAGGAGGCAGTTCACTGGACTTCACTATTCTGAAAACACCATCACAGTCATCAGTTAGGTGGCGGAGTCCCAAAAATCAAAATGAACACTGAATGAAGAACATGACCTTATTAAGAAGAGTGCTTGCTGGGTTTATTACACACACACACACACACACACACAGAGGACAGAATGACGAACATTCCTCGTAAGTTGATGTATGGCTGCCTATACGGCAAGGTACTCCAAAAACAGTCATACACACAAACTTCTTATTCAGTGTGCAATGTCAATCTCACAGTGATTCCTAGGTGGGATGAGTTTTACTTATTCACTTACTTATTCTTTTATATCGAGGATAATGGAATAAGCACTCATGTGCTTTTTTACATCTAGTCCCCGTATAAAGATATGTATGCGGTTGTGTAAATTGTGTCATCTGTTCCCACAGGCACACAATGGCCTACTCTTTCGAAAAGCGGAACAGGATTTAACGTGTGCGCAAGATGTTCTGCACGCGTTCGCACACGGGGCCTCGTTTTATAGTCTCATCCCAAAGACTTGTGAGTCAGAGTGCACATTCTGGGTGATTGACCCCCAGAGTGTTAAGCTGGGGAACGCACAACAATAACAGTGAATAATAATAATGATCAAGTAGAATGTCAAGACAATGAAGAAAACATCTCTGTTATGATCATTATAAACAGTCCCTTGATAAAGATGGTCATTGGTGGGAAGAGGGAGGAGGGAGAGGAAGGGGGGGGGGGGGGGAGGAAGTGGGGGGCAGGGGCATGAGGGATACGTTGGGCAACACTTTTCCCAGCATCCCCACCTTCTGGAAATTCTCTGCTAGAAATTTCCTCTTTTCTATCCCTCTCTTTGCTTCTGCCACGTTCCTTTTCTTCCTGTTATCATCTCCTGCTTTTTGTCCATTTTCTGCCTTCTTGGTCCATTCTTCTGACTTTTTACCAGAAAGACTTCAAATATAACAAATTCTCTCCCACGTCGAAGTCGGATGTGCAGGGCCTAACTCGTCAGGCGTTTGACGGCAGCGCAACGCATTTTCGCTCATGTGGCAAGATAACGATAGTTGCTGTCCGAGTGTTGTGTCCACAGTGATGTTTTGGGCCTTATCAATAAACTTTGCTATTGTGTGTTCTTTTATAAAACCACCATTCGAACAGTATCTACTCCTTGCGTCCATCAGTGTGTGTGTGTGTGTGTGTGTGTGTGTGTGTGTGTGTGTGTATGTGTGTGTGTGTGTGTGTGTGTTGGTGTGTGTGTGCGTTGTGTGTGTGTGTGCGCGCGTGTGCGTGCGTGCGTGGTTTTGATGTATGTTCATCTCAGTTATGGGCGATTACATGATTGCAGATGATTTGAATGTAAGCGCTTTGATTTTGTTGCAGTACAAGATTCGGCGCTACATCAACTGCATACAGTATCCTTATCATCATCATTATAACAATAATAATAATTATCATCATTACTAATTATCATTATTACTAGTATTTATTATTATTATCATTGTTACCTGACGTCAGGTTTGGTGACCAGAGAATAACCCACGAAGGTGGCTGCACCAAGGCAAGCGGTGCTAATTATAGCAGCCAATGGAACCAGCTGAAACAAGACAGGCACACAACAAGGTCAGCCTCATTAGCATGATCACACTACCCTCCATTCTCCACCCCCCCACTCCCTCCCCCTTCCTTGGCTTGAGCTTCAAAGTTCACCAAATGGTGAGGTTTTGGGTATAGGAACCCCCCCCCCCCCCCCCCCCCCCCCACCCTCCCCTCCAGCACCATCTAGGTAACCACATTCCATCTTCCGTATGGTGTCTTAACACAACGCCTGTGCGCATGCATTTAAAAAAAAAAATTGTCAGTAATTCCTACTGGCACAAAATGAACCCTACTCTTCCGAAAGGTGGAACAGGTTTTTAACGTGTGCGCAAGAATCAGAATCAGACTCAGAATAAAAAAAACTTCATTGCCATTAAGTCAGAACAAGACTTATTTGACACCAAGCATAAAGGGTATTCAACATTTTCCCCAAAAAGATGTAGATTCTTAGATTTCTGTATTTTTGTCTATGCTCTGGCTCTTCTGGAAAAAAGATGTTCTGTGTGCATTCGCACGCGCGGCCTCCTCGGTTTGCAGTCTCATGGGAAGGACTTTTGACATTCCGTTTCCAACTGACCACCCAACCAGACAACTCTGCACAACACACTACAATGCACTACACTACACTACACTACACTACACTACACTACACTACACTACACTACACTACACTACACTACAGCTCAATACACTACACTACACTACACTGCACTACACTACACTACACTACACTACACAACAGCTCAATACACTACACTACACTACACTACACTACACAACACCACAACACACTACACTACACCACACTACACCACACCACATTACACCACACCACACGACCCTACATTACACCGCACCACACCACACGACCCTACACCACAACCCACCACACCACACTACACCCCACCCTACCACCCTACACTACACTACACCACACCACCCAACCACCCCCCCCCCCCCCCCCCCCAATAACCCGACCCACCCCAACGCAACCCAGTCACGTGATTGACTGTTGATTGGGCTTTAACGCGGTGGCACGCACCTCAGGGAACTTTTTGAAGGCACGCATGCCGAACCCGAAAGTCCTTTGGTAGCTGTCCATGCTGGAGCCGTGAGGGAGACTGCTGGAGGCACTGAGTCTGTAACATAATAATAATAATAATAATAATAATAATAATAATAATAATAATAATAATGTATGGAATTTATACAGCGCTGAATCTTGTAAAGCAACGAATCAAAGCGCTCAGATTTTTTTTTCTTCCGAAAACAATGGAACAAGCACCCATGCGCCTTTCTTTTTTTTTTCTTCTTTTTTGTTTCAATCCAGTCCCCGTGTGTATGCGGTTTTGTAAATTTTGTCATCTGTTCCCACCGGCACACAATGGCCTACTCTTTCGAAAAGCGGAACAGGATTTAACGTGTGCGCTAGATGTTCTGCATGCGTTCGCACACGGGGCCTCGGTTTATAGTCTCATCCGAAGGACATCATCATTATTATCATAGATGATGGTGGTGGTGGTGGTGGTGGTGGTGGTGGTGGTGGAGATTGATGGTGGTGGTGGTGGTGATGGTGATTGATGATGATGGTGGTGGTGGTGATGATGGTGGTGGTTGTGATGATGATGATGGTGGTGGTGGTGGTG
>CM054164.1:33308683-33313683 GCA_028751875.1 Rapana venosa
TAAAAAAAAAAAAAGTAAAAGGGATAATGAATTTGTTGACGTTTATTTTCCCGTTTGCCAAATGATGCTATTTACATGGTTTGTTCTCCTTTGTATTGTGCAAGTCTTTGTGTGTGTGTGTGTGTGTGTGTGTGTGTGTGTGTTTTGCTTGTTTGTGTCTTTGTTGTTGTTGTTGGGTGGTTGTTGTTGTGTTTTTTTAGTGTTTTTTTGGAGGGGGGGGGGGGGGGGGGGGGGGGGGGGGGGGGGTGGGTTGTGGGGGGGGGTGTTATTTTCTTTTTTTAATACTGTGCAACTGTATGGATATTGGGCTTATTTTAGTATCATGATGTACCCTAAGGGCCGGGACTGGATGTAAAAAAAACCAAACACACGTGTGCTTATTCATTATCCTCGAAATAACAGAATTTGATTAGATTAGATTAGATTTGATTTGATTTTATCTCTGTGTGTGTGTGTGTGTGTGTGTGTGTGTGTGTGTGTGTGTGTGTGTGTGTGTGTGTGTGTACTAAACATTTTTGTGTAACACACAGGACGGTTTATCGTCTCATCCGAAAGACTAGCACCCCAGACCACCAACTCATGGTCTAATGGATGTGGGGGCAAAGGTTTCGGGCCCAAATGAGGATCAAACCGCCACACATTTCCAACCCGGACTTGTCGCTTTCTAGGCAGGCGCTTTTCCACTAGACCACCGATGCACGTTGAGCATAGAAGTGCAGTGAGTGGTTTATTCTGCACAGGAGAATGTGCATTCTTAAAAGGGAACCCCCCCCCCCCCCCCCACCACCCTGAATGTCATAAAAAGGAAAATCCCCCACCCACCCCACTCATGAATGTCACCAGAACTTTACCTCTTTTATTTATTTTATTTTATTTTTTTGGTCGACAGCCTCCCCCCAGTTTATGCAAACATTTCTAAGTGAAGACATCCGGGTGCGCCAACAGGAACAGCTCTGTCACTCTGCCACCATGTCCACACACACACACAACAGACAGACAGACAGACAGCAGACAAACAAGGCAACAAACAGTCAGAGGGACAGGTGGGGGGCCGGGTGGTTAGAGCGTGTTGTGCTTACGATCAGAGGGCCCGGGTTCGATCCCAGGTTCGAGCTACCTCCGAGACACCCGTTGTTCGAGGGGATTTTTCCCCCCTGGAGTTAACATCAGTACTGATTCCACTCCTTCTAAAAATGTCCTTCGGATGAGACTATAAATCGATGTTCTGTGGGTGCGGACGGACGCAGAACATCTTGCACATATGTAAAAACTTGTTTTGCTTTTTGGAAGGGTATGTCATTGTCAAACAGAGAGAGGAATGGAGGGAACTGGTTGTTCAGTCTTTGAGGGTGCCCCCACGGTCGTCAGATTACGGGACAGATAGATAGATAGATAGATAGATAGATGTCATTGTGCGCTGGTGGGAACGGATGACAACTTCTTTTTTTCACATCATCATCAATGCCTTTGTGCCTTATTGGCACGTAGGGCAGCAACAAATGTTCTCCACTCCTGTCTGTCCTGGGCCAGCTTCTGAATGGTTCACCAGGTATGTTGGAAGGTCTTCAGCTCTGCTTCGACAGTCCGACGCCAAGTGTTCTTTTTTTGGTGTTAATAATAATCACAATAACTGGAACTTGTATAGCGCTATATCTTGCAAAGACAAATCAAAGCGCTTGCATTCAACCTAATCTTACACAGTCATACAACCAATGACTGAATGGTGTTCCCTTGCATTGCAGGCTGTATTTTCTCATAAAACATATACATCTCCATCAATACAAAATTAATGTTTAATTCCTGTGCGGTATGTAGCATGCTGATATTGTGATGACAACATTTAGAAAACCGCATACACACGGAGGACTGGATGTAAAAAAGAAGAAGAACAATACTGATTATTTCATTATCCTGGAAATAACAGAAGAAATTAAATAAGTAAATAAATCAATAACACACCCTGTCTCTGTCTTCTTCGTCGTCTTCTTCTTCTTCTTCTTCTTTTTCTTCCTCCTCCCTCTTCTTCTTCTTCTTCTTCTTCTTCTTCTTCTCTTCTTTTTCTTCTTCCTTCTTCTTCTTCTTCCTCCTCCTCCTTTCCTCCTCCTCCTCCTCTACTTCTCCTCTTTTCTTCTTCTTACCTTCTTCTTAATTCATCTTCTTCTTCTTCTTTCTTCTTCTTCTTCTTCTTCTTCTTCTTCTCTTCTCCTCCTTCCTCCTCCTCTTCCTCCTCCTCCTCCTCCTCCTCTTCTCCTTCTTCTTCAGCCTACTTTTGACCCGACTAGGTCACCATACCTCATGCCTACAGGACACGGATGTAGTGGTCAATCCTTCAAGGTGACCTCCACTGTGTGGAGCAATAGGCCCTGACGCCAACAACACCTCATACACACACAGTCCACTTACAGCCTTTGTAGTGGTCAGCAGGGACAATCACAGACATCTTCACCAGCTGACCATTGTACCAGAGACATGCCCACAGGACTAGAGGAGGATTGTGGTGGATGTGTGTAGGGGTGGGGGAGGGGGTAACTAGGAGGGTGTAGGGACGGGCGAGCAGTAGGGGGATGGGTGGGGGTGAGGGGGGGTGGAGGGGTGCATACATGCGTGTTTGTGTGTGTCAAAGGCAAAAGGTCGAACTTGTTATTTTCAGATGGTACATTGATAAGGGTGCAATTGCGTATTTTTGTTTGTTTGATCAAGCCATTCGTGGTGTGTGTGTTGTGTGTGTGTGTGTGGTGTTGTGTGTGTGTGTGTGTGACAAACAGAGAGGCAGAGGCAGAAACAGACAGGCAGACAAATGCAGGGACACAGACACAGTACGACACACACACACTCCACAACATCACAAATACACACACAAACACTCCACAACACACTACCACAACACAACACATCACACACACACACACACACACTCACACACACACACACACACCACAACACACACACACACACACATCACACAACAACACATCCGAAGTGGGACAACACGACACACAACACACACACACACAACACACACACACACAACACAAACACACACCACACACACACACACAACACACACACACACACACAAAACTCAAACACTACATCCCCCCCTACGCACACACGCAACACACACACACACACACACACACAAACACACACACACACACACACACACACACACACACACACACACACACACCACCACAAAACAATAACAAACAACTCCTTCCCCCCTCTCCCCCCCCCCTCCCCCCAAACACGAACCACTCACCCTCCCTCCCACCCACCCAACCAAGCACTCCACCCACTCACTCAGCCCCAATGAGCTGATCAATACACAATAAGATGTTGTGAGACTAGGACTAGCCTAGCCAAGTCTGCGACGGTAGGGCGCCACACACAGCGCCACGCAATAATGTTGACCTTCACCTTCACACTACAAGGTCATCCATCCATTCTGGAATCGATAGGCCTAGGACAATCAGTCACACAGCAATACAAGAAGCCTTTGTGGGACGGGATAGCTCAGTGGTCAGAGCACTCGCTTTCCCCCAGCTAAGGTTAAGCAGCGTCGAGCGTGGTTACCACTTGGATGGGTGACCGTTTGCGCGCCTTGGCTTCAGTATGGTCCCCCAGTTCACCCAGCTGTAAATGGGTAGGTACCCGCCCTCTTTAGGGTCAGGGAAGGTAAAGCAGCCAGGGAGAGGAGATGGGCGCCGCTCTCAATATGCTGGCCCCTGGAGAAGTTGAGGTCTCTGATGCCTCGTTCCTCTACGACCACGTAGGTTATGGGAACACCTTTACCTTTTTACAAACTTTGTGTATGCAAGGGGGTAAAGATATCATGATGGCGATTTTGTTCAGCCTGTTATTTTATTATTGCGGTTTAGTTTGGGTTGGGTTGAGTTGTGGTTGTGGTGTGGTGTGGTGTGGGCGTTGGGGTTGGGTTGGTTTGGTGTGGTGTGGGGGGTGGTGGTGGGTGTGGTGTGTTGTGTTGGGTGTAGTGTTAGGTTGAGTTATTTTGTGTCGTGTTTTTTAAAAAAACTTTTATTTCGAGGAAAATGGAATAAGAACTCATGTGCTATTTTACATCCAGTCCCCATGTGTATGCAGTTTTGTAAATTTTGTCATCTGTGTGGTGTGGTGTGGTGTGGCATGGTATGGTGTTTCATTTGCACAATTTGTATTTTACCACTTTAAGTCACAACACACGTCTCTGCGAGAAACTGGCACTGCTGTCCAAGGGGAGAGTGCGTCGCCACAAGACCAGCGCCACCCCTTCCTTGATTGTTTTTTTCTTCTGTTTATATAGGGTATCTTATTTTCTTTTCTTATCAGAGTGGCTTTTTTCTACATAATTTTGCCAGGGACAACTCTCTTCTTCCCCTGGGTTTGTTTTGATTCCACCCCCACCCCCCAACCCTTCCTTTTATAAAGTGTGCTGAATGTGTGTGGCACACAATATCCCGGTTTATTATCTTATCCAAAAGACTAGAACCCAGACCACCACCCACGATCTAGTGGGTAGGGAGGGAGGGAGGGAAAGTTTCTGGGAATAATGGGGGATCGAATCCATACTTCTGGCTTTCTAGGCAGGAGCCTTACCACGACACCACCGATCATGTCATACCTGTGTTTGCACATGGAGCCTGGGTTTCTTATCTCCCTGAAAAACAGGCAGAAGACTAGGTCATGGGAGGCCTGCTCTCTGCCCCTTGTGCCATTTTGACCTTCATCTGACCATAACTGAGTCACTAGGATTAGCCAATCAGCGTCCACTTCGCCAAGATTGACAGATTGCAAAGCTGAAACCGACAGCGAGTGTTTTCCACATTGATAACAGTCCAGACTATGGTCAGTAATTCGTGTCAAAAAGACTGATAGTCCTTTTTTTGGTGTTGTTCTTTAGTGATTAATGAAGAATGATTTAATTGATCTCGAGAGACCTCATAGAAAATGGCTTGGTTTTTTCTTTTCTTGGTTGTATTAAAAAAAGAAATACATACACA
>CM054164.1:33318683-33334967 GCA_028751875.1 Rapana venosa
AGGTGTGTATGTATATATGTACGGTGCGTCCCCATGCGAACATATGCTCGTGTGTATGTGTGTTTGTGTGTGTGTGTGTTGAGGCAAAGTAGGAGGGAAGGAACGAGGGTGGTGTGGATGAAGGTGAGGGTACACACACACACACACACACACACAGACAGACACACATACACACAGAGGAGAGAGAGAGAGACAGAAAGACAGACAGACAGATAGACAGACAGACAATGCAGATTAAAGCAGCACTTGATAGAAAGGACTGCAAAAAATACCCCCCGCCCCCCCCCCCCCTGGGACTGGAGGTGATGATGTATGATGCAATTTCCTCTGTACTGTTCTCCTATCCCCTCTATCCTTCTGAATTCCCCCCCCCCCCCCCCTCTCTCTCTCTCTCTTACACACACACACACACTCATGCATGCACACGCATGCACACACTCATGCATGCACATACACACACACACACACTCACACACACAGACTCACTCAGACTCACACACCCAAACACACACACAAATGAGAGACAGAGACAGAGAGGCAGAGAGAGACACAGAGACAGATAGACAGACAGAGGGAGAACAGGAACATTACAGATCAAAACAGACAGGGAACTCTACAGACAGACAGACAGACAAACAGACAAACAAACATACATACATACATACATGCATACATACCCGTCTAATACCACATAATGAACAGACGTTAAACACAAGAACGAACCAACGATGTATACATACGTACATACATACATACATACATACATACATACATACAGACAGACAGACAGACAGACAGACAGCAGAAGACAGACAGACAGACAGACAGATAGTGCAGGTGATAGCAACACTTGATAGAAAGGGAAAGGACTAGGCTACTAGACTTTTCTTGTTTGATTTGTATAGTTTACCATAGATTAGGTTTTGTATTCTATGTCTGCATATACATTATCTTTTTTTCTCTCGCTTTTTTTCTTCTTCTTTAGATAGATGGCTTGATGAAAAAAGCAAATGCACTGCTTATTCAATGTACCATCTGAAAATAAAAGTTTGACTTTGACTTTGACTTTGACTATATATCTATACCTCAAGGTGATGATGATGATGAGGATGTATGGGGCAATTTCCTGCTCTCCTAATACAAGAACAGGGGGCATCAGTAAACAGAAAGCCCCAACCTGTCTGAACTCCCTGCTCTATTGTCTTGTCTGTCTGTCTGTCTGTCTGTCTGTCTCTCTCTCTCTCTCTCTTTATCTGTCTCTCTCTTATACACGCACACACATACATACATGCGCACACATAATAATGCATGCACAAGCACACACACACAAAAGAAAGAAAGAAAGAGAGAGAGAGAGAAACAGAGACAGACAGACAGACAGACAGAGACAAAGACAGAGACAGACATAGAGAACAACAAATAGCAAGTAAAATTTAAAAAAACAAGAGACAGAGACACATAGAAACAAAAGAGAGAGAGAGAGAGAAGAGAGAGAGAGAGAGAGAGAGACAGACAGATAGACAGACAGACAGACTATAGACAGACAGAAAAAGAAACCATTTGTCCACCTTCACAAGAAAATGTAACACCACTTCTCACAAAATGTCTGTACATTATGAGGTGAAAGAAACTGAGGAAAAAGCCACACCCCCATAAAACAACAACAACAACAACAACAACAACAAATGCACCCCTCCCTCTCCCTCACAAAAGTCCACAAAGCCACTGTTTCACCACAACCTCCAGAACCCATCAATTTTCCTAACACCCTCCACAGCATGCCTAGTCTGTCAGTGCTCCTGCAGCGGATGTGACGTCAGTCCCAGCATGCTTGCCGGTGGTGGCGGAAACTCAATAAGGGATTCTGGGTATAGAAGAGGCAGGTTGGCAAACTAAGCAGAAGCCATAGCAACTAGTATCAAACTAGTACAGCTGAAACCCTCGTGGGATACAAGGAGGAGGGGGGGGGGGGGGGGGGGGGGGGGGGGGGGGGGGGGGGGGGGGGGGGGGGGGGGGGGGGCAGGGGGGGGGGGGCTGTCAGTATAAACAGCATCACCACCTTCTGGAAAATCTGTGCTAGGAATTCCCTCCTCTTTTCAATCCCTCTCTTTGTTTCTGCCTTGTTCCTTTTCTTTTTCCTTGTCACCTCATTCTCGGCTATTTTCTACCTTCTTGGTCCATTCTCCTACCCTTTTTTTTGGTCTCTCTCTCTCTCCAGAAAGGCTTAAAAGATAACAATTCTCTCCCATGCCCAAGTAGGATGTGCTGGGCCTGATTTGTCAGGCGCTTAACGGCAGCGCAATGCATTTTCGCTCATTAATGACAGAAAATTACAGTTGCTGTCTGAGCGTTTGACGAGGGAAGAAGAAACTAGTACAGTATAGCTGAAAGGGAGGGAGGGGGTGGAGGAATAGTTTGGGGGTAGGGGGGGGGGGTAGGGGTGGGGTGGGGGTTAAGGAAGGGATATGGTAGTGTTTGTTTTTTAATGGGGGAGATAAAGTTGGAAAGTTATCCATTCATATGCAGGGAATTCTGATTGATGAAGATAATTAACATAATTATTATGAGGGCAGAGAGAGAGAAATAAGGGGGTGGTGGTGGGGGGGGGGGGGGGGGGGGGGGGGGGGGGGGGGGGGGGTAGAGCAGGAGGTGTGTGGGGAGGGGAGGAGGGTGGGGAGCAAGTGTGGTTAGAAATTGCATGAGAGAGAGAGAGAGAGAGAGAGAGAGAGAGAGAGAGAGAAGACAGAGAGAGAGAGACACAGACCAGACAGACAGACAGACAGAAGTAACAGCTACAAGACACATATGTCTAAAACGAGTGATTACCAGCACATACTTTAAACAGAGAATGTAGCAGCTACCTTCTTCTCACCAGTTTCTAAGTGTAAGAAAAAAAGAAAAGAAAAAAAAAAAGAGACCCCCCCCCCTCCCCACCTAAAACCCCCACAAAACAAACCCAACAACAAACAAACCCAACAACAAACAAACCCCCAAACAACCCATAACACAAACAAAACACTCAGGCAACTTCGCATGTAACTGTAATCTCCACAGCTGTCCTAACAAACAACCCTGGTTCTATATAGGCTAGTACAGTACTAGGCTATTCGTGTACAGGTCTGCTCCCTGATCTGCTCCTGTGATGGTTGCACACCACGGTTAGCTTCTGGCACTTTTTCTTCTATTTTCATATAATATCACTCTTGCATTCGTTCTACACGTACTAAGGTATCCACAAAATATAAAAACCACTTTTGTGTGTGAAAGACTAGCCCCTGACTCAAAATTCAGGACAAATACGAACAAATTTGGTAGGTCTGAACTTTAAAAAAAAAATTTCAGCAAAGACTGTACCCCTTCAGTCCTTTTGTCGTCTGCTAGCTGCCCGACCACAATAATTACGCATGCGCGGGATGTCAACACTGTAGGAACACAAGCAATCCTCGTTTGACGATCATTTCCAACTTTCATGTGACTACCTGGTAATGCTCTAAGTCCTCAATCCCCCCCCCCCCCCCCCAAAAAAAAAAAAAAAAAGTACACAGTACATTTTTTCAAACTTTAAAACGTCTGTAAAAATCACCAAATTTTTTGTTCCTACAAGCACTCTATACTGCTTCTTCTTCTTTGTCTAACACTCAGACAGCAATTAGTGTTGTCTTATACGAGCGAAAATGCGTCACGCTGCCTTTAAGCGCCTGACAAGTCAGGCCCAGCGTATCCGACATCGGCGTGAGAGAGAACTGTTATCTTTTAAGTCTTTCCGAAACAAAAGGCAGGAGAATGGACCAAGAAGGCAGAAAATAGACAAGACGAAGATGACAGAAGAAAAGGAACAAGGCAGAAACAAAGAGAGGGATAGAAAAGAGGAAATTTCTAGCACAGCATTTCCAGAATGTGGAGATGTTACTTTATACTGACAGCTTCCCCCCCCCCCCCCCCCCCCCCCCCCCTCCCCCCCCCCCCCTAATGGGGACCGTCTATAGAAGATACTACATGACCCCGCAAGCTAATACAGGAGTGTAACCTTAGTCTTTCACCTGTTCCTGGGTGCAGCCCTTCTATAATTATTCAGGCCTGAAGCTCACTATAAGGGATTCTGGGAAATAGCCCGAATGTAAACACCAAGCAGCCATGTTAGCCAATAGCATTGCTAGGAACTGATGGGGGAGAGGGAGGGGGACAAGGCGGGCGAGAGGGGGAGGGGGTAGAAGAGGAGAGGAGAGGGAGTTTGTGTTGGGTTAGGGAGGGAGGTAGGCTGCTGAAGGTATTTTTGTTGTGGTTGTTATTGTTGTTGTTGTGGACACAGTGTGGGCAAGCTACCAGATCCCCCTTTTTGTAGTTTGTCCTGTTGAAGTGGTTGTGATGGTTAGTGTTATCCCAGAGAGAGAAAGAGAGAGAGACAGAGAGAGAGAGGAAAGAGACAGAGACAGAGAGAGAGCCAGACAGATAGAGAGCCAACATAGAGAGCCAGACAGATAGAGAGCCAGACAGACATACAGACAGGGAGACAGATACAGACAGGCAGACGGATTTTATTATTTATTTTATTCTTTTATATCGAGGATAATGGAATAAGCACTTACGTGCTTTTTCTTTTTACATCCAGTCCCCGTGTGTATGACAGACAGACAGAGACAGGCAGACAGAGAGACAGACAGACAGAGACAGAGATAGAGAGAGAGATAGAGAGCGTCATCCTTTAAAGAGAAAGTACAAAACTTCTCACCAACAAGAAGAAATCAATGGGGAAAACACACGCACACATTCTCTCTCTCTCTCTCTCTCTCTCTCTCTCTCTCTCTCTCTCTCTCTCTCCTCTCTCTCTCTCTCCATCTCCTCCCTCTCTTCTCATCTCTCTCTCACACACAAAAACACACACACAACACAAACACGCACAAGCACACACATTCAAACATAAACCACACACACACACACACAACACACACACACATAAACACACACACACAACCCCCACCCATCCACCACCCACCCCCCAACCACCCAACAACAAAACAACAACAAAAACCAAACAACTCTCAAACCAGAATCTTCTTGTCCCATAACAACTGCAACACACAAGCAACAACAACAATAAACCAACATCAACCACCACCATCAACAAACAACAGCAACAACAACCTCTCAAACAGAATCTCCTTGTTTACAACAACACAAAAACAACATCAACAACAAAACAACCACCACCACCACCACCACACCAACAACAACAACAACAACAACTCTCAAACCAAAATCCCACTATCTCACTGCAAACACAACCCCCATCACCCATCTATCAATAATAATCCAACAACCTGCACACATGCATGTCTGTCTGTCTGTCAATGCTTGCTCTTGCAACGGATGTGACGTCAGTCCCAGTATGCCCTGGAGGCAGGAAACCCAATAAGGGATTCTGGGAAATGGCACGTGCTGCAAACACACTGGACAAGCCTAGCAATTATCATAGGACAGGTTAGAAAGAGAATTGCACGAGGGGGTTTTGTGGGGGGAGGGGTGGGGGGGTAAGGGGGTAAATAGGGGAAGTGATTTTTGGAGGAATGACCCTTTGTTGGTATTGTTGAAAGTAAGGGGGAAAAAAAAAATTTTTTTGGGGGGGGGGAAAGGGGGGGGTTATTTTTTTTTTTTGGGGGGGGGAGGGGGAAGGGGGGGGGGGAAATTTTGGAGGGGGGGGGGGGAAAAAAGGGGGGGGGGGAAAAAAAAGGGGGAAAAGGAAGAAGAGAAAAAAAAGGGAAAAGGAGAAAAAGGGAAAAAAAAGAAAATGGGGGAAAGAGGGAGACCCCAACGAAGCCCCAAAAACCCCCCAAAAATTTTTTTTTTTAAACGGGAAAAAAAAGGGTTTTTTAAATTTGGGGGTTTTTTGGGGGGGGGGGCCAAAAAAAAGGGGGGGGGAAAAAGGGATGGGGATGGAAAAAAAAGGGGAAAGAAAGAAAATTAAAAGGGGGGGAAAAAAAAGGGGGGGAAAAAGGGGGGAACAAAAAAAATTTTTTTTTTTGGGTTTTTAAAAAAAAAAAAAAAGGGGGGGGGGGGGCCCCAAAAAAAAAAAAAAAATTTTTAAAAAAAAAAAAAAAAAAAAAAAAAAAAAAAAAAAAAAAAAAAAAAGGGGGAAAAAAAAAAGAACCCAAAAATAAAAAAAAAAACAAAAAACCCCCAAAAAGGGGAATTTTTTTTAAACAAAAAAAAAAAAAAAAAAAAAAAAAAAAAAAAAAAAAAAAAAAGAAAAAAAAAAAAAAAAAAAACCCCCAAAAGAGGGGTTTATCTCCCCGGGAAATTGGGGAAAAAAAAAAAAAAAAATTTTTTTTTGGGGGGGGGGGGGGGGCCCCCATAAAAAAAAAACCGGGGGGGGGGGGGGGGGGATAAAAAAAAAGGGGGGGGGGGGGGGGGGTTTTTAAAAAAAAACCCCAAAAAAAAAAAAAAAAAAAAACAAAAAAAAAAAAAATAAAAAAAAGGGGGAAAAGGGGGAAAAGAAAAAAAAAAAGGGGGGGGGGGGGGGGGGAAAAAAAAAGGGGGAAAAAAAAAGGGGGGGGGGGTTTAAAAAAAAAAAGGGGGGGGGGGGGGGAAAATTTTAAGGGGGGGAAAAAAATAAAAAAAGGGAAAGGGAGAGGGGGGGGGGGGGGGGAAAAAAGGGGGGGGGGGGGAGAGGGGGGGGGGAAAAAAAGGGGGGGAAGAGGGGGGGAAAAGGGGGGGGGGGGGGGGGGGGGGGGGGGGGGGGGGGGGGGGGGGGGGGGGGGGGGGGGGGGGGGGGGGGGGGGGGGGGGGGGGGGGGGGGGGGGGGGGGGGGGGGGGGGGGGGGGGGGGGGGGGGGGTTGGGGGGGGGGGGGGAGGGGGGGAGGGGGGATGTGGGAGGGGAGGGGGGGGGGGGGGGGGGTTTTTTTTGGGGGGGGTTTTTTTTTAAAATTTTTTTTTTGGGGGGGGGGGTGAAAAAAAAAGGGGGGAAAAAGGGGGGGGGGGGAGGGAAGGGAGGGGGGGGGGGGGAGGGGGGGGGAGGGGGGGAAAAAGGAGAGGGGGGGGGGGGGGGGGGGGGGGTTTTTTTGGGGGGGGGGGGGGGGGGGGGGGGGGGTTTTGGGGTTTTTGGGGGAAAGGGGGGGAAGGGGGGGGGGGGGGGGGGGGGGGGGGGGGGGGGGGGGGTTTTTTTTTTGGGGGGGGGGGGGTGGGGGGGGGGGGGGGTTTTTTTTTAAAGGGGGGGGGTTTTTGGGTTTGTTGTTTTGGGGTTTTTTGGTTGTTGTTTTTTTGGTTTTGTTAAAAGGGCCCAAAATTTTTTTAAGGGGGAATCCAAGAGGGGGAAAATCCCCCAAAAAAACTATTAAAAAAATTTGTTTAGGCTTTTTTATTTTACAACGGTTTATCCGGGATTGCGAATTTGGGGTATAGCTTTTAAAAAAAAAATAAATTATCTTTTTTTTAAGTTAAAATCAGTAATAAGATTTTGGGGGCAATAAATAACTTTATTTCTTTTTGGGTTTTTATTGGTTATTTTTTCTTTTGTTTTTTTGGGTGGGTTTTTTTTCGGCGGGGGGGGGGGGGGGAGGTTTTGCGTTTTTTTTTTTTTTTTTTTTTTTTCTTTTTTTTTAAAACCCCCAACCCCTTAAAATGCTAATCCTTTTGTTTTGGGTTTGGCCTTTTTTCTCTTTCCCCCCTTTTCCCCTCTCTCCCCCCCCCCCCTCTCCTCCCTCCCCCCCTCTCTCTCCCTCCCTTCCCCTTCCCCCCTTCCCCCCCCCCCCTCCTTTCCCCCCCTCTCCCTTTCTCTCCCCCCTCTTTTCCTTCCTTCCCCCCCCCTCTTCCCTCCCCCCTCCCCTCTTCCCCCCTCCCCTCCCCTCCCCCCCTCCCCCCCCCTTTCCCCTCCCCTCCCTCTTCCCCCCCCCCCTCCCTTCTCTCCCTCGCCCTCACTCCCCTCCCTCCCCCCCCCCTCCCTCTTCTCTCCTTTCCAAAAAAATTTTTTTAAGAAACTCCTCCAAAAACCCCCAAAAACCCCGCTCAAAACTAACCCTTTTTTCCCTTTTTCCCCTTTTCTTCATACCCCCCAAATCTGTCCCCCCTTTTTAAACAAAAATTCTGTCCCCCTTCCTGGGTTTTCCCCCCCCCTCTTAAAAAACTCCCTGCCTTTTCCCCCAAAAATTTTAAAAAAACCTTTTATCTTTTTCCATCCTTAAAACAAAGGTCTATTTTTTCCCCCCTTTCCCCCTTTTCTTTTCTTCACCCCTAACTTTAATTTAAAAACCCTCCCCCATCACCCCCACCAAAATTTAAAAAAAATTTTTATCTTTTTTTTAAAAAAATTAAAATTTTTTTTATTTATTTTTTTTATTAAAAAAAAAAATCCTCCCCCTTAAATTTTTTTGGGGGGAAAACCCCCCCCCAAAACCCTTTCCCCCCCCCACTTTCCCCCCCCTCCCCCCTTTCACCTTCCCTGAACCAAAGAAATACCCCCTTTTCCTTAAGGGGAACTTCTCCCCCCCCCAAACTTTTTCCCCAAAGGAACCCCCACCCCTTTTTAAAATCATTTTTAATTTTTTAATATTTATTTTTTTTTAAAATTAAAATTTTTTTAAAAATTTTTTTTTTTCCCCCCTTAAAACCAAAATAAAAATTCGGGGGCCTCAAATGGGTTTTAAAAAAGGGAAAAAAATAAAAAAAAAAAAAGATAAAAAAAAAGGTAAAACGAAAAAAAAAAAGGGGGAAGGGGGGGGCGGGGGGGGGGAAAAAAATTTCAAAAAGGGGGGGTTTTTAAAAAAATATTCAAAAAAAAACCCCCCAAAAAAGAAAAAAAAGGGGGGGGGGGGCCCCAAAAAAACCCTTTTTTAAATGGGAAAAAAAAAAAAAAAGGGGGGGGGGGGGGGGGGGCCAAAAAAAAATAAAAAACCTTTCAAAAAAAAAAAGGAAAAAGGGGGAAAAACCCCCCCTTTTTTAAAAAAATTCTTCCCAGCTAATTTTCCCAAAAAAAATTTTTTTTTTTTTTTATACCCCAAAATTTTTTTTTCTACCCCCCCCCCCCCCCTTTTTTCCCACCCTCCCCCCCTCTTTCCCCCCCCCCCCCC
Source organism: Rapana venosa (assembly GCA_028751875.1). Classification (NCBI taxonomy): domain Eukaryota; kingdom Metazoa; phylum Mollusca; class Gastropoda; order Neogastropoda; family Muricidae; genus Rapana; species Rapana venosa. The sequence continues at coordinate 33,327,743 of CM054164.1, forward strand.
CCCCCCCCCCTTCCCCTTCCCCCTTTCTTTAACACCGCAGCACTCACCCACCCCAAATTAAAATCCCTAAAAATTTTTAAAACCCCTAAACTAAAATGAATGGGGGGAAAAAACTTTTCTTTTGGGTTTTCCCCCCCCCCACCCAAACAACCAAAAAAACAAAAAAAAAAATTAAAAAAAAAAGGGGGGAAAAAAAATTAAAGGAAAAAATTTTAAAAAAAAGGGGAAAAAATGAATTGGGGGTTTTTTCAAGTTTTTTCCCCATTTCTCATTCAAAACAAAAAAGGGGAAAAAAAACAAATATAAAAAAATAAAAAAAAATGGTAAAAAAAAATTTTAAAAAAAAAAAAAAAAGGAAAAAACAAAAAAAAAAAAAAAAAATAAAAAAAAAAAAAAATTTAAAAAAAAAAACAAACTTCATTTCCCCCTTTTTCTAATACCCCCCTGAAACCCCCCCCAACACCTTCCAAAGGGACCCCACCCTTAATTTTTAAAAATTTTTTTTTTCAGAAAATTCATTCCCTTCTTCTTATTTTTTAACTTTTTTCATTTTTTCTTCCCTCCAGGCGCCCAAAAATTTTTTCAAAATATTTTTTCCCCCCGGGGAAAAAAACTCCCTTTTTTTAACTTTAAAAACCCCCTTCTTTAGGCAAGTAGGTTTCACCCTTAAAATTTTTTAAAGGGGCCCCCCAACCATTCCCAAAATCTTATTTGCACGGGAAAAAAAAGAAATTTTTTAAAACCCTTTTTCTTCCCCCGGGAACCCCGACACCTAAAAACCCCAAATTCCTTTCTTAGCCTTTATTTTTTCGCAATTCCCCTCGACTTTTCTTTTATTCAGACCGAAGGGGAGAGAGGTGGGGGGGGAGGAGGGAGAGATTAGGATAGGAGAGAGAGAGAGGGAGAGAGGAGGGGAGAGAGAGAGCAGGAGAGAGAGAGAGAGGAGAGAGAGATAGAGAGAGGGGGAGGGGGAGAGAAGTGAGAGAGAGAGAGTAGAGGGAGAGGGAGAGAGAGGGAGAGAGGAGGGAGAGAGAGAGGAGAGAGCGAGGAGCGAGGAGGAGAGAGAGAGAGAGAGAGAGAGAGAGAGAGATGAGAGATTGGCGTTTTTCAAATGTTTTTCAACGTCATCATAATTCATTGCAAGAACAAAATAAGCTGGAAAAAAAGAAAGACAGACAGATAGGAAAGAAAAATAAAGAAAGAAAAGGAAAACAGAAAAGAAAAAAAAAAGAAAGAAGAAAAGGAAGAAAAAAAAAAGAAAAAGAAAAAAGAAAAAAAGATAGAAAAAATGAGAAAAAAAACAACTAATCATTGTACACTGCTTTAAGTCTCAGCAGATAACTCTGCGTGAAACTAGGGCTGCTCTCCCCTGGAGACAGCCCGTCATCACAAGAGCACGCCACCCATTATTTATTATTATTATATTGTTATTATCATTGTTGTTATTATTATTCTTATTCTTATTCTTCTTCTTCTTATTATTATTATCGTTTTAATCATTTTTAACTTCCTGTCTGCCATGTGTACTTGTTTCCCAAAGAGTGGATTTTGTCAACATATTTTTCCCCCCGGCGAACAACTCTCTTGTTGTCGATGGATCTTTAACGTCCACTAAATCTGTGTAGGCAAGTAGACTGTTGGGGGCACCATTGAAGATTTTGGAGGAAGCTGGTTGCAAAATCTTCAGTGGTACCCCAACGATCTCTATGTACTAGACTACGGGAAAAGTGAAGGTGAAGAAATGTGTGTAGCATGCGGAATCTCGGTTTATCGTCTCATTCGAAAGACTACCACCCAGATCACCATTCACAGAAAACATTACTTAATTAAACTAAATAGTACTTTGGCAGCCAGTTTGTATGTTTTTACGATACAATTCCAAGTACGACGTATCCTGATTTTGCTGCAGACTTATTTCGGAAGGAAAGATATATATATATATATAATATATATATATATATATATATATATATATAACTGAGACAAAAGAGTGAGGAAAAACGAGTGCAGGTAACCAATTACAACTTCATTATTTTTATATACACATATATATATATAATTTGCAAACAAACACCTCAAGAACAAGCAAACAAAGCAGTGGTACAAAGTGACCTCCCTCCCCCTAAAAAAAACCCAACACAACAAAACAATACAACAAAAAACCCAAACAAAAACCCAAACCAACCGACCCTAGACCAAAAAGAATACATAAAATCATGAATAATAGTTTTCAAAAGAAAATTAAAAAAAAAAAAAAATGATACACAATAAATCGCTTAAGAGAGATATACATCAGTGAAGATTCTTTTCCAAAACATGACATTGTTTCGCATCTTTTTTCTTTTCTTTTTATCCTTCCTTTATTCTTTTATTTCGAGGATAATGGAATATGCACTCGCGTGGGTTTTAAAAAAATCCAATCCCCGGGTGTATGCGGTTTTGTAAATTTCGTCGTCTGTTCCCACCGGCACACAATGGCCTACTCTTCCAAAAAGTGGAACAGGTTATTACTACTATTGTTTTTGATGTTGTTATTAGTAGTAGCAGTAGTGTTGTTGTTATTATTGCTGTTGTTATCATCATCATCATCATGATATTATTAATATTATTATTATTATCTATCAAAACTCATTTTACATTATATTCTAGCATCACCAGTTTATACTGTTGGCACCAAAAACTGTAACAGTATCAATATAGACAACACCACAACCAAGATAACAACATCCCATTCAGTCCGCCTGTCTGTGACCTTCTGCAAATCTTAAAACAACACTCTGACCAAGGCATGAGTGACTAAAACTATCCACTATCTTTCAGACTAATTGACAACCTCGGCATTCGCCACCCCCCCCCCCCCCCCCCCCCCCCCCCCACCCCCCACTCTCTCTCTCATCTCTCTCCTCTCTCTCTCCTCTCCTCGCTCTCTCTCTCTCTCTTGTCTTTCAGATAAGACTATAAAACCCAGGTCCCGAGTGTGTGAATGCACGCAGAACATCTTGCACACAAGTGTCAAAACCTGTTCCACCTCTCGGCAGAGTAGGCCATTTTGTGCCAGTGGGAACGGATGAAAAAATTTACCCCCCCCCAAAAGCCGTATGCACACGGGTACAGGATGTAAAAAAGAAGTACACGAGTGCTTATTCCATTTTTCTCGAAATGGAAGAATAAGATTTTAAACACTCTCTCTCTCTCTCTCCCTCTCTACTCTCCTCTTCATCTCTCTCTCTTCTCATCTCCTCTCTCTCTTACCTCTCTCTCTCTCTCCTCTCTCTCTCTCTCTCTCTCTCTCTCTCTCTCCTCCACTCTCTCTCTCTCTCTCACTCTCTCTCCTCTCTCTCTACTCTCTCTCTCTCTCTCTCTCTCTCTTCGATTTATGTATTTATTAACGCATATCTCTTTTTCCAAAAAAAAAATATATAATCTATGTATCTCTTGACATTAATGTTCAGGTCAGTTAGGGATTAAGCATTGTTAAATAATTATACACTTATCTTTTTAAAATCATGCTGTCGTTGTTGTAGTAGGGTTTCCCCCTTTGTTTTGTTGATAGTCCCTAATCAGGGCAAGGGCCTGATGAAAAAAAGTATGCCTATGCTTATTCTGTTACCCTTGAAAAATAAAGATTAATTAATTAAGTCATTCATTCATTCTTCTCTCTCTCTCTCTGACTCTCTCTGTTTGTTGTGTGTGTGTGTGTGTGTGTGTGTGTGTGTGTGTGGTGTGTGTGTGTTTTGGGGGGGTTATTACTGGCGGAAGAATTCAGGTTTTACTCTGAAAGTATTCATGTGTTGTGTGTGTGGTGTGTGTGTGTGTGTGTGTGTGTTTGTGTGTGTGTGTGTGTGTGTGTGATGTTGTGTGTGTGTGATTTTCTTTTGTTGTTGTTGGTATTATTGACCGAAGAATTCGAGGCTTTACTCTGAAAGTTTACCTATGTTTTAGCCTGCAGAATTGTTCGAGTTTTCCTAAAATCATTGTTCATGGTTCCGGTTTTTGGTTTTTTTTTTGTTGGGTTTTTTGTAAAGTATTGAGTCCCCCTATTTTTTATCAAGATCACTGTCACTTTGTTTGGATGCAATTCCGATTGTTTGTGATCCTTTTGTTATTTTGCGTTTGTTTTTTGTTTGTGTTGGTATAAGTAGCCAGTCACAATATGTATTGCATAAAAAACAAATTTTTCCCCAAAAAACGTTTATATGTTGTGTGGGTTTTTTTACATGCACTAAACTTAGCATTGGATCTCCAAAAGTTGGAATGGGGATACCTAATGATGGAAAAAATTCGATACGAAAAAAAAATTCACTTTTTAGAAAAACCCAGGCTTAAGGAAAAAAAAAATCGAATAACCACGAAAAGCAAAACCCCTCCAATTACAAAGGGAAAAAAAGAATAAACAAAATCAATTAAAATCATAAACCCCAATCCAAAAAACCCAATCATCAATCAACCAAATCAACAATACGGGAAAAAATTTTATGCGGCAACAGCGAAAAACCTTTGGGATACCCTGGGTGCTTCCCGGAGAATCAAGCATGAGGGACTTTCTGTGCTGTAAAAGCGGGTTTGGCAGACCCAAAGGACGAACCCCTTTTTTGTCTTATTGTGTTTTTTACACCACGACACCAAACAACACGAAAGTTTCCCTTGTGCGAAAAATTTCCCACACGCTTTCAGGGGAGGGAGAGAGAGAGAGAGGGGGGGGGGGGGGGGGGGGGGGGGGGGGGGGGAAAAAGAAAGGAGAAAAAAGAGAGAGTGGGGGAAGAAAAAAATTTTTTTTTTGGGAAAAAATGTTGTTTTTTTTGTGGTTTTTTTTGGGGGAGAGAGAAAAAAAGGGGGGGGAGATAAGAGGGAAGGGGAAAAAAACAAAAGGAAAAAAGGAGGGGAAGAGGGAAAGAGAGTGGGGAGAGAGAGAGAGAAGAGGGGGAAAAAGGAGAGGGGGGGGGGGGCCCCCCGGGAGGGGGGAAAAGGGGGGGAGGGAGGAGGGGAGAGAGAGGGGAAAAGAGGGGGTGAGGGGAAAAAGGAAAAAAAAAGAAAAAGGGGGTGTGAAAGAAGGGGGGAAAAAGTTTTTTTTTAAAGGGGAGGGGATTTTTGAGCGTTTGGGGAAAGGGAAAAAAGTTTAAAAAACGCCAAAAAAAAAAAAAATAAAGCGAAGTGGGAAAAAAAAAGAGAAAAAGTGTTACGGGAGAAAAAACTTTGGAGGAAGGGGAACGTTTAGGGGAAAACAGTAAAGGAGGGGACAAAAAGAGGGGGACAGAGAAAACAGAAGGGAAACAGAAGAGAGGAACCGAAAGTTTTGGGGAAAGCGGGGACGGGGGAGTGGAAAGCTTTTAAAAATTTTTTTTCAGTTGCCCCCAGGAAAGGGACAAAGGGGGGAAAAAGAAGTTTTGGAGGGAAAAAAACGACTATTTTTTTTTGCTGAATTTTTTAAAATCACTGAATGAATTTGCACGCGGGGCCTGGGTTTTATCGTTTAATCAAAGACTAGCACTAGACCAAAAAGACTTGAGTGAATATGGGGAAAGTCTAGAATAAAATGCAGACTGGAAGTGAATTGGAGATCTCTTTGTTTTTAGGTGTGTGTTTTGGGGTTGTGGGGGGGGGGGGGGGGTTTTTGCAAGAGATTTTCTCCTTTGTGTTACTTTTTTGCCACCCACGACGAAGAGAGAGAGAGAAGAGAGAGGGGGGAAATAAAAAAAGAGAAGAAGTTTTTGTCCCAAAAAATACATACAAGGAAAAAAGATGTTTTTTAAAACATACTCGGTTTCAACATTTTATTTTGCAAAAATTTTTATTTTACCCAGGCGACAGAGACCCCTTTAGGCTTGCCCATCCAGGAAAAACCCTCTTCCCGTCTCTCTTCTGTCTCTCTCTGTGTCTGTTTCTCTCTGTGTCTTTGTCTCTTTTCTGTCTCTCTCTTTTTGTCTATGTTTTTTGTTTTGTTTTTTTTAGGACTGGTGTAAAGAAGCCCCCGGTTTCTTTTTTCCTCATTAAAACATTCGAGTTCGAATTCGAATTCGAGTTCTCTCTCTCTCTCTTTCTGTCTCTCTCTGTCTCTCTCTGTCTGTCTCTCTTTTTTCTTTTTCTTTTTCTCTCTCTCCCTCTGTTTTTCTTTTCTGCTCTTATCTCTGTCTCTCTGCATATTCTCCTCTGTCTCCCCTCTATCTCTCTTCTTTTCTTCTCTCTCTCCTCTTCTCTCCTCTCTCTCTCTTCTCTCTCTCTCTCTCTCTTCTCTGTTTTGTGTGAAGGAGTTGTGGTAGTTTAAATTACGGAAACGTTTCTTCATATTTAAAACCCGGGGGGGAAAAAAAAGGAGGTGGCCCGGGGGTTAGACGTTTCCCCGCCCAAAAAGTAAAACCCTGAGGTTCTGGGTTCCATTCCCGGCCTTGCCCTTTCTCTTTTTACCCAGTTTGACCCCCCCAAAAAAAATCGAAATGAATGTCAAGTCCTCGGTGGCTAAAAAAAACCGGTCCGTGTGCGAAAAGCCCGGCAGCTGAACATTCCCCTTAAAACCCGTTCCCTTTGAGAAGGTAGGCCCTTTCGTTCGGAAAAGGATGAAAATTAAAAAATAACAAAATAATAAAAACAAAAAAGCATGGATACAGGGGTCGTGTTCAGACCCATTCCGAAGTCGAAAAAGGGACTGATTTGGGTTTGGGTTTGGGGGGGGGGGGTGGGGTGGGGGGGGGGGGGGGGTGTTGCATAGGCAAAATTTACATTGGTAAACCCGGAAATTTTTTGTCAAGAAATGAGAGAAAAAAAAAAAATACCTAGGGAAGAATAAATAAACGAGGAGAGAGAGAGAGAGGAGAGAGAGAGAGAGAGAGGGAGAAGGTGAGGGAAGAGAGGAGAGAGGAGAGGAAAAAGGGGAGGGGAAAAAAAAGAGAAGGAGAGGGGGGGGGGGGAAAAGAGATAAAAAGAGAGGAGATAGAGAGAGGAGGACGAGAGAGAGAAAAATTTTATTTTCCCCCCGAAAAGAAAAAAAAACAAGCCGAAGAAAACGGGAAAAAAACAGTCGGGGGAGAGGCCCCCCCCCCCCCCCCCCCCCCCCCCCGAGAGAGAGAAGGGGAGAGAAGGGGGAGAGGAGAAAGAGGGAGAGAGAGGGAGGCTGGAGGAAGGAGAGAGGAGAGAAACGGAAGGGGAAAAATTCTGAAAAATTTTTACGAGAGGTTGGCATCAGAAGGGGTTCCAATCCCTTAGTTTTTTTAGTGAAAAATAAGGGAAAAAA
>CM054164.1:33335467-33351913 GCA_028751875.1 Rapana venosa
ACACACCAAAAAACAAAACACCCACACACATACAAAACACACACACACCCCACAATCATGAGAATGGACCAAGAAGGAGATAGAAAATAGCGAGAAGGAGGTGACAGGAAAAAACGAAACAAAGCAGAAAGAAAGAGAGGGACAGAAAAGAGGGAATTCCTAGCACAGAATTTCCAGAAGGTGGGGATGCCCTGGAGCAGAAACTGGTAACGTGTGAGATGAAGTGCTTGAGGAAAGCCGTCAACAAGACCAGGAGAGACAAGATAAGAAACGAGGTGATCAGAGACATGGTAGGAGGAGCCACACCCGTCCTACACCATACTGAACAACAACGAACCAAGTGGTTCGGGCACCTCACACGGATGGATGCTGCCAAACCAGCCAGCCTTGCATGCTTACAACTTGAGGTACTACGCTGGCACGAGGGCCAGAGGTAGACCCAGGCGACGCTGGAGTGATTCCGTGGCAGAAACACTGAAAGTCCATGGATTGTCTGTCCCTCCACCAAGCTACCCGCCTTGCAGCAGACAGTTATATCTCCCCGTGACGCCACAGAGTACAAGCGGAAGGAAAAAAGTAAAAGTAAGTAAGGGGATGCTATTTAGATCTATACTGAAAAGCCCCTGTCATCCCCACAGGGCAAAGATCTGTATAATAATAATAATGTATGGAATTTATATAGCGCTGAATCTTGTAAAGCAACAAATCAAAGCGCTCAGATTTTATTTCATACCACTTTAAGTCACGGCAGATTTCTCTCCGTGAAATTCGGGCTGCTCTCCCCGGGGAGAGCGGGAGAACGCATCGCCACTTAGCGCTGCGCCACCCTTTCACCCTTTTTTTTTTCTGCAGCTGTATTTGTTTCCCTATCAGAGTGGCTTTTTTCTAAGAATTTTGCCAGGGACAACTCTTGTTGCCGTGGGTTTTTTTACGTGCGCTAAATAATTACGTGTAACACACGGGACCTCGGTTTATCGTCTCATCCGAAAGACTAGCGCCCAGACCACCACTCATGGTCTAATGGATGGGGGAAAAATTTCCGGTCCAAACGGGGTACGAACCGCCGCACACTTCAGACCCGGACTTTTCGCTTAGGCGCGTTACCTCTAGACCACCGATCCACCGTATAATGACATGACATGTCTATATCGTGGGGGGAGGGGGGGGGGGGGAAGAGGGGGGAGGAGGGAGCCTTGTGGTTAGAGCATTGTACTCGTGATCTGACGTCCCGGGATCAAGCCACCATGCAGGGTCCCTGTTCTAGGGAATTTTCCCCAGGAGTTTACATCAGTGCTGACTCCACTCCTTCAAAAGTCCTTCCGATGAGACTACAAGCCGAGGCCCCATATGCGAACGCACGCAGAACATCTTGCGCTTACATTAAAATCCCATTTTTGCTTTTCGGAAGAGTAGGCCATTTCGTGCGGGTAGGAACGGACGACAAAAAAAACAACAACAAAACAGCATGCACACAGGCGTCGTGTTCGGACGTCATCCCCGAAGTCGGAATGCCGCTACCTTAATGGTGGGTGAAAATGTTCGCGTACGCAAAATCTCACCATTGGTGAACGTCGGAGGTGTAGCCCAGCTTCCTGCCACCTCCTTTCTTGTCTATTTCCTGCCTTCTTCGTCTGGCAGTCTCCTGCCTTGTTCCCCCAGAAACACTTAACAGATAACAATTCTCTCCCTTGCCGAAGTCGGATGTGTGCTGGGAATGAAGCATTAAAAGGTAAAGGTAAAGGTGTCCCATAACCTATAAGGTCGAAGGGGAGCGAGGCGTCAGAGACCTCACTTCTCTAGGGCCAGCATATTGAGGGCGGCGCCCATCTCCTCTCTCTCTCTGCTTTACCTTCCCTGACCCTAAAGAGGACAGGTACCCATTTACAGCTGGGTGAACTGTACTGAAGCCAAGACGCGCAAACGGTCACCCATCCAACTGGTAACCACGCTCGACGCTGCTTAACTTGGCTGGGGGAAAGCGAGTGCTCCGACCACTGAGCTATCCCGTCCCCAATGAAGCATTGGGAATTGTAAACTGTGAACTGGGCCCGACTTGTCAGGCGCTTAATTAACGGCAGTGCAACGCATTGTCGCTCTCGTGACAGACAACAACAACAGTTGCTGTCTGAAAAAGAAGAAGAAAACCATTTGACTTCAGTCCCGTTGAGTGTGAAGTTGTAGATTTGAATGGTGGCAGTGGTGGAGCCTGGCGAACAGAGGGTGGACATGTTTAACCATCACCCAGGTCAACTATAAAGGGCAGACCTGCCAGTGCCGTACTTCCCTTCATGTATATATATACACAAGCAGAACGTCAGACATGCATGATGGAGATCCTGTAACTCATGTTGGTAATCAGAGGGTTACAGAAACACGAACATATCTAGAATACGCCCTGTACCGACAACAGAAAAAGAGGGGCTGTGAAGTGGGGGGGGGGGGGGGGGGGGGGGGGGGGGGGGGGGGGGGGGGGGGGGGGGGGGGGGGGGGGGGGGGGGGGGGGGGGGGGGGGGGGGGGGGGGGGGGGGGGGGCTGAGGCAGCAGGCAACCACTGCTGCCCAGGAAAAACAAAACCAACACAGGGGAAGGAAAGGGGGACCCGACACCGCACAGTGACAACGACCAGCACAGGAAAGGAAGGAGGAACCCGACCTGCTGCCAGGCAACGACCAGCACAGAAAGGAAGGAGGCCTACCGCTGCACAGTGACAACAGACCACACAGGGGAAAGGAAAGGGGGAAACCCACACTGCTGCCAGTGACAACAGACCACACAGAGAAGGGAAAGGGGGACCCCACACTGCTGCACAGTGACAACAGACCACAGGAGAAGGAAGGAGGACCCGACACTGCTGCACAGTGACAACAGACCAGCACAGGAAGAAGGAAGGAGGACCCGACACCTGCTGCACAGTGACACAGACCAGCACAGGAGAAGGAAGGAGGACCCGACACTGCTGCACATGACAACAGACCAGCACAGAGAAGGAAGGGGGACCCGACACTGCTGCACAGTGACAACAGACCCACAGGAGAAGGAAGGAGGACCCGACACTGCTGCACAGTGACAACAACCAGCACAGGAGAAGGAAAGGAAAACCCGAACCTGCTGCACAGTGACAACAGACCAGCACCGGAGAAGGAAGGAGGACCCGACACTGCTGCACACCCTCCCGGGACTGTGCACCCCCACCAGACACTATGTACCCCCCCCCACCAACACTATACACCCCACCACCAGACACTATGTAACACCCCCACCAACACTATGCACCCCCCCCCCCACCAGACAACCATGCACCCCCCCACCAGACACTATGTAACACCCCCCCCAGACACTATGCCCCCCCCCCCCCCCACCAGACACTATGTAACCCCCCCCCCACCAGACACTATACCCCCACCACCAGACACTATGTACCCCCCCCCCCCACCAACACATAAAACCCCACCACCAACACTATGTAACACCCCCACCAGACACTATCACCCCCCCCCCCCCACCAGACACCATGCCCCCCCCACCAGACACTATGTAACACCCCCAACCCAACACAATGCCCCCCCCCCCCCACCAACACTATGCACACACCCCCACCAGACACTATGCAACCCCCCCCCACCAACACTATGTAACACCCCCACCAGACACTATGTACCCCCCCCCCCCACCCGACACTATGTAACACCCCCACCAGACACTATGTAACCCCCCCCCCCCACCAGACACTATGTAACACCCCCCCCAGACACTATGTACCCCCCCCCACCAGACACTATGTAAACACCCCACCAGACACTATAAACACCCCCCCCCACCAGACACTATGCACCACCACCAGACACTATGCCCCCCACCAGACAACTATGCCCCCCACCAGACACTATGCACCACCACCAACACTATAAACCCCCCCCCCCCACCAGACACTACGCACAAACCCCCCCCCCCCCATCAGAACACTACGCACCCCCAACCAGACACTAAAGCACACCCCCCCCCCCCCCCACCACAACACTACGCAACCCCCCCCCCCCCCCAGACACTATGCACCCCACCAGACACTAGCACACCCCCCCCCCCCCACCAGACACTGTAACACCCCCCCCCCCACCAGACACTAAAGCCCCCCCCCCCCCCCCCCCCCCGACACATGCACCCAACCAACACTATGCACCCCACCAAACACTGTAACCCCCCCAAAACCCCCCAGACCACTATGCCAACCCCCCACCAGACACTACGCCACCCCCCCCCACCAACACTGAACACACACACCCCCCCCCCCACCAACACTAATGCACCCCCCCCCCACCAGACACTATACACCCCCCCCCCCCCCCCCCCACCAGACACTATGCACCCCCCCCCCCCCCCCCCCCCCCCGACACTGAAACACACACCCCACCACCACCACCAGACACTATTGCACCCCCCCCCCCCCCCCGACACTGTAACACCCCCCCACCACCAGACACTATGCACACCCCCCAACCCCACCAAAACTATGCCCCCCCCCCAACCCCCACCAACACTATAACCCCCCCCCCCCCCACCAGACACTATGCAACACCCCCCCCCCCCCCACCAGACACTATCACCCCCCCCCCCCCCCACCACCAACACATACACCCCCCCCCACCCCCCACCAGACCCTAAAACCCCAAACCCCCCCCCCCCACCCACCCCCCCCCATACCCCCCCCCCCCCCCCCCCCCCCCCAACACTATGCACCCCCCCACCCCCCCCCCCCAGACAAAAAACACCACCCCACCAACACTATAAAACCCCCCCCCCCCCCCCCCCCAACCAGACACTATGTAACACCCCCCACCCAGACACTAAAAACCACCCCCCAAACCACCAACACTAAAAACACCACCACCACCCACCAGACACTATAACCCCCCCCCCCCCCCCAACCAGACACTATGTAACACCCCCCACCAGACACTATACAACCCCCCACCACCAGACACTATACACCCCACCAACACTATGCAACCCCCCCCCCCCCCCCCCCCCCCCCCCCAAAACATGCACACACCCCCACCAGACACTATGCACCCCCCCCCCCCCCACCAGACACTATGCACACAACCCCCCCACCAGACACTATGCACCCCCCACCAACACAAATGCACACCCCCCACCAGACACTAAAAACACCCCACCAGACACTATGCACCCCCCCCCCCCCCAGACACTATGCACCCCCCCCACCAGACACTATACCCCCACCAGACACTATACACACCCCCCCCCCCCCCCACCAGAACACTATACACCCCCCCCCCCCCCAACCAGACACTAGGGCACCCCCCCCCCCACCAGACACTATGCACCCCCCCACCAGACACTATGCACACCCCACCACCAGACACTATGCACACCCCACCCGGCGCGCATCCTGAGCTTGTTCCTATCTGTGGTGGTTTTTAAAAATATTTTTTATTTTATTCTTTTATATCAAGGATAATGGAATAAGCACTTATGTGCTTTTTTTTACATCCAGTCCCCGTGTGTATGCGGTTTTGTCAATTCTGTCATGTGTTCCCACCGGCGCACAATGGCCTACTCTTACGAATAGCAGAACAGGATTTAACGCGTGCGCAAGATATTCTGCGTGCGTTCGCACACGGAGGCCTCGGTTTACAGTCTCATCCGAAGGACTTTTGGGGAGAGTGGAGTCTGCGCTGATGTTAACTCCAGGGGAAAATATCCCCTTGAACGGGAATCAAACCCGGGTCGTCAGATTGCGAGCGCAATGTTCTAAACCACCCCCGGCTATCCCATCCCCCAAGCTGAGGTCTTTGTGGAAATGTTTTCACACATCCCCCCCCCCCACACCCTACACCACAGATGGTTGGGATAGCCTGTGTTAGAGTGATGTATTCGTGATTTGCTGACCCGGGTTCGAATCTCGTTCAAGAGGATTTTTCCTCTGGAGTTAACATCAGTGTCGACTCCACTCTCCTGAAAAGTCCTTAGGATGAGACTATAAACTGAGGTCCTGTGTGTGAAAGCATGCAAAACATCTTGCACACATAATAATAATAATAATAAACAACGGAATTTATATGGCGCTGTATCTTGCACGGACGAATCAAAGCACTTTATTTTTATATTAAAACCCGTTCTGCTTTTTGGAAGAGTAGGCCATTGTGCGCTGGTGGGAATGGATGACAAAACTGCATACACACGGGGACTGGATGAAAAAAAGCACATGAGTGCTTATTCCATTATCCTCAAAATAAAAAACAAACAAACAAAAAACAAGAGAGTGTGTCATGGATTTATTTGTAGCAAAGAACTGGACTGGTCACTGTCATAAGAAATAATTATGTGATATGACACGGAAAATTGAGGTATACATGTTACTCTTTAAAAAAAAAAAACGCTGAATTTTTATGGATCATAAAAAATGGTACAGAATACTTGCAAAGATTTCTTCACAGCTCTCACAATCTTTATCAGAGGTGTCAACATTTTTGTTACACTTTTAGTACATCTTTCAAAATACTTATCAAATGTTTAATACAGCTTTCAAAATCTTTTATTACATCTTTATAAATCTTTATCAAAGCTATCAAAACCTGCATTACATCTTTAATACAGTTTTTAAAATCTTTACTTCTTCTTTATAAATCTTTATTATAGCTATCAGAATCTTTAGGACATCTTTAATACAGTTTTAAAAATCATTATTATGTCTTTATTAAAGCTGTCAGAATCTTTTATCAAATCTTTTATACAGTTGTCAACAACTTTATTACAGTTGCCAAAATCTTTAGAACAAAATATTAGTTACAGCTTTCAAAATCTTTATAACAACTGTTAAAATATTTACTACAGATATCAAAATCTGTACTATAGATATCAACATCTGTACTATAGATATCAACATCTGTACTATAGATATCAACATCTGTACTATAGATATCAGCATCTGTACTATAGATATCAACATCTGTACTATAGATATCAACATCTGTACAAGAGATATCAACATCTGTACTAGAGATATCAACATCTGCACTATAGATATCAAAACCTGTACTATAGATATCAAAATCTTTACTATAGACATCAACATCTCAAAAGATTAGTACATCTTCAAAATCATTATCACAGTTGTCAAACTTTTTAATACAGCTTTTAAAATCTGAACAACTGTTAAAATATTATTACACACAGCAATAAGTCTACAACATTTTCAGACATTACCAGAACCAATCCCCACCCCCTCTCCCCCTTCCTAAAAAAAAAAAAGGTAACCCCCCCCCCCAAAAAACAAAACAAAAAAACGATGGAAAGACTGAGACAAAAATTGCTGAAAAGTTTCCACTGAGCAAAAACCAGGTCCAAACTGAGCCAAATGTGCGCACACGAGATGGTTTCTTGATGTCATATTGACATTAGTTCTGCATTGTACAAGAGGGTTTTTCCTCTGGAGTTAACATCAGTGCAGACTCCACTCCCCCCCCAAAGTCCTTCGTTGAGACTATAAACTGAGATCCTGTGTGCGAAAGTGTATGCCATTGTGTGCCGGTGAGAATGGATGACAAAATTTACAAAACTGCATACATACAGGGACTGGTGTAAAAAAAAGCATATGAGTGCTTATTCCATTATCCTTGAAATAAAATAGAGAATACAATAAAATAATAAAGAATAAAAAGTATTCTCAACATTGCCTCTCGGCTTGGCACCATACTCAACACTAGCATCAACCCTTGTGGTTTGTCCATCATAACTTTACAATGCTGCCATGATTTACAAAAAGGTAAAGGTAAAGGTGTTTCCATAACCTTTGCGGGGAGCAAGATGTCAGAGACCTCAACTTCTCCAGGGACCAGCATATTGAGGGTGGCGCCCATCTCCTCTCCCTCACTGCTTTACCTTCCCTGACCCTACAGAGGGCAGGTACCCATTGACAGCCGGGTGAACTGCCATGATACACCATCTTTTTATTCTGTGATGATGGGGGGCAGGAGAGCCTAGTGGTTAGAACATCACGTTTGTGATCTGACGGCCCAGGATCGAGCCAACATGGAGGCGTGCATGGTAGGGAACTTTACCCTGGAGTTAACATCAGTACTGACTCCACTTCCCCTTAAGTCCTTTTGGATGAGACTACACACCAAGGCTCCACGAACAAATGCATGCAGAACATCTTGCTCACACTTCAAAAACCCGCTCCACTTTTCCGAAGAGTAAGCCATTTCAGGCTAGTAGGAACAGCCAACAATTTAAAAAAAAAATGCATGCGCATCGGTGTGGTGTTTAGACACCAGAAGTCGGAATGTGGCTATCTAAATAATGGTGGTGGTGGGGGGACCCACTGCATGTACAACATTCTCACCATTGGTGAGCCTAGACGCTCTTGACATGAACAGGGGCTAAAAAAAAAATTCTGAGAACAGCACTGAATTTTTTTAGACCGTGTGGCAAGGGTATGTACAACCGAGCGGAGCCCATTCCTCCTCTCCAGGTATTAAAAAATTGCATGCTGGGTATCTTTGAGCTCCACCTTTACCCTACGTTCACGTCATTCACCTCACCTTCTGCACCCTTTCACCCAAAAAGTGGATGGGTTTTTAACACGTGCTTCACATGCGCATGTCAAGTTTAAAAAAAAAAAAATTTTTTCCCCCTCACTCCTCGGCTAGAGCTCCTAGGTTCACCAAGGGGGAGATTTTTGTGTATGCGACAGTTTTTACCCCCAGTAAGGTAGCCGCATTCTGACTTCAGGGATGGTGTCTAAACACGACACCTGTCAGCACGTCTTTAAAAAAAAAAAAAAGTTTGTTCTCCATTCCTACTGGCTCAAATGGCCTGGTCTTCCAAAAGGAGGAACAGGTTTTTAACGTGTGCACAAGTTCTGCCCGTGTCTGCTCATCCAGAGGACTTTTTTTTTTTGGTGGGGGGGGGGGGCGGGGAGGGGTAGAGTCAGTACTTATGGGGACGGGATAGCTCAGTGGTCACAGCACTCGCTTTCCCCCCAGCTAAGGTTAAGCAGCGTCGAGCGTGGTTACCACTTGGATGGGTGACCGTTTGCGTGCCTTGACTTCAGTACAGTCCCCCACTTCACCCGGTTGTAAATGGGTACCTGCCTCTTTAAGGTCAGGGAAGTAAAGCAGCGAGGGAGAGGAGATGGGCGCCGCCCTCAATATGCTGGTCCCTAGAGAAGTTGAGGTCTCTGACGCCTCAGCTCCCTATGACCTTATAGGTTATGGGACTCCTTCACCTTTTACTTTAGAAATGGTCTGATATGAAGTATGTCGTAAGACTGCTAGTTATTTTGTGTGTTTACACTGTTATAATAATAATAATAAAGACATGGAATTTATATAGCGCTATATCTGGCAGAAAACAAATCAAAGCGCTTTCATTCATCCTACTCATTCAATAGTGTTAATTTCCAGAGACAAGACTTAATTACTTTAAAAAAATGTTAATCAGGCACTGAAATCTGACTAAATAATAATAATTTTATAAAAAAACAACAACACCACCCTTGATCCAGTTAAAAAGGGAAGAATTTTAATTTCTTGTCTTTTTAAAAATGGAAGAGCTACCTTTAAAGTCCAAACATACATACTGGCATGAAAAACAGAGTTAAATTCATTAACACCTAATGGGACACCTTCACCTTTACAGTCGGTACTAGTGTCAATTTCAAGGTACAATGTCATTAAACAGGCGACCTCCATGGTGACTTGATCCTGGGCAGTCAGATCACGAACGCAAGGTTCTGACCACTAGGCCACCCCTGCCCCAATCCCCTGTGTTAAACTCCAGAGGAGAGGTCTCCACAAACAGACACCCCAGCAAAGATCCGAACCCTTCTCCACCACGAGGTGACGAGTGGCCACTGACCACCAGGTTACCATCTGTTTGGTAGCCATTGTATAACAGTCAGTATTCATAACACTTGCAGACAGAAAAAGAAAAAAGAAATAAAGGGTGGCGCTGCTCTTGTGGTGAGGCGCTTTCCCCGGGGAGAGCAGCCTGAATTTCATGCAGAGAAATCTGCTGTGACTTAAAGTGGTATACAATGCAATACAATACAATGTCCTTGATATTATCATATATCTTTAATGTTACCATATATACATACTGCACAACAGTAAGGTTGATATCAAAATCATCACTGTTTCTAACAAACAGTTCATCAACATTCTCAACATATAACATCCAAACAAATAGGATCAGAAATGTTTTCAACGAAAACATCAAAACAAACAATAAAAAAATGTTTTTCAACAAAATCACACATTTTTAACAAAAAACATCCAAAACAACGAGGATGAAAAAGAATGTTTTTAACAAATATATCCAAAGCAAATAGGATAAAAAAGAATGTTTTCAACAAAAACTCCAAAGCAAATAGGATAAAAAAGAATGTTTTCAACAAAAACATCCAAAGCAAATAGGATGAAAAAGAATGTTTTCAACAAGAATATCCAAAACAAATAGGATGAAAAAGAATGTTTTCAACAAGTATATCCAAAGCAAATAGGATAAAAAAGAATGTTTTCAACAAAAACATCCAAAGCAAATAGGATAAAAAAGAATGTTTTCAACAAGAATA
The DNA here is from genome assembly GCA_028751875.1 of Rapana venosa. NCBI lineage: Eukaryota > Metazoa > Mollusca > Gastropoda > Neogastropoda > Muricidae > Rapana > Rapana venosa. The sequence continues at coordinate 33,346,065 of CM054164.1, forward strand.
TCCAAAACAAATAGGATGAAAAAGAATGTTTTCAACAAGTATATCCAAAGCAAATAGGATGAAAAAGAACAAATATATCCAAAACAAATAGGATAAAAAAGAATGTTTTCAACAAGTATATCCAAAGCAAAGAGGATGAAAAAGGACAAATATATCCAAAACAAATAGGATAAAAAAGAATGTTTTCAACAAGTATATCCAAAGCAAATAGGATGAAAAAGAACAAATATATCCAAAACAAATAGGATGAAAAAGAATGTTTTCAACAAGTATATCCAAAGCAAATAGGATGAAAAAGAATGTATTCAACAAAGATATCCAAAACAAACAGGATAAAAAAGAATGTTTTCAACAAGTATATCCAAAGCAAATAGGATGAAAAAGAATGTTTTCAACAAATATATCCAAAGCAAATAGGATGAAAAAGAATGTTTTCAACAAATATATCCAAAGCAAATAGGATGAAAAAGAATGTTTTCAACAAATATATCCAAAGCAAATAGGATGAAAAAGAATGTTTTCAACAAGTATATCCAAAGCAAATAGGATGAAAAAGAATGTTTTTCACAAATATATCCAAAACAAACAGGATAAAAAAGTATATTTTTAACAAGTATATCCAAAACAAACAGGATAAAAAAGTATGTTTTTAACAACTTTGTAAATAAACATCATCTTCTCTTCTCTTCGTTCCCTAATCAGGAGGGGTGTGTAGTGTCAGGTCTTCTCCTGTGCTGGTCTGTCACTCTGCAGCAGGTCTGCCCGCTGGCCTCAGCCCACACTATTCCAACTCCAGAGCAGCTCAGTTCATTGTACAGGTTGCATGCTGGGTATGTTTGTGTAACCGCCAAATGCTGACATAAACTGTGGGATCTTTAACGGGCATTTTTGATCTTCTGCATGTGTGTATATACAAAGGGAATTAAGGCACTGGCACCTGATGAGGCTGACCTGGGAGATTGTAAAAATCCCTACTTCATGTAAAAATCCCCCCTTCATGTAAAAATCCCCACTTCATGTAACACCCCCCCCCCCCCTCTCCCCATTCATGGACCCACTTGGCTGTAGCGCCCGTCTCGTCTTAGGTAAGGTAAGGTAAAGGTAAAGGTGTCCCATAACCTATAAGGTCGTAGGGGAGCGAGGCGTCAGAGACGTCACTTCTCTAGGGCCGGCATATTGAGGACAGCGCCCATCTCCTCTCCCTCGCTGCTTTACCTTCCCTGACCCTAAAGAGGGCAGGTACCCATTTACAGCTGGGTGAAGTGGGGGACTGTACTGAAGCCAAGACGCGCAAACGGTCACCCATCCAAGTGGTAACCACGCTCAATGCTGCTTAACCTTGGCTGGGGGGAAAGCGAGAGCTCCGACCACTGAGCTATCCTGTCTTGTTTTAGAGGATCAAAAATAGTGTTCAACTATATGACACCCCCTGATGTGGCCTCTTTGGTTCGACAAGATCAACATCAAAGTATCATCAAAAAAATATTCAACAATACTGACACAGTCATACAACAAATAACAACAAAATTGCTTGTTCAAGGACATCAACATCCACATATAAAAAAATATCATTCAACAATACTACACAGTCATACAACAAATGATAACATAATCCTTTGTGCAAGGACATCAACGTATCATCAACAAAATAATCAACAATACTGACACGGTTATACAACAAATAATAACAAAATAATCATTCGTTCAACAACATCAGCATATCATCAACAAAATATTCAACAATATGGACACGGTCACACAACAAATAATAACAACATAATCATTTGTTCAACAACATCAGCATATCATCAACAAAATAATCAACAATAATACGGACACGGTCAAACAACAAATAACAACAACATTATCGCCAACAGGTTTGTTGACATGGCCTGTCAAAACTGCACCACTGTGATCGACTTCTCCACGGACGTTCACCCCAAAACCGTTTCCTCCTCTCCACTCGTCTTGAGGCAAGTCTTCCTCAACTCCTTGAGGAGTTATCCGGGGCACTGCATTGCACTGCAAGTTTTGAGGCAGCATTCCCACGGTTAAGTTGAACCTGGCGGAGCCCATCCCTCTCCAGAAAGCATGCTGGGTATGTTCGACGTCCTCCTCTTTCTCCTTCAGCTTCTTTTTCCTTCAGGACCTCGGTTTGTAATCTCACCTGAAGGACTTCCCCCTGTATGGATGCTGGGGGTCTGTCAGAGTGAATCGCATCCCCCACCTTCTGGAAATTCTGTGCTAGGATTTCCCTCTTTTCTATCCCTCTCTCTTTGATTCTGCCTTGTTCCTTTTCCTCCTGTCACCTCCTCCTTGGTTTTTTGTTGTTGTGTGGACCGGTCTCCTGCCTTTTTTCCCCCCCAGAAAGACTTAAAAAGATAACAAATTCTTTCCTATGCTGAAGTTGGATGTGTTGAGTCTGACTTGTCAGGCGCTTAATTAACGGCAGTGCAATGTATTTTTGCTCCTGTGACAGTTACGACAACAGCTGCTGTCTGAGTGCTGGACAGAAGAAGAAGAAGCAGATAAACGTGATGAACTTGCGAGGTTGAAGCTGCTACAACATTTCCTTGACTAAGAATGATACTGAGGGGAGGGGAGTGTGAATAGGCGGCGTCCTGCTTAAGTTGGATCAAAGTGACCCGGCAGCAGTGCAGGGTCCACTCTGGGTGTGGGTCTGACGGCAGCCTGACATTGACAAGCTCCTTGGGAGCTTCTCACATCTGGCTTTGAGGAGCTGGGGTGGTGAGATTGGAAACGAGTGGCACAGAAACTACAGGACAGAAATGTCGAAGAATATAAAGCAGTGATTTAAATATAAAAAAAACCCCAAAATTTACAATGTTGTCAAACCATTTTTTTTGGCATACTCGGGTAGAAGCCATGGATGTGTGGTAGTCAACACTTGCTCTGTTACTTATAATATAGTAATGCTACCATAACAACATTACTTTAAAACAATATGTGACCCTCTCCCACAAAATGAATTGTGTTGCACCTGACCCACTTTTCGGCTAGGAGCCATCTTTGGCAGGTGTGTAGGGGGGGGGGGGGGGGATGGTCAGGTTGTCTATTTTTAGATTTCCACTGATCATAAAACTATAGCCATTCTTCTACCTTGTACTGGAGTATCATGGCGTCATTTTCTTTTCTCTTGCTTTAAAAACGCGTTTAAAAATCTCCTAGCCTCTCATCCTGACAATCAATCTCTTACGACGCAAGATTCATCAATCTCTCAGGCTGTCACTTTCTAGTGCACTGCCGTTCATTAAGCGCATGAGAAGTCGGACCCCGCGCATCCGACTTCAGCGTGAGAGAGAACTGCTCTCTTTTGAAGTCTTTCCAGTGACAAGCATTTCAGTTTGTAATAACCGTTATTACAGTTATCCAATTTTCTTTTTCTTTCTTTTTTTTTTTCATTGAACAGCTTTAAAAAAAAACACAACTACATATTAAAACTATGTTATAGGTTTCTTAAAGAAATGGACTTCAGGTACAATGCAACACATTCTGTGGTGGAGAGTCACATATGTGCCAGCTAGTTAATTCCCTTGCATGCCTTAACTAGGTCAAGGTCAGCGCAGTCGGTCGGTCACGGCACGCCTGAACTAGGTCAAGGTCAGGGCAGTCGGCCGGTCACCGCGTGCCTGGACTAGGTCAAGGTGAAGGTGACCTCAGTCTGTCGGTGACCAGGATCTGCAAGGCGCTGTTGTAGCCGCCCATCTTGGCCAGATCCAGGGCCGTCTGCCCGTCCTTGTTGAGGACGTTGACGTCCGCGCCGTGAGCCATCAGCCACCGCACCGTGGTCAGCCGCTTGCCCTCCTCCTCCTCCCCCCCCATCTCCGGGGAGAAGGCGTGGTGCAAGGGAGACCACCCGTGACTGTCCGGCTCGTGAATAGCGGCCCCTTTCTCCACCAGCAGGTCCAGCAGGTGGCTCTGGCCGTAGCGGCAGGCGATGTGGAACGGGGTCAGGCCTGCGGGGTTCAAGGCCTTGAGGTCGCAGTGGTGACCTTGGTCAAGGAGACTCTTGCAGGTCTCGTAGTTGCCATACTGCACTGCCAGGTCCAGCGCCCCTCTGACCGTTTGGACTCTGTCCTCTGGGGGGGAAAAACATCATAGCGGTAATGGTGATGATGATGATGATGATGGTGATGTCGGTGATGATGATGGTGATGATGATTATAATGATGATACTAATGATGATGACGATGATAATAATAATGATGATGATAATAATAATTATAATACCGATAATAATAATGGTGATGAAAATGATAATGATGATGATTATAATAACGATAATGATGTTGACAATAGTAATCATAATGATGATAATAATAATAATAATGCAAATACTACTACTAATAATGTAATAATAATTAATAATGATGATGATGATGATGATAATAATACAAATACTACTACTAATAATGTAATAATAATGAATAATGATGATGATGATAATACAAATACTACTACTAATAATGAATAATGATGATGACAATGATAATAATAATGAATAATTTTAAAAAACCCCAAAAACCCAATAACAATAAATGGAATTTATACAGCATTATATCTTACAAAGACAAATCAAAGCGCTTGCGCTCAACTCATTTTTACACAGTCATGCAACCAATAACAATTAATACTTCTAACAAGTCACACACACAACACACTACACTACACTTTGGCAGGGTGATGGGATTTTGGCTGTTGAAGGCAGGGGCAGTTATAAGATGAAACAGGAGGGGAAAATCTTAGGTTTGAAATAACTATGTCTTGAGGCTGGATTTAAAAGAGTTGTAAGAAAGCTATAGGTGAAGAGAGAGAGGGAGGTCATTCCAGATAAATGGACCAGAAACAGAGAAAGAGCGACGGCCAACGGTGGACTGGTTGAATCTAGGTATTCGTAAGCACAAGGTATCTGCAGCAGAGCGGAGGGAATGAGGAGAAGTGTACAGGTGAAGAATAATTCTGATATACTATAGATAGATATTGGGGGAAAACAGAATAATTCACACTGGGGTAAAAAAAGGGTAAAGGTAAAGGAGTCCCATAACCTATAAAGTCGTAGGGGAGCGAGGCGTCAACTGGTAACCACGCTCGACGCTGCTTAACCTGGCTGGGGGAAAGCGAGTGCTCCGACCACTGAGCTATCCCGTCCCCCCTGGGGAAAACAGAATAATTCTGATAAATTGCAGATAGACACTTTAGGGAAACAGAATAATTCTCATGTACAATATAGATAGGCACTGGGGGAAAACAGAATAATAGACATTGGGGGAAAACAGAATAATAGACATTGGGGGAAAACAGAATAATAGACATTGGGGGAGGGGGGGAACAGAATCATAGACATTGGGGGGAAAACAGTATAATAAGACATTGGGGGAACAGAATAATAGACATTGGGGAAAACAGAATAACAGACACCGGGGAAAACAGAATAACAGACACAGGGGAAAACAGAATAACTGACATGGGGGGGGGCGCCGTAGAATAATAGACACTGGGGGAAAACAGAATCATAGACATTGGGCGGAAAACAGATTAATAGACATTGGGGGAAACTGAATGATAGACACTGGGGGGAAACAGACATTGGGCGGAAAACAGAATAATAGACATTGGGGGAAAACAGAATCATAGACATTGGGGGAAACAGAATGATAGACATTGGGGGAAACAGACATTGGGTGGAAAACAAATAATATACATGGGGGGGACAGAATAATAGACACTGGGGGAAAACAGAATCATAGACATTGGCGGAAAACAGAATAATAGACATTTGGGGGGGGGGGGGGGGGGGGGGGGGGGTGGGGGGGGGGGGGGGGGGGGGG
>CM054164.1:33357413-33359913 GCA_028751875.1 Rapana venosa
AGACCGTTGTGGCACCACTGAAGATTCTGCGACCAGCTTCCTCCACTCCTTGCGATTTTCAGCTTTCCGTAGTAGGCTAAGTCGTTCCACTCCAGGCCAGTCCACTCTCTGATTGTAGATCTTCCCATCGTTTTCTCTGTCTGCCTCTTCGTCTCCCTCCTTGTACTGTTCCCTGTAGTAGGACACAGTCTTGTCAGTCCACATGTTGGTGTGACATCCCATACAACTTCAAGTTGTGTTTTATTTTTCACTGAAGTCAGGAGCTCTTTATGATTATGGCCTGATGGCATTTCCAGTTCTGGTTTTCACTTCCTGGTTAGTTAGTAATACAGTAATGTAGTTATCACGACCTGGTATCATTCAGGTTATATCGTTATCAGTGTTGGTACATTCTGTTTGATTTATCTGTTTCTGTGTGTCAATAATTATTCGTAGAAAGGATATCAGAATATAACTCTCTCTCTGTCTCTGTCTCTCTCTCTCTCTCTCTCTCTCTCTCTCTCTCTCTCTCTCTCTCTCTCTCTCTCTCTCTCTCTCTCTCTCTGTCTGTCTGTCGTCTTATTTTTTATTTTATTCTTTTATATCGAGGATAATGGAATAAGCACTAATGTGCTTTTTTACATCCAGTCCCCGTGTGTATGCGGTTTTTGTAAATTCTGTCATCTGTTCCCACCGGCACACAATGGCCTACTCTTACGAAAAGCGGAACATGATTTAACGTGTGCACAAGATGTTCTGCGTGCGTTCGCACACGGGACCTCGGTTTATAGTCTCATCCGAAGGACTTTTGGGGATAGTGGAGTCTGCACTGATGTTAACTTCAGGGGAAAATATTCCCTTGAACGGGAATCGAACCCGGGTTGTCAGATTGCGAGCGCAATGTTCTAACCACTAGGCTATCCCGTCCCCTGCCGGCTGCTGCTGTGTGTGTGTGTGTGTGTGTGTGTGTGTGTGTGTGTGTGTGTGTGTGTTGTGTGTGGTGCGTGCGTGTGTGCGTGCGTGCGTGCGTGCGTGTGTGCTGCGTGTGTGTGTGTGCGCGCGCGTGCGCGTGCGCACGTACTTCTGTATATCTGACTACTGTCTCTTCTCACCTAACTCCCTGACACAGTCACTGGGGTACTCCATGCACTCCATTCTTCAGGCCCTGGCTCTCGGGCAAGTTGAACCTGGCGGAGCCCATCCCTCTCCAAGGTGCATGCTGGGTGTGTTGTGTTTCTCTCATCCACCGAGCACTGACATGATTTACGGAATCTGTAACCTTCATATTTATTTCATCTTCTTCGTGCATCTATACACAAGACACAATGACTCACAGGTCTGCTCTAGAATGTGACCCAGGAGATTGTGAAAATCCCCCACCCATAGATTCCCCAGATTGTAAAAATCCACCCACCGATAAATCCCCCAGATTGTTTTTTAAAAAAAATCTCCCCCCCCCCCCCCCCAAATAAATTCCCCAGATTGTAGATATCCCCACCCATAAATTCACCAGATTGTAAAAATCCCCCCAGCGATAAATCCCCCAGATTGTTGTGTTGTTTTTTTTAATCCCCCCACCCATAAATTCACCAGATTGCAGAAATCCCCCACCCATTAATTCCCCCAGCCTGTAAAAATCCCCACCCATAAATTCACCAGATTGTTTAAAAAAAATCCCCACCCATAAATTCCCCAAATTGTAAAAAATCCACCACCCATTAATTCCCCCAGATTGTCAAAATCCCCCACACATACATTCACCAAATTGTAAAAAAATCCCCCACCTATAAATTCCCCAGACCCCTCTGATAGAATTCCATCTCACGACTTCATGGACTCTTTTTCTACTCAGGGATAGGGTCTGTCAGTGGATGTGCAGTAGGCCTATGTCCTTTGTGTGCTGTACTGTGCTGTGCTGTGCTGTGCTGTGCTGTGCTGTGCTGTGCTGTGCTGTGATGTGCTGTGCTGTGATGTGTTGTGCTGTGATGTGTTGTGTTGTGCTGTGCTGTGCTGTGCTGTGTTGTGCTGTGCTGTGCTGTGCTGTGCTGTGTTGTGTTGTGCTGTGCTGTGCTGCGCTGCGCTGCGCTGTGCTGTGCTGTTCTGTGCTGTGCTGTGCTGTGCTGTGCTGTGCTGTGTTGTGCTGTGCCCTGCAGAGCAAAGGGCATCAGTGTTTCTTCCTCACAGCCACATCGTTATGTTCAGCTAGCGTAGTTCTCTGTTTAAAAGAAAAAAATTAAAGGCCTTTTTAAAACATGTTCGTTTTCAATATATTATAAAAAAATCCTCTGAAGTCGGAGTATGGCTGCCTATATGGCGAGGTACTTGAAAAGAGTCATAATACACGCAAACTTCTCATCCGGTGTTACTTCCTCCTATCTCACAGTGATTCCCAGGTGGGATGAGTGAGTCAGAGTGTGGCATGTTCTGGGTGACCCCCAGAGTGTAAAGCTGGGGAACGCACAACAACAACAACAACAACAACATCTTTTCTTCTTTGTTCGAATTCTGTTTAGAACAGCTC
>CM054164.1:33367413-33369913 GCA_028751875.1 Rapana venosa
ACACACATTGTGCACAAGTGCATGCATGCACACACACATAAACATACACACAAAATGATACACATACACAACACACACACACACACACACACACACACACACACACACACACACACACATTGTATGCATGCATGCACACACATGCACAATACAACATGACACCACACACCCACAACACAACACACACACACAACACAACACAACACAACATGCACGCACACACAAGCATGCATGCACCACACACACACGCACACACACTCACATGAGCGTGAATAACCACTCACAGTCACACACACATATACATGCACACACACACACATACACACATACATGAGCATGCATAACCACACACACATACACACACACACAAGCATGCATGCACAATGTGCACACATACACACACACTCACACATACACACACACACACACACACACACACACACACACACGCACTCGCTCACTCACTCACCTACATGCAGCATGTACATCAATGCATAAAGTGCACGCACACACACACACACACCTACCTATCTATCTATTTATCTATCTATCTATCAATCTATTACCCACCTACCCATGTACCTATCTGTCTTTCTACCTACCCACCTACCTATCTATGATGTTGATGCAACCTGAAAATGCTCTCTCTCTCTCACTCCCTCTTCTCTCTCTCTCTCTCTTCTCTCTCTCTCTCTCTCTCTCTCTCTCTCTCTCTCTCTCTCCCCTCTCTCACTCCCTCTCTCTCTATCTCTCTCTCTCTTGCTTCTTGCTGTCTCCCCTCTGTTTTACTTTATTTATATTACTTAATTATAATCAGTATATCAGTTTTCATGTTAATGTTCAATTCATTTGAGAATTCTGTGTTTATTAACGCATATCTCTTATCTATTTATAAAAAAAATTATAATCTATGTATCTCTTGACATTAATGTTCAGGTCAGTTAGGGATGATTTATTGTTAAATATACACTTATCTTTTTTAAATCATGTTGTTGTTGTTGTAGAAGCTAAGTAGGGTTTTTTCTTTGTTTTGTTGATAGTCCCAAATCCGGATGAAAAAAAAGTATGCCTATGCTTATTCTGTTACCCTTGGAAAAAAAAGATTCATAAAGATTCTATCTATCTATTGATCAATCTATCGATCAGTCTATCTGTCTATCTATCTATCTATCTTATCTGTCTGTCTGTCTGTCTGTCTGTCTGTCTATCTATCTATCTACCTACCTACCTACCTACCTCTTCCTACCTACCTGCCTGTCTGTCTGTCTGTCTGTCTATCTATCTATCTATCTACCTACCTACCTCTTCCTACCTACCTGGTCCCCTCCTATATATTTGATCTATCAATGAAGCACACACATTATGCCGTGTGTCACCTACTACTTTATATAAGTAAATACTCATTATAGTAATTGAAGCAATAATTGAGCCAATGCCAAACGCACCAGTAGCCAACAGCCCTCAGATATGTAGTATGCATGTACTCGTGGGTGTTGGTAATATGTTCTCATTATGGGTTCATATAAGTGTTAGCAATATGTGTTCCTGAACCGTTAACCTCTTGCTTGACCCAAGTACAGAGTGTATGATTTATTCTAGAACAAAATGAACTCTGTGTGTGGGTTCTGTGAGTGTGTGTGTGTGTGTGTGTGGGTGGGGGGGGGAGGGGGGGGGGGTGTTGAGTGAGTAAGTGAGTGTGTATGTATGAGTGCATGTATGTGTGCATGCATGCGCTCACGTGTGTGTGTGTATGTGTGTGTGTGTGTGTGTGCGTGCGCGCGTGTGTATATGTGTGTGTGCACTCCTCCTTCTCTCTCTCACTCCTACTTTCATCCACATCAAACAACATGTACACATACCAGGTCATACTTTCATACATAACTATACTACCACATAACAGTAACACAAAAACCCAAATCACAGCAATACATCCCCGAAGTGAGAATGGGACTACCTGGATGGTGGGTTACTAAAAACAGTTGCATAAATATGTATATATGCAAAACTCTCACCATTGCTGGTAAACCACAGAGCTCAAGCCTAAGGAACAAAGAAAACTTAACAAACAGAAAACAAAAGTGAAATCTGTGCAAACAACAGCAATATATGTGCAGTTTTGTCGACAAAATACAAAGAAACCTGCTCTATCCTGGTATTGATTTTCTGGGTAGCATTGTATACATGTGTGTACCCAGATGGGGGTAGGAGTGTTCCGGGTATTTGCTTGCGCTCAGACTCTCTCGTCGTGCTTAATGGTCGGTTTACCCAGCCGTGACAAATACATTTGGAACTAATGGTGGCCTTTGGGTGCTGGTCGACTTTGTCTGTCTTGATTATTTCTGTGTTTCATATGTTACTTTTTTTCTCTCATTTTCTTGTAATCCAAATCAAAGTGAGTACAATTTATGTGCGCGTGTATGTACTTGAGTATGTGTATGAATGTGTGTGTGTGTTGTGTTGGGTTGGGTTGGGTTGTGTTATATTGCGTTGCATTGCGTAT
>CM054164.1:33379913-33384913 GCA_028751875.1 Rapana venosa
CGCATGGTCTTGATGGAATAGATGGCAGAATACTGAAACTCTCAGCTCCAGTTATTACAGACACTCTGACACATATCTATAACCTTTGTCTTCATAAGAACTATTTCCCCAACGCCTTCAAAACTGCTAAGGTAATTCCGATCCACAAGTCTGGAGACACTTCTGATCCCTCAAATTATAGGCCAATCTCTATTTTATCTTACCTTTCAAAACCCTTGGAAAAACATATGAATAAACACATAGTCCATCATATAGATATTAACAACTTACTTCACCCAAATCAGTCTGGATTTAGAAAAAAATCACTCGTGCCATACGGCATTAACTAGTCTTGTAGACAATTGGCTGTCAAACATTAATGACAATAAATTTTGTGGGGTATTATTTGTAGATTTCAAAAAAGCATTTGATACAATTGACCGAAGACTTCTCATTAAAAAGCTAGACTTATATAATCTCTCTACAAATACTCTTGAACTTCTTGCTTCTTATCTTACAAACAGGCAACAATGTGTTTCAATAGCTACGTCCACATCTACACTAAAACCCATTCATTATGGAGTACCACAGGGATCCATCTTAGGACCAATTCTCTTTTCATTATACATAAATGACCTTCCTCTCCATATCAAATCTAAATGCGAACTTTTTGCTGACGACACAACCATGCATACAAGCCATACTGACATTAACTCTCTTGTTTTGCTTTCTTCCTTACTTGTTAGTACTTTTTTTTTTCTTTTCTCTTCAGTGATTTTTGTGGGGATTTTTGTGTAGATTTTCCCCCCGTACACTGTGTAAGTGTATTGCTATAGGCTTTATTTTATTTTATTATCATATATATCCTTAAGGGCGGGGACTGGATGTAAAAAAGCACATGGGTGCATATTCATTATCCTCGAAATAAAAGAATTTGTCATTGTCATTGTCCCTCAATGACTGTATAGGTTTAGATTTCTTCTTTGTTTTGTTTCTTGTTTTTATTGTGTGGATGTATGGGTATTAAATTTATTTCATTATCATGACATATAATTTGAAACGAGTATAATCTAAAATGAGTGTTGATGGGATCGCATACTGTTTTTGGGAATTATATATTGAATATTATCTCTGAAATACACACACACACACACTCTCTGTCTCTGTCTCTCTCTCTCTCTCTCACCTTTTATCGTCTTGCTTATAGTTATAGTATATCCTGATGAAGGATTCATATTTTATATTTTCAATACTTTATTGGACTTGCCTCTGTACTTAAGTTTTAATGAGTGCCCTATTTCAATATCTTATAATTATGTGTAACAAGTATGTGTACCATTTGACAATGTGTAGATGTTTATCTTTATGACTTATTAAGTTTGGTTGTGTTATTTTCCTTGGCTCTGTTGTTGTTCTTGTTGTTGTTGTTGTTTGTCTGGGGTTTTTTCTCTTTTTTATCTCTTTTGTTGGTTTGGTTTTTCCTTCCCTTGTTTGTTTGTTTTGGTTAGGGTTTTTTGGGGTGGTGGGGGGTGGGGTATTTTTAGGGTTTTCTTTTATTTGCTTGCTTTGGGGGGGGGGGGGGGGGTGTTGTTGGGGGGGAGCTGTTTGAAAAGGGTTATTTCCCCTTGTTTTTATTGCGAGACTGTATAAGTATTGGGTTATTATTATTATTATTAAGATGTATCCCTAACGGGCGGGGACTGGATGTAAAAAAGCACATGTGTGCTTATTCATTATCCTCGAAATAAAAGAATTTCTGTCTTCTCTCTCTCTCTCTCTCTCTCTCTCTCTCTCTCTCTCCTCTTCTCTCTCCTCCCTTCTCCCTCTCTCTCCCCTCTCTCTCTCTCTCCCCTCTCTTCTCCTCTCTCTCTTCTCTCTCTCCCTCCCTCCCTCCATCCTTCCTCTCTCTCTCTCAAAATAAGTAGTGAGCAGGGAAAACTAAAACATTTCACCCCCTTCACCCCTCCCCACCCACCACCCCACCCACCACCACCATTTTTTTTCTTTGTTCCCCCCCCCCACCCACCTTTCTTAGGCAAAATCTTCAACGGGGCGTACGGGAGTGACTTGGAGAACAAGCTGGAGGCGGAGTTCGATTCTCTGCTGGAGCGCAAGGAGCGCATCCTGGTGGCCAAGTACAAGTGGTCCAACGCCAAGATCTTGCTGCAGCACGCCGTGAAGCAGCTGGGCGTGGCCTGCAGCAAGTGGACCAGCCTGAAGGCAATCAGTCCACAGTAAGTGAGAGTGTGTGTGTTGGGTGTGTTGGGTGTGTTGTGTTGTGTGTTGTGTTGTTGTTGTGTTGTGTGTTGTGTGTCACGGTCAGGGGTCAGGGTCGGTGGTGGGGGGGGGGGGGGAGGGGGAGGGAGGGGGGTGGAGGGTGGTGGTGGGGGGGGGAGGGGGGGGGTAGGGGGGGGAGGTGAGGGGGGGAGGGAGGGGGGGGAGGGAGGGGGAGTAGGGGGTGGTAGGTAGGGGGGAGGGGGGTGGGGGGGGTGAGGGTGGTGGGGGGGGGGGGGGGTAGGGGGGGGGAGGAAGGGGGGGAGGGAAGGGGGGTATGGGGGAGGAGGAGGGGGGGTGGGGGGGTAGGGGTGGGAGGAAGGGGGGGAGGTGAGGGGGGTAGAGGTGGTGGTGGTAGGGGGGAGGGAAGGGGTGGTGAGGGTGGTGGTGGTGGTGGTAGGGGGGAGGGAAGGGGTGGTGAGGGTGGTGGTGGTGGGTGGAGGAGGGTGGTGGTGGTGGGTGGTGGGGGGGTGTGTGGGGGGGGGATGAGTGTGTGTGGGGGGAGGGGGGAGGGTGGTGGTGGTGGGGGGGGGGGGAGAATGTGTGGGGGTGGGTGGTGGGGAAGAGTGTGTGTTGGGGGGTGAGGGTGGTGGTGGTGGCGGGGTGAGGGAAAGTGTGGGGGGATGGGGGGGGGGGGGGGGGGGGGGGGTTAGAGTGTGTGTGTAGGGGGGGGGGATTTGGGGGTGAGTGTGTGTGTGATGGAGAGGATGGTGTGTGTGTACATGGGTGTGCGAGTGTGTGTGTGAGGTAAGGGGGGATGATGTTGTGTGTGTGTACATAAATGTGTGTGTTTGTGTGTATGAGAGTTTATTTATTTATTTTATTTTATTCTTTAATTTTAAAAAATAATGAACTAAGCACTCATGTGCTTTTTTTCATCCTGTCCTTGTGTGTATGCAGTTTTGTAAATTTTGTCATCCGTTCTCACCAGCACACAATAGCCTACTCTTCCGAAAAGCAGAATGGGTTCTAATGTGTGCGCAAGATGTTCTCCCTGCATTTGCATATGGGACCTTGGTTTATAGTTTCATCTTAAGGACTTTTGGGGAGAGTGGAGTCGGCACCGATGTTATTAACTCCAGAGGAAAAATCCTCTTGAGCAAGATTCAAACCCAGGTCAGCAGATCACGAATACATCACTTAACCACCAGGCTATCCTGTCCCACCCCCCCACCCCCCATGTATGCATGTGGGTGTGTGTTTGTTTGTTAGTTAGTTCTTCAGTATAACACCCTTCCAGTAAACAGTGATATCAGATGTTTGTGTTTGCGTGTGTGTGTGTGTGTGTGTGCGTTTTTTTAAAACTGTTAGCATACAAGTGTTTATGTGGAAAATTATAAGTATTCCTTGTATGAATATTCAGTCATCCATTATGTAATGCAGTACTTTCATTCAACTGTTTATTTCATGTATCCACCCATCCCCTTTATTTATTTGTTCATTTGTTTATTGATTTATATGGTATCTCTTTCTTTCATTCATCCATCCATTCATCCCCGTCCATTCATTTCTTCATCCATTTATTTATTCATTGATTCTTTATCTATCTGTTCACACCCTCCCCCACCCACTTACCTATCCATTCATTCATTCAGTCTCTTTCTTTCATTTCTTTAAATACCCATCCTCGCACCCACCCACCCATCTATCCATCCATCCATCCATCTATCCATCATTACTTCCTTCCATCCTTCCATCCATCCATCCATCCATCCATACATTCATTCATTCATCCATCCATTCATTCATCCATCCATCCATTCATCTATCCATTCATTCAGTCATCTGTTATTTTCTTCTTTCATTCAATTACTTTTTTATCCACCTATTCACCCACTCACCTATCCACTCACCCACTTATCTATTCATCCATCTATTAGTTTCATTAGCCATTCATCCATTCATTCATCTTTCCATTTGTTCACCCATCCATCCATCCACCCACCCATCCATTGATTGATTGATTCATGCATTCAGTCACCTATTCATCTATCTTCTTCTTTCATTCATTTATCCATCCGACTAATAACCCACCCATCTGTTTATTCATCTATCTATCCATCCCTTTATCTACTTTCTTCTTCTTTCATTCAAGTGTTTATCCATCTACCTACTAACTCACTCACCTACCTACCCACCCACCCATCCATCCAACTTTTCATTCATTCATTCATTCATTATCTGTTTTTACATTCATGCATGCATTTATTTATTCATTCATTCATCTATCCATTCATTTGTGTATTTATCCATCCACCTGCTCACCCATTCACCCATCATCCCACCCACCCACCCATTCATCCATCTATTTGTTCACCCACCTTCCTAACCATTCAATTAGTCAGTCAGTCAGTCAGTCACCCGCTCAGTCAGTCAGTCAGTCATTTATCTATTATCTTCTTCTTTCATTCATGTATCTATCCACCCACCCACCCACCCATTCTCTCAGAGGTCTTTCGTTGCTTCTGCTCTCAGAAACGCTCAAGCCAAATACTTTGTGGCCACGGAAACGCGAAACAACCTCATCGCGGCCAGTCAGAACATCACCAGCGCCCACCGCTATCTCAACAACATCAAGTTCCCCTACTGCGAGCCGGCAGAAATCAAAACGCTGGATCAAGCGTGCGGCAACGTCTACATCGACATGCAGTCCACTGACCGACACCAGCACGCCTACCAGTGCTTCAACGTCACTTACCGCCGCGCCAACGCTCTGCTGCAGTGGTTCGAGAACGTGAGTAGTGAGT
>CM054164.1:33389913-33392413 GCA_028751875.1 Rapana venosa
TTTGGTCTCCTTTTAAAGGAGAGTGCAGGTTGTTATGTTAAAGAGCTTGTCATGGCTGAAGAACAATCTCAACACAACGTTTTACAACACAACAACATTTTAGTATAGACCTTGGCATTTAGTTTACATCCTTCAGATGAGACTATAAACCGAGGCCCCGTGTGCGAACGCATGCAGAACATCTTGCGCACACGTTAAATCCTGTTCCGCTGTTCGAAAGAGTCGGCCATTGTGGGACAGGGTGGGAACAGATGACAAAATTTACAAAACCGCATACACACGCATAAATTTTTAAAAAATAAAAAAATTTAAAAGTCATCTGAGCGCTTTGATTTGTAGCTTTACAAGATTCAGCGCTATATAAATTCCATACATTATTATTATTATTATATTATTATAACTGACCAACCTTTTGACCTGGGCCAAACTTAAAGCGTTATAAGACATAGTAAACAAAAATAAAACAACAACGATGACAACAACAATGATGTCCCGTCCTCCAGGTGATCAACAACACCATCAGCAAGGATCTGGAAGCGGCCAAAAAAGAACTGGGACCCACGGAGAAGAAGCTTCGGGAGGAACGGCTGCGCCTGATCCGAGAGAAGATGGGCAGCGAAGCTTCAGAACAGCTGAGTATTTCAGAAACAGGTAGGTGAACTCGCTGGTGGCATTGAACTAGGAGTGTGTGTGTGTGTGTGTGTGTGGTGTGTGTGTGTGTGTGGGGTGGGTGGTGGGGGTGGTGGGGGGGGGGGGGGGGGGGGGGGAGGGGGGGGGGGGGGGGGGGGGTTAGGGTGGGAGGGGGAGGGGGAGGGGGGAGAGCATGGGGGAGGGGGGTATGAAGAAGGTGGGGAGGTGGGAGGAGGGAGGGGGGGTGGAGTTGAGTTGAGGTTGTATGTGAGGGGATGGGTAAGTGTGTGTTGGTGTGTGTTGGGGGGGTGGGGGTGGAGGGGGGTGTGTGGTTTTATGTGTGTGTGGTGTGTGGGGGAAGGGGGATGGGGGGGGGTAAGGGGTGGGAAGAGGAATGGGGGAGGGGGATGAAGACGTGGGTAGGTGGGAGAGAGGGAGGGGGGGTGGGTTGAAGGTTGTAAATTTAGGGGGCTAGGTAGTGTTTATGTGTGTGTGTGATGGGGGTGGAGGGGATGTGTGTGTATGATGTGTTGTGTGAGGAAGGGAGGGGTTTTAAGGGGGTGGGATGAGGGGATGGGGGAGGGGGGAATGAAGTGTGGAGGTGGGAAGAGGGAGGGGGGTGATTGAGGTTTGTATTGAGGGGCTGGTTTTAATGTGTATTGTGTGTGTGGATGGGGGTTTGGAGGAAGATGTGTTTGTATTATTGTGTGAAGGGGGTGGGGAGAGGGGCAAAAGGGGAGTGGGGATGGAAAAAGTGGTTTGGTGGGAGAGAAGGGGGGGGGGGGGAGTTTAAAGGGTTTTTATGTTGAGGGATGGTTAAATGTGTATTGTGGGGGGGGGGGGGGGGAGGCGGTTGAGGAGATGTGGTGTATGTATATGTTGTGTGGAAGGGATGGGGAAAGGGAGGGGGGTGGGGGAGGGTTAAGCCGAGGTTTGTTAGTGGGGGGCTAGGTGTAATTGTATGTGTGTGTGGATGGGGGGATGGAGGGAGATGTGTTTGTTTGTATGTGGTGTGAAAGATGGGGGGAAAGGGAGAGGGGTAGGGTGGTGGGGAGGGGCGTGGTTTGGGGGGAGGGGGATGAAGACGTGGGTTTAGGGATGGGAGAGAGGGAGGGGGGAGGGTTAAGCAGAGGTTTGTATGTGAGGGCTAGGTAAGTGTGGGGGGGGGGGGGGGGGGGAGGTGATGGGTGTGTGTGTAGGGGGGGTGGGGGGTGGGAAGGATGTGTGTGTAGTCTGTGGTATGTGCTGCGTGTGTGGTTTTCGTGCTGCGTGTGTTGGTGTGTGTGTGGTTTCGGGGCATGCGTGTGTGTGTGTGTGTGTGAGGGAAGGGGGATGGGGTGGAGAGGGAGGGGGGGTGTGGAGGGGAGGGGGGGTTAGGGGGGAGGGGATGAAGAATGGGTAGGTGGGAGAGAGGGAGGGGAGGGTTAAGTGGAGGTTTGTATGTGTGGGGGGGTTGAGCAATTGGTGTGTGGGTGGGTGTTTATGTGTGGGTGGGTGGGTGGGGGGTTGTGGGTGTGTATGGGTGTGTAGGTGGGTGTGGGGGTTATATGTGTTGGGTTGGAGGGGGGTTTATGTGTGTGTGTTTGTGTGTATGTGAGTTTGTTTGGGTCAAGTCAAATTTTTATCTCCAAATGGTACATTGAATAAGCAATGCATTTGCTTTTTTTCATCAAGCCATCTGTCTAAGAACAAAAAACAACTTGATCAATATTATCTAACTATATTATTACCATAACCAATAATAATAAAACTAACTCCAAAAGAAAAATAGAAACAGAGAAAAAAAGAAAGAAAACATACACACACACACACTCACATGCGACCAAAAACAAAAATCTCATCAACAACAAAAATGGACACCCCCTTCCCC
>CM054164.1:33404913-33419913 GCA_028751875.1 Rapana venosa
CTTTTTTTTGGTGGGGGGGGGGGGCTGTTTCTGTTTTGTCTCTGTCTTTTTTTGTTGTCATTTTTTTTCTCCTCTTGTTCGTTGTTGTTGTTGTTGGCTGTGGCTGTTACCTGTCTATCTAGTTGTTGTTATTGTTGTGGAAACAGATGACAAAATTTACAAAACCGCATACACACTGGGAATGGATGTAAAAAAGCACATGAGTGCTTATTCCATTATCCTTGATATAAAAGAATAGGTAAATAAATGAAAATAAATAAAGTAGTGTTTAATTGTTTAGATGTTGGGTTTGTTTGGGTTTTGTTTTGTTGGTTTGTTAGGATTCTTGTATTTGGGTTAGGTTTTTATTATTATTATTGGTTATTTTCATGATATATGTCTGATAAGAGCGGGGACTGGATGTAAAAAAGCACATGAGTGCTTATTCATTATCCTCAAAATTAAAGTATTTGGTGGATTGACTGATCTCTCTCTCTCTCTCTCTCTCTCTCTCTCTCTCTCTCTCCTCGCTCTCTCTCTCTCTCTCTCTCTCTCTCTCTCTCTCTCTCTCTCTCTCTCTCTCTACACACACACACACACACACACACACACACACACACACACACACACACACACACACACACACATTATTCAAATCCAGAGACTGAGGACATGTTGCTTCAGATGAGAAATTCATGTTTTTCTTGATCTATTTGTTGATTTGAAATATTGTGTTTTACAATAATATTGTTCTCATTGAAGTGTCACATGACAATTGAATTTTAATATGTTTTTATATTATGTTTGTGCAATTGGAAGACATAATGGTTGGTCATATTCATTGCAGCTGATGCTCAAGAAGCTCAAACAATACATTCTGTGATAACTTTATTCGTCTTTGTGGATATGTTCTGTGAACAATTATCAATATAAACATTTAAAGAACAGATATAAAAAGAAAATAAATATTTATATATACCCTTCCCCTCAGAACAAAACAAAAAAAAAGAAATTGCAAAAGGTAACCAGAAAAACATGAACAGCAAACTAGCACTTTTCTTCCACAATACTGGAGTGCGGAACTTCATTGTCTCCCTTTGCGTGCATGCCAAATCATTTACAGGTTGTGTTACTATGTTTAGATACACCAATACATTGCAAGAGGCAAAAGGTTTGGGGGTTTTCTGGTGATAGCTTTGAATTTCTCTTGCAAGATATCTTCTGTTTAGTATAAACATGTATTCATAAAAGCTTTCTCACTGAACTTGAGAGAAAGAAAATTGCAAAGATTCTAATTGGGTGTATGTAAATAGCGATAGGAAAGCAAAGGTTCCCACTTCAGTACTCCTTTGCCTATGGATGTGACTGTCAGTTTGTAGTTGCACAATGGAAAACTGAAAATCTTATCTCAAATAAAGAAAAAAATTGGGCGCATGTATTTGGTTTTAGACATATGATTGCAAAATAGACAATAGTTCTACAAAAAAAGAAAGAAAACAAACGAACAGATTTACAATAAAGAAAAAAGAAGCTTAACTCTGCAAGTACCGGTAACAGATGCAGTTTCTCTCCCTTCAGCTGCAGACCCTAGAGAAATAAACAAAAGAAAAAATGTTCACTGAATGTGCAGAATTTTGAGTTTTTCCAAATTTGAGTGGAAATCAATTGTGATACAGTACATATTATGCAAGATTTCTCTTTGTTGTTCATTTATTTGATTATACGTTTATCTTGTTTTTAACATGGTTATGGATTCAATTTGCTATGATAAGGATATCGGCTTCTCTTTTTCCTTATTCTTTTCTTGTTCTGTTGTCTCTTCCTATATATTTTTTTTGGTCTTAATAGTATCATATGGAACCGTTGGCTGAGAAGTTTTCATCCCCTATTCTTTATTCCTTATACTTGACACCAATACTTGACTGTTTACTTTGGGTTGCTGTATAGGGTATTCAGGGAGGGTCTTGCCACAGTCTGCCTGTTTGTATTCATTTTTGTTGTTACATATTATACCATAATGTTTGTTTGATTTGTATCTGAGCTAGAACTCTGAGACATACCAATGGCAAGATGTCTGCTTTTGTGGCCTTTTCCCCCCCCACTATCGTTAAGGTAGCCACATTCTGACTGCGGGATACAGTTTGGAACGTTACCTAGCAGTGTTGCCAGGACAGTCAGGAGCTACCTCCCTGCTCTTTCCGATGTTCAACTGTCATGGGTTCTTTAGACGTGCACAAGTCTGTAAACGCATGGGTCTGATTGGTTTAGGGTCTCCTCCAAAAGACTTGATATTCTGTTTGATTTTCCTGTAAAACTGGGGAAGAAAGGGCAAGGCTGGGGATTGAACCCAGAGCCTCACGGTTTACTTGTTAGGCAGGTGAATGTCTTGACCGTCCTGCCACCTTCCTTCTTTTATACCAAAACAAAACACTGTGATTGTATTTTGAGTTAAGCTCTTTTTGTTGTTGTATTTTAAAAATCATATTCACAGTTTAGATTCTGCACTTTTTTAAAATAGAAAAAAAAGATTTTTTTCAATTTCAAGACTTGATGAATCTTTCTTTGAGACTTTTGTAACTTTCTGAGAAGGGGAATTCTTTAAAACAGTTCTGTTTTCAGTACTATACAGGTAACACTTTACATGGACTAGCCTAAATATGGACTATATTACGCAGAGTATAAATCATGCATATGTGTTGACATACTGGGGCCTTGCTAGGTTTTGGAAAAGGGATCAGAAGATGGATTATGGCAGTTTCCAGTCTGTTGGTAACTGGTGGTACAAAGTACACTGTAACATTTTTCTTTTGAAAAAGACACAAAGCAGATCTCAAGAGATGTTTGTGTTTTCACTGGTTGTATAATGGTCCGTGTCTAAGTCTTCAGTGGAGAGGTAACTGGTGTTGTTCTTCCTCTGCTTTCTGAACCCTAATGTTATAATCTTCTGGTGTTTTTTGACAACTGTTGTTTTGAGTTTTTGTCAAGAATTTTATAAATGTGATAATTTTCTGTTATTTGATGTTTGCAATTTGCTCTTCTTTTTCTACAAATATCATGCTGAGTTTTTATCAAGAATTTAATCATTTGTGTGTGTGATGGAGTTTGTGTTTGTTTGTTGTGGAGGGTTTTGATCTTTTGATGGTTGAGTGTATTTATTTGGGTGGCATAAAAGCCAAAAGTATTGTTTGGATAGTATAACAACATTCACTACAATAGTGTTGAAAATGATGTTGCAGCTGTAAAAATCCGTCCTTATTATGTTTAATTTGAAGATTTTTTTCTCACAAGCTGCTGTGTTTCCTAAAATAATGTAGTTTAGGACAAAATGGAGATGTTTTGTTGAGAATTCCTTATTTTTGTGCCTTTTTCTATCCAGCCACTTTTTTTAAAGGTGGGGGGGGGGGGGGGGTGGTTTGGATAAAACAAAGTGGATTGTGTTTTTTGTCTATCATGGCAAACGGATCAAGTTTTGGGCATAATACTGATTGTTCTCTGTTTTTATAATTAACTGCTAAAGCTTTACTCAGCTGTGTCTGTATCAATAAACTGGACATACTCCCTTTTCCCATCATTGTAAACTTTGATCTTCATATTTCAGTGTCTTTCTTTTTTTTAACACGTTGGTAAGGATATTTTCAGTGTAACAGTAGAAAATATTTTTTACATCACTGGTATAACCTGTACCTGTTAACTTGTATGATACACTTCATCTTACCTTGGAAAGGAAATTCTTCAGAAAATTTGGAACACACTTCTTGTGTCATTCAAATGTCTGGAAAAGCTTTTCCATGTACACCTTTTGCAATTTGGCTTTTTTGTGTGTATGTGTGTGTGTGAATTTGACTGGACGTCAAACAATTGTTCCTTTGGTGTAGGGGAAAAGAGAGCAAGAAATGGCTAAATTTGGCTTTTTATTTTCTTCTTCTTCTTTTTTGTTCCTCGGCTAGAAATTCGAGGTTCTCCAGGGGTGAGATTTTGTGTGTGTGACCGTTTTTACCTACCAATAAAGGTAGCCGAACTCTGTCTTTGGGCACATTTGGCTGTTGTGTTACAACTGGAAGGCATCATGAATAGAGGATGATAACAGGCACAAGCACACTGCCCTAGGGTCCACTTGTACTCAGTAAGATCTTTCGGAAGGAAATTCAGGTATTGATTGGTTCTTTCATTAAAGTTTTGTTTCTTTAGATCACTATATAAATTCCATGTATTATTATTATCATCTTTTCTGCGTTTGTCGATATCTTTGGTGTACACCTTGATGCTACAGCCTGTTGCTAAGGGCAGGTGTTGGGTTAAGTTTGCAAAATGGGACTAGTAGTCAGCAGTGTCTCGTCATCAATAGAATACAGCACTTAACAAAACAAAACCAAAAAAAAATCTTGACTTTCCTTGTTGTTTAAGTTATTATGGAGTGGACTGTACAACTGAAAATCACATGGTTTCTTAGCAACTATATATCACTCATAATATAGTGCTGAAAAAGAAAAATATGTATTTCCTGTTGTTTGTTGTTGAAGTAGTTATGGAATGAACTGTACAGCACAATGTCATGTTATATTATATTTAATGAGTTTCTGGACTTTTTCAGATCATTTATTTGTATTTTTTTCCTGTGGAATAAACTGTACCAACATATGACCGTGTTTTACAAGCATACACAGCGTTCCTTATTCATGAAATTCTTGACTCAATATTTTTGTTGTTTTGTTTTTCGTGTGGTTGTGGAATAGACTATACCAATACACAGTCTTATAACACCGACTCATAGAAAGTACCTTTTTGTTTTTGTTGAGCAATATTTTTGTTGTTGTTTTTGTTCCTCTGCCAGACATTTGAGATTTACCAATGGGGAGATTTTTGTGTATGCGTCTCCCCCCCCCCCACCCCCCTCCCTCACCATTTAGGTAGCTGCATTCTGACTTCAGGAATGTCTCATTATTTGATAATGAACTCCGTGGTTTGTTTTCATTTGGATTGGGTTTTTTTTTTTTAAAAACCCAGCTTCTTTACCTTGATGTTGTGGTTCCAGGTACTGGACTTTCAATCTGTTGAAATACATAGATTGGTTTGTTCATACCTCGGCTAGATCTCCGTGCTCTTTTAATGTTGAAATACTTAGAGGGGGACGGGATAGCCTAGTGGTCAGAACATTGCGCTCGCAGTCTGACGACCCGGGTTCGATTCCCGTTCAAGGGGATATTTTCCCCTGGAGTTAACATCAGTGCAGACTCCACATTCCCCCAAAGTCCTTCGGATGAGACTATAAACTGAGGCCCCGTGTGCGAACGCACGCAGAACAACTTGCGCACACGTTAAATCCTGTTCCGCTTTTCATAAGAGTAGGCGATTGTGTGCCGGTGGGAACAGATGACAGAATTCACAAATCCACATACATACGGGGACTGGATGTAAGAAAGCACATGAGTGCTTATTCCATTATCTTCGATATAAAAGAATAAATAAATAAATAAAATAAATAGATTGTTTCTTTACATTCCTCGGCCAGAGCTCCGAGGTTCAGCGATGGTGAGATTTTTGCGCATGCGACCGTTATTTTCCCCACTATTTAGGTAGCCACATTCTGACCATGGGGATTGTGTCTAAACACAACACCTGTGTACATGCTGGCTTTTTTTTTTTTTGGTCATCCGTTCCTATCAGCACACAATGGCCTACTCTTCTGAAAGGTGGAATGGGTTTTTAATGTGTGCACAAGATGCTCTGCGCGCATTTGCACATGGAGCCTCGATTTATAGTCACATCCCAAGGACTTTGACATTCAGTTTTGTTTCACATTGGGAAGAAGGGGTGAGGCTGGGAATTGAACCCACAACCTCACGGTTTACTAGTTGGCAGGCGAATGTCTTAACCATCCTGCCACCCACCTTCTGAAATATATTGTTTCAATATTTGTGATTAGACATGAGATTGTGCACAGCCTCACTTTACACATGAAGCTCAATCTTCCTTCTGTTGTCTTTGATGTAGGCAAAATGCGTTTGGAAAGAACATGTGTGTGTGTGTGTGAGAGAGACCATTTGTTTGTCTTTTTTACTTCATCTTATCGTATTCTTTTATTTTAAGGATAACGGAATAAGCAATCGTGTGCTTTAAAAAGCACATCCAATCCCCATGTGTGTGCAGATTTGTCAATTTTGTCATCAGTTCCCACCGGCACACAATGGCCTACTCTTCTGAAAAGCAGAAATGGTTGCATACACAAAAATCTCACCATTGGTGAACAGTGGAGCTCTAGCCAAGGAACAAGGGAGAAAAAATGCACAATATGCATGCACGCCCACACTTGCACACACATACAGAGATGAAAACACACACATATAACACACATGAACACACACACACAAACAAAGGGAATAACAGGGATTGTCCCACACAGAATCAAGGCACACTTTCTAAGAAAAGTTTCTAAGTCTATGGCAGTCGTAACAATGTACAACACACACATCGCACAATACAAACACACCACTCGTGACCAATTCACACCACAACACAAAAACAGCCTAGTGGGTTTTTTCCGTTTTTTCTTTTCAAAGCACTTTTATTAAACTTCCAAAATGGTTGATACATCACAAAAACAGCCATAACAACACTGCATGAATATAGAGAACAGCCAAAGAAAAAATACACAGGAGATTTGGAGTTGCAGATGAGCAAACCACTTGTCGCTATTATGAAGTCCCATCGAAAAAGAACCGGATGAAGATCAATGAGAAACTGGACATTTCACAACAGCGCAACAAACAACAGCGCACTGTACAAACGGCCAACGTACATAAGATAGCTGAGTTTTCAACAAACTACGTCTTCTTCCCTTCTTCAGTTGACGAAACATCAGTGGCAGATCATTACATAAACATTTTCTGTCCCCAAAAATGAGCATTTGATTCAAAAGCCTTAAAAAAATCCGTTATCAGATCATAAAAAATAGCAACATTGCGATATTTAAACAAAACAACAAAAAAACTGCATTCTACAATACGGTTTGTTACAAAAAGATCTTGGAACGTGTCGACCAGCTGCAACGTAGGGTAACTTCTGACAGACTGCTACAATAAATCAAGCGACTGTTTATATAACGTATCCATTTTCCGACAGCAAGTTGTTCTGACTATGGCACACAATGCGACTGACATCTCCCTGACACCTCTGTTCTTTATACCAGACTGCAACATGTTGTCAATTTTGGGTTCTGTATTTACAAACGTTCAGTCAACGAAAACACATTAACTCATTCTTTCCAACCCAACCCTTGCAAGGGGCCGTAATTCTCATGGCTGACAGCAGGAAAGAAACGGAAACAAAAAAAAACCCCACCCTCTCACACTTGGGTAAATAAACCTGAAATATGCCCCCCTGGAGTACTGAGGTTTACATGACATATTGGTTTGTTTCTTTTGGCAAAATAATGAGAAACAAAAGAACGTTGATCAGCACACTGAGTTACACATAAACTGCATGCAGAATTTATTTTTGAAAACCCCACAAGAAACAAGACAATTACAAGTGTACGACACATTTCTCCAAAGAGGGTGAGTATACAAAGAATGTTTTAAAAACTGAAAATCACCAGCAAACTCAAGGCTACTTACTCATACAAAAAAAGCATGAATACAAGCAACAAAAATTATCAGCACACTCAAAAAAACAAAAGCATGCACCAAAAAAGCATGCACCAAAACTACAACAACGAAAAATGATACACAAAAAAACGTCGGCCTTTCACATCTTCCATGTGAAAGAAAAAATGTAGAATTGTCCAAGAGAACTAGCTGACAAAACACACATGAATGAATGGAACACTCACTGAGAAACTAACTTTAAACATGAACCCACTTCTAACAACATCACACCCCACACACACACGTCCACCCCCCCCACCCCCATCGGTATAAACAGCATCCCGACCTGGAAATTGTGCTAGGAATTCCCTTTTCTATCCCTCTCTTTGTTTCTGCCATGTTCCTTTTCTTCCTGCCACCTCCTCCTTGTCTATTATTCTGCCTTCTTGGTCCATTCTCCTCCTGCCTTTTTTTCCAGACAGACTTCAAAGATAACCATTCTCTCCCGTGCTGAAGTTGGATGCGCTGGGCCTGACTTGTCAGGCGCTTAACGGCAGTGCAATGCATTTTCACTCACACAACAGTCGACAACAGGCGCTGTCTAAGCTTCGGTGAAGAAGAAAAAGAAGAAGATCCTCAGCATTACCAGAAAAGGCAAGAGGACAGACACCCCAACAGTCTCTCCACCACTCCCCTTCAACTGAAGACCTCTGTCACAAACCCCCTTTGAAAAACAGCTGGAGGGAGGGAGAAGGGAGAGGGACAGACAGCCTTGTGGTTAGAGTGTTGCACTTGTGATCTGACGGCGTGGGATCAAGCCACCATAGGGGCACCCATTTTAGGGGATTTTACCCTGAAGTTCACATCAGTACTGACTCCACTCCCCCCAAAATCCTTAGGATAAGACTGTAAACCAAGGTCCCGTGTGCGAACGCACGCAAGAATGTCTTGTGCAATAATGTAGTATTTCAGTATAGTCATTAAGAAATTTGTTCTTAGATAGATGGCTTGATGAAAAAAAGCAAATGCATTGCTTATTCAATGTACCGTCTGGAAATAAAAATTTGACTTGACCTGACTTGAAATGACTTGTGCACACGTTAAAAACTTGTTCCGCCTTTTGGAGGTGTAAACTATTGTGTGCCGGATGGAACGGATGACAATTTTTGTGTGTGTAAATGCTTACACACAGGTGTTGTGTTCAGACACCATCCCCGAAGATGGAGTGTAGCTCAGCTGTGTGGTAGAGAGGACAACACATGTTTTCACTCAAAGGAGCGATGAGGCAGGGAGGGAAGACAAAAACAAACCCAACTCAAATGAGTCCTGTGGTAGGGAAGAGATTTTTTTCCCCCCCCTCAAACGAGTTATGTAGGGAAGTGGAAGAAAATATTTTCACTCAAATGAGGAACACCGTACGATCATAATTAAAAAAATGATTAAGTAAATGAGCCAGATACCGAGTCAAAAAACCAAAATCTGACATCACTTCCACAGACACAATACAGCTGCCTAAACTACCTAAGTTCCAAAACAAAAGGAGAAGTAAGCAGAGCTAGGCAACCATCTGTGAATCCCTCAAACAGGAAACAGTCACCACCACCACCACCACCACCACCACCAACAAAGAAAATCCCACCCCAAAAATCAGACACAAACTTCACCATCTCCAAGTTAACCCCTCTATTCCTCAACGCTCCTCTGCTAAGACTGACACTGGCTGCGCTCTATGAACCAACAAACCTTTCTACTGTCATGTACAAGCCAACAACAACAACAACAACAACAAATGTCCAAATCGAATCAAAACAAGAACAAAACACAACAACAAAAGGTACACAAACTCCAGCTAGATAATGAACAAAACAAGATAACTGTTGGAGCCATATGACCAAAAAGGTATGTACAAGGCACGCACGCTACAAAGTGACAGGAGAAAACCACGGAGAAAATGCCACTAGTTTATTATACATGTATGGTAATGTTGTTATCACATGGATCTTTTGACTCTCTCCCTACATCAGCACACCTGATTCTCACACTCAGCCCAAACCATCATTCCCCCCCAAAAAAAAAAAACCCCAAAAAACCCAGCCAATATCCCCAGATAGGAAACCACATACACAGCCAGCCAAAATCTGTCATTCCCAAAAGCAACCCAAAACCCTCATAGCTAGACTATGTCTACCATTCCCACTAAAGCCAGCCAAAACCCTCACAGCTAGACTATGCCCACCACCCCACTAAAGCCAGCCAAAATCCATCTATCCCTAAAAAACAGCCAATATCTGTCATTTGCAAAAGCCAACCAATACTCAACACAACGACCCACTTTTTCCATCATTTCTGCTGCCAGTCACCATCCATATATCAAGTCCTTCGGGTGAGACTATAAACTCAGGTCCCGTGTGCAAACGCACGCAGAACATCTTGCACACATGTTAAAGCCCATTCCACTTTTTTGTGAGCTGGTGGTAACAGATGACAAAATTTACAAAACTGCATACACACAGGGACTGGATGTAAAAAAAAAAAGCACATGAGTGCTTTATTCCATTATCATCAAAATCAAAATAAAAAACCCACATAAATGAATGAATACATTCCCCCAAACCAGCCAATATCCACACAGCCAGCCAATATCCATACAACCAGCCAATCAGATCCAGCATTCCTAGTACAACCAGCCAATACCCAGCATTCCTAGTACAACCAGCCAATCATATCCAGCATTCCTAGTACAACCAGCCAATCATATCCAGCGTTCCTAGTACAACCAGCCAATCAGATCCAGCATTCCTAGTACAACCAGCCAATCAGATCCAGCGTTCCTAGTACAACCAGCCAATCATATCCAGCGTTCCTAGTACAACCAGCCAATCAGATCCAGCATTCCTAGTACAACCAGCCAATCAGATCCAGCGTTCCTAGCACAACCAGCCAATCAGATCCAGCATTCCTAGCACAACCAGCCAATCATATCCAGCATTCCCTCACTCAGCCAACGTCCATACCGCCAGCTGATATCCAGCATTCCCTGAAGCCAGCCCCCGAATAAACTCTCCCTCCTCATAGCCAGCCCCACCCCACACAGCCAGCCCACTTCTGTCAAGGTCTCCCACAGCACCGCTAGCTGCAGCGAAGCAAACCCCTCCCTCCCAGTCCCCCAGCAATCAATGCAAGCAAGGCCAACAGAAAAAAACGAACCAGACACTGGGCAACGCAAAATAACCCTCCCCTTTCTGGTTTTGTCTGTTTCAGATGGTTTTGTTGGGGTTGTTGTTGTTTTTTAAAGCACCCTGTTCCCATGGGGACAGGATAGCTCAGATCTCAGAGCACTAGCTCGCCCTTCCTAAGCATTGAGCGCGGTCACTCATTGGATGGGTGCCTTGGCTTCGGTACAGTTCCCCCAGCTGTCGATGGGTACCTGCCCTCTTTAGGGTCAGGGAAGGTAAAGCAGCGAGGGAGAGGAGATGGGCGCCGCCCTCAATATGCTGGCCCCTGGAGAAGCTGAGGTCTCTGACATCTTGCTCCTCAATGACCACATTAGCTATAGGAACACATCTACCTTTGTTTTGGGTTGTTGTTTTGTTGTTGGGTTGTTGTTTTTTTTTTGGGGGGGGGGTTGTTTTTTTACTGTTCCCATGTCAGGCAAAGTGGATTGTCGGTGTCTGTCTTACAGTAAGTTCATCAAAAGTAGAAAACAGAGAGCTGCTTTATTTACATGAAATATTTGTGATTAAATTGACAATACAGAGTGGTTGGTGGTTGGTGTGTGTGTGCACATGCGTGCATGTGTGTGTGAGCCTGAATGTGCAGGAATGCATGTGTACAGGCATGTGAGTGTGTGTGCGTGCATGCATGTGTGTGTGTGTGTGTGCCTGCACATATGTGCATGTGTACGTATATATGTGCACATTTTCGACTAAGGGAGGTAAGGAGGAGGAGGTCAAGATCAAGAAATATAAAAAATCACACAACTGTGAGAATGCACAATCCTATATAAAAAAAAAACGAGGTTTAGATAAGTACAGTCCAATGTTATACATATACAAAAGATACAATATTACATACAAAAAACCACAGTACAGAAAGATTAGATATCAAAACATTGGAGTACAGTGGTAGATAACAAAAAAATTCAGCATAAAACCTCTATGACAGAGGAGGACAGACCAGCCTCCCCAAACAAACAAACCTGTTATCTCTAGTGCTTCCCTTCTCCAAACAGTCAGTACCTTCATACTGCCACTCAACACTGGAAAGCGGATGAGAAAATGCTGCGTACACGCATGGGAAAAGGCGTGCGTACTTAACCGCACGCTCTCTGCCCATGAGAAAGAAGGGGGGAGGCTGGTCAGGCTGCTGGTTCTTATTTCTCTGTTACAAATGTCTCCACAAAACAGCACCTTCCTACCTCTGTGAATGTCTTCCCCTATACACCCCTTCTCGCTCCCTCCGCTCTGCTGCAGATACCTTGTCCTTACGAATACTGAGATTCAACCAGTCCACCGTCGGCTGTCGCTCTTTCTCTGTTTCTGGTCCATTGACCTGGAATGACCTCCCCCTTTCTCTTTGCCAAAAGCCTACTTATGACTCTTAAATCCAGCCTCAAGACATACTTATTTCAAATCTAAGACTTTACCCTCCTGTTTCATCTCAGAACTGTCCCGTGTGTGTGTGTGTGTGTGTGTGTGTGTGTGTGTGTGAGTGTGTGCACATTTGAATTTGTTTAATTTAAGCTATTAATAAATTGTTGTTGGGTGCAGGACTGTGGGAATGGGTTGAACGCAAGCGCTTGGATTGGTCTTTGCAAGATATAGCGCTATACAAGTTCCATTTATCATGACAACGATGAAACATTGCACTGACAAAGAGATGATAAACAAACAACAGCGGCTGTAGGGTTTCTAGTGAGGAGAAAACGAGGAGACCCCTTGCACTGCATTTTCTTTCTGACTGCACACATGCTCAGCTGAAGTGGATCAAGAACATACACTTTTTTTTTTCACGGAAGGGTTCGTGAGGGTGTGTCTGCGGCAGTATGAAGACCTTCGGCAGGGCAAAGTTAGAATAAACAAAGGTTAGACGTGTTCAACACATTTTTTTTTGTTTTGGCCTGTCCCCACAACAGCTGTGAGTGGCAGTATGAACGTAACCTCAGTCTGAAAGTCACCTTGTAGCGAGAAATAACTTTTCAAACCGTCAAACATACCCCCTAACACTGCCCCCCCCCCCCCCTCCCCCCCAAGCACTTGAATTCGTATAGTTTTTTATTTACTTTCCCCCCAGTTATATTAATTTCTCTTCTCACACCAGAAGAAGCACTTCGATTTATTTGTGTTTTTTACAAGATTCAGCGCTATATAAATTCCATATATTATGATTATTATTATTCAAGAAGCAAAAAAGCAAAAACAAAAAAGCAACCAATCAACCTAAAACAAAGAAATAAAAAAAATTCAAGTTTTGATTCAAACAGCAGCAGCAACAATAACAACAACAAAGAAAAACAACAACAATTAGTTGTAATCTCAAAGAGTACTGGAGGTGAAGCATGTCAATAGGATAAAGTCACAGTCTGTAACATTTCAACAAAAGAAAAAGGGTAAAGAGGCGGGGGGAGAAGAGATGTGAAATGCGTGTGTGCATATGTAGGTCATGGTGTGTGTGTATATGAGCGTGAGTGCACGTGTCTGGGTGTGCGTGTGAGAGTGTGCATGCTTCCATGCACGCACGCACGCAATCATACCTGCAAGCATGCATATATGTGTGTGTGTGCGTGCGTGAAAGAGACAAAGAGGGTGTGAAAACAACAGCGAGTATGTACATGCATATGTACGTGACAATGTACAAGGTGTGCAAATATGTCTGTCTACAGTGGTCATGTCCTACAGTGCACTGACTTTGTACAAAAACACACCTACAACTTCACTTGAGCATCACCATCACTTCAGGGGGGAAAACAAACAACAACCCAACAAACAAACCCAGAAACCTAGTACACACACTTCAACAATGAAACAAAGACAGAAATGTCAAAAATAGAAAAATAGTTGGTTTTTTGGTGTGCAAGTTTGTTGGGGGGTTTTTTGGGGGGAGGGGGTTAACCAACAACAACCCCCCCCCCCCAACCAAACATGAAACCCGACTTGGAAAATACTGACACAACATTCTCACCCCCCTTCCCCCACCCCTCCCTCCACCCCCAACTGTACTCTTCCCTTACCCCAACTATACACCTCCCCCCCACCCCACCCCTACACACACACACAGAGAAAAAGAAAGAAATGATCAAAACTGGTGGTGGTAGGAAACAGTAAGAGTAGGCCATTGTGTGCCTGTTGGGAACAGACGACAGAATTCACAAATCCGCATACACACGGGGACTGGACGTAGAAAAGCACATAAATGCTTATTCCATTATCCTCGATATAAAAGCATAAAATAGAAAATAAAAAACCCTTACCAAAGCATCAAGAGCAACGCGTTCCTCTCCCTTCTGTCACCGCTGCGGAAGACACAGAGACTCCGCCTCGAGTCAAAACGACAAACGCTAACACACCTGTCGCAGTCTGCGTCATGAACCAAGCTTGGCTATACACACGAATGCTGGGGGGGGGGGAGGGGGGGTCCCGGGACGATCTCCTGAATACATATTCTCTGGACTAATATATGCTTATGACATTCTTGCTTTATTGGCGTTTTCCTGTTTAACTGACTTCGTTTGTACAAAAGTACAAAATGTGATATACAGCAATATTAGTTTCTTTTCTGAGTAATGCTGGGTTAGTTGGTGTTTTTTTTCATAGTATGTAAATGGTAACAAGACCACAACTGACAAAGAGGTAATCCATTATATATCACACACACACACACAAATATGCATGTAAGCATGCATGCACACACACACAATCATAATCTCCCTCTCTCACAGGCACTGCTTTTTCAATATACAACATGAAAATAAACATGTGACTTTGACCTTGACTTTCATCCACACACACACAAACGGGACAGGATAGCCTAGTGGTTAGAACATTGCACTCACAATCTGACGACCCAGGTTTGAATCCCATTGAAGGGAATTTTTTCCCCTGGAGTTAACATCAGTGCAGACTCCACTCTCCCCAATAGTCCTTTGGATGAGACTATAAACCGAGGCCCCGTGTGCGAACACATGCAGAACATCTTGCACACACGTTCAATCCTGTTCTGCTGTTTGAAAGAGAAGGCCATTGTGTGCTGGTGGGAACAGATGGCAAAATTGACAAAACTGCAAACATATGGGGACTGGATGTAAAAAAAAAAGCACATGAGTCTTATCGCATTATCCTTGATATAAAAGAATAAATAAAATAAATAAACACACACACAAATACACACTATTTATTCCCATAATTTTAAATGACACTGGAAAAAGACTGGAGCCATCATT
>CM054164.1:33422413-33532413 GCA_028751875.1 Rapana venosa
ACATTCATCCACATAAACCCTCAACACCTCCTCAGATCTCTCTCACAATATGACCGAAAAAGGATGATACTAAGACTACTTCAACAATCTGTTTGAATAATAATGATTTTTTTTTTAAACAACAATGTCCCCCCCCCCCCCCCCCCGGAAAAAAAAGGAAAAAATAAAACCAAACACACCACCACCCCCCAAAAAATCCCCCCACGACCAATAACCCAAACATGGTGCTTCATGATCTGTACAAAACTTAAAAGGTAAAGGTACAAAACTTAGGCCAGGTTTTAAAAAAAAAACCCACCCCCTCACACACACACAAAAAACCCCAACATCCCCCCCCCCCCCCCCTCCCCCCCCACCCCCCCCCACCACCCCCCTAAGTCCCCCCCCCCCCCCCCCCCCCCCCCCCCCACCCACAACAAGCAGAGAAATTCCCAGCGAGCAGCACCTTCCACATCAAGTCCTGGCCACCACAGCGACCCACACTGCCATCCACACCAACAACCATGGACCCTCCTCCCTCTCCACACCATCTCCCCCCCCCCCCCACAGAGAGAGACAGAGGAGAGAGAGTAGAGAGAGAAGGAGAGAGAGAGAGAGAGAGAGAGGAGAGGGAGAGATGAGAGAGAGAGAGAGAGAGCGAGAGCTGTTGGCGAGGGGACGTCACTGCCAACGCTGCCATCCCATCACATGACGCCGTCGCTGTCCTCCCCTTCCAGCAAGAGTTCCCGGTTGTGGTAGGGGCGGTGCAGGCGACGGATGGCGAAGTAGGCCACCAGCAGAATGCCGCCCAGAACCACCAGCCCCCCAACCACGCCCCCGCGATGATGGCCGCTGGTGTGGATGGAGAGACAGAGAGAGAGAAGAGAGAGAGAGAAGAGAGAGAGAGAGAGAGAGAGAGAGAGAGAGAGAGAGAGAGAGAGAGAGGAGAGAAAAAACAATGACAAAACGAGGCTGATTACCCCCACACACACACACATGGTGACTGTCAGTGTTGCTGGTCTGTAATGTCTTAACACTATCCCGACGTTAAGGGAGAGAACCCCTCTTTCCCAGCACACGTGCACTGTGCACATTACTGTATGCTTCTGTAACCCAGTAGTGGGTGATGTGGAGGGAAGGGTTAGGAGATGGTTGGTTACCCTGTAGCGGGTTATCCGTAGGATAAAGGTTAACTTGTCATTCACACCACATACTGCTCTGTAATGTCTTCACTGTCTACATACTGCTCTGTAATGTCTTCACTGTCAGTCATACTGCTCTGTAATGTCTTCACTGTCAGTCACACTGCTCTGTAATGTCTTCACTGTCTACATACTGCTCTGTCATGTCTTCACTGTCAGTCATACTGCTCTGTAATGTCTTCACTGTCAGTCATACTGCTCTGTAATGTCTTCACTGTCAGTCATACTGCTCTGTAATGTCTTCGCTGTCTACATACTGCTCTGTAATGTCTTCGCTGTCAGTCATACTGCTCTGTAATGTCTTCACTGTCAGTCATACTGCTCTGTAATGTCTTCACTGTCAGTCATACTGCTCTGTAATGTCTTCACTGTCAGTCACACTGCTCTGTAATGTCTTCACTGTCAGTCACACTGCTCTGTAATGTCTTCGCTGTCTACGTACTGCTCTGTAATGTCTTCGCTGTCAGTCATACTGCTCTGTAATGTCTTCACTGTCAGTCACACTGCTCTGTAATGTCTTCGCTGTCTACGTACTGCTCTGTAATGTCTTCACTGTCAGTCACACTGCTCTGTAATGTCTTCGCTGTCAGTCTCACTGCTCTGTAATGTCTTCACCGTCAGTCATACTGCTCTGTAATGTCTTCACCGTCAGTCACACTGCTCTGTAATGTCTTCGCTGTCTACATACTGCTCTGTAATGTCTTCACTGTCAGTCACACTGCTCTGTAATGTCTTCGCTGTCTACGTACTGCTCTGTAATGTCTTCACTGTCAGTCATACTGCTCTGTAATGTCTTCACTGTCAGTCACACTGCTCTGTAATGTCTTCGCTGTCAGTCATACTGCTCTGTAATGTCTTCACTGTCAGTCACACTGCTCTGTAATGTCTTCACTGTCAGTCACACTGCTCTGTAATGTCTTCACTGTCAGTCATACTGCTCTGTAATGTCTTCACTGTCAGTCACACTGCTCTGTAATGTCTTCGCTGTCTACGTACTGCTCTGTAATGTCTTCACTGTCAGTCATACTGCTCTGTAATGTCTTCACCGTCAGTCACACTGCTCTGTAATGTCTTCGCTGTCTACGTACTGCTCTGTAATGTCTTCACTGTTAGTCACACTGCTCTGTAATGTCTTCGCTGTCTACGTACTGCTCTGTAATGTCTTCGCTGTCAGTCATACTGCTCTGTAATGTCTTCACTGTCAGTCACACTGCTCTGTAATGTCTTCACTGTCAGTCACACTGCTCTGTAATGTCTTTACTGTCAGTCATACTGCTCTGTAATGTCTTCACTGTCAGTCACACTGCTCTGTAATGTCTTCGCTGTCTACGTACTGCTCTGTAATGTCTTCACTGTCAGTCATACTGCTCTGTAATGTCTTCACTGTCAGTCATACTGCTCTGTAATGTCTTCACTGTCAGTCATACTGCTCTGTAATGTCTTCACTGTCAGTCACACTGCTCTGTAATGTCTTCGCTGTCTACGTACTGCTCTGTAATGTCTTCACTGTCAGTCATACTGCTCTGTAATGTCTTCACTGTCAGTCACACTGCTCTGTAATGTCTTCGCTGTCTACGTACTGCTCTGTAATGTCTTCACTGTCAGTCACACTGCTCTGTAATGTCTTCGCTGTCAGTCACACTGCTCTGTAATGTCTTCACTGTCAGTCACACTGCTCTGTAATGTCTTCACTGCAAATATGACGGACGTTACAGCCGAGTGGTTACAGTTGTTCAACTTCAATGCAATGGGTCCATGAAGCCGTGGGTTTGAATCTCGGTGGCGTCTGGTGAACTAAGGGTGGGAGTTTTTTTTATGATCTCCCAGGTCAACTTCAAGTGCAGACCTGCCAGTGCCTTAATTACCTTTGTGTATATACACATGCAGAAAATCAAATATGCATGTTAAAGATCCTGTAATTCATGTCAGCGTTGGGTGGATTACAGAAACACGAACATACCCAGCATACTTCCCTGAAGTCCCAATGTGACTATCTTCAAGGTGGGCAAAAAACAGTCGCATACGCAAAATGTCACCATTGGTGAACCGCAGAGGAACAAAAACAAAACAGAAAATAAATCAAATTCAGAAGTTTAAAAAAACGCTACCCCAAAATGAACAAAAATAAATAAATAAAAACCTCACTCCAAACCTCCTTCAATGTGTGTATGTTTGTCCGTCGTGTCCGACGATGACCTCCAAAACAGCAGAGGAGGCAGCTGCTGTTTTGGAAACTGGGCAGATATTTGATTATAGTGGAGATGCCATGCCCACAGTACATCCCCACTCTCTCGGCCAAGTGGGCATAAGGACAGTCAGCGTTGAAAATGTTCTCCAAAGGCCAACCAGCCAGCCCCCAGGGCTGCAGCACATAAGGACTGTGCGAGTCAAGCCTCCTAGTCAGAGTCATAGTCGATCACTAAAGACTAAGCTGTAAAGTGGAATTCCATGAGTGGGAAAGCCACTGGTCATACAGCCTCTCACCTTGCTGTTGCCCCCAGCGTCAATGGTTTAATCAAGAACTGTGATAAACCCAAGGTGCCCCTTATAAAAGCAGACAAGTAAAAACCCAACACCCGAGTGTTTGGCAGAGCACATTTTTTGGTTTATTGAAAACCTTCCTCAGGCTAAAAGATGGGTGCACTTTACAACACATGCCGTCCCTGACTGACCACACACTGCCACACTGCACCACCGCACCCACACCCACCTTTGTTCTGTCCAGAAACCTCCCCTTTGCTCTTGTTCGGCTGAGTCACCAGATGAGGCACTGCCGTTGGATGGGACAGCCTTGACCCTGGCCCTTGACCTGTCGAGGTTACACCACACTGCTTCATTCTATTTCCTGGTGTTTGCGGGGCCCCCGCTGGTAACGGAGGCCACATCAGGGATGTCATCCGGTAAAATTACCACAACTCCCATCAACGAAATCAGCATCCAGTTCAAACTCGACAGATTCCCCCAATGTGGGGATACCGGGGGCCTGTCAGTATAAACAGCATCCCCACCTTCTGGAAATCCTGTGCTAAGAATTCCCTTTTTTAAAATCCTTCTCTTTGTTTCTGCCTTGTTCCTTTACTTCCTGTCACCTCCTTCTTGTCTATTTTCTGCCTTCTTGGTCCATTGGCCTTTTTTTTCCCCCACAAAGACAACAATTCTCTACCCAGCTGGAGTCGGATGCGCTGGGCCTGACTTGTCAGGCGCTTAACGGCAGCACAACGCATTTTTCACTCATGAGAGACAACAAAAGTTGCTGTCTGAGCATTCAACGAAAAAGAAGCAGCTCATCAGATGCTGATATCTCCTAAGATGCCTGATTGTCAACCCGAAAAAAGATAACATAATTATGATGTAACATGATACCTTTAACAATCCTGTTTCTTAACAGCATTCAACAAAGAAGAAGAAGCTCATCGGATGCTGATCTCCTAAGATACCTAACTGTCAACCTGGAAAAAAGAGCACATGTGATATAACATGATACCTTTAACAATCCTGTCTTTAACAACACTCTGACCAGGCCTGATGTGAGGGGCTCCTTGTGGACTACCCCAGGGCGAGCCCGGTGCGGGGGGAAAGAGACAGGGTAAGAACAGGGGGATGGGGTGGGGGGGGTGGGGGGGGGGGGGGGGGGGGGGGGGGGGGGGGGGGGGGGGGGGGGGGGGGGGGGGGGGGGGGCCGTGAAAGAAGGTGAGGCAGCACACACACACACAACGAAAAGTGACCAGGCCATGCTCAGTATGCCAGCTATTCCACTGAACATATTGCGCACATGTTAAAACCATGTTTTTCGGAAGAGTAGGCCATTATGTGCCAGTGGGAACAGATGACAAAACTGACAAAACCGCATGCACACGGGGACTGGATGTAAAAAAAAAAGCACATGAGTGCTTATTCCATTATCCTCAAAATAAATAAATAAATGTCATAGAAAATACACATAAAATGCCAAACAGGCAAATACATTAGCAGAATGGACATCTGCAATATGCCATCTACTGTGTTATAAGAAAAAAAAATATATACATGTGAGAGAGAAAGAAAGAGAACGAGAGAGAAAGAGAGAGAGAGAAAAGAGAGAGAGAGAAAGAGAGAGAGAGAGAGAGAGAGAGGGTTGTTGGTTTGAATGCGGGTGTGTCTATATCACCAAGTAGCGAATGAATGGACCTTAAACAAACAAAACACACACAACACCCACACACCCCTACACACAAACCACACCCACACACCCCTACACACAAACTACCCACACACCCCTACACACAAACCACACCACACACCCCTACACACAAACCACCCACACACCCCTACACACACACAAACCACCCCCCCCACACACCCTCCACACACCCACACACCGCTACACACACAAACCACCCCACTAACCCTACACACAAACCACCCACTCAACCCACACACAAACCACCACTCAACCCTACACACAAACCACCCACACACCCTACACACCACCCCTACACCAAACCACCCACACACCCCTACACACAAACCACCCACTCAACCCTAACACAAACCACCCACACACCCCTACACACAAACCACCCACACACCCCTACACACAAACCACCCCTCACCCTACACACAAACCACCAACACACCCCTACACACAACACCCCACCACACAACACCCCCACACACCCCGCTACACACAAACACCCACACACACCCTACACACAAACCACCCACACACCCCGCTAACACACAAACCACCCACACACCCTACCACACAAACCACCCACTCAACCCTACACACAAACCACCCACTCAACCCTACACACAAACCATCCACACACCCCTACACATAAACCACCCACTCAAAACCTACACAACAAACCACCCACGTCAACCCTTACACACAAACCACCCACACACACACCTACACACAAACCACCCATTCAACCCTACACACAAACCACCCACACACACCCTACACACAAACCACCCACACACCCCTACACACAAACCACACACACACACCCCTACACACAAAACCACCCATTCAACCCTACACACAAACCACCCACACACCCCTACACACAAACCACCCACACACCCTACACACAAACCCACCCCTACACACAAACCACCCACACACCCTACACACAAACCACAACACCACACCCCTACACACAAACCACCCATTCAACCATACACACAAACCACCCACACACCCCCTACACACAAACCACCCACTCAACCCTACACACAAACCACCCACACACCCCTACACACAAACCACCCACAACCCCTACACACACAAACCACCCATCAACCCTACACACAAACCACCACACCCTACACACAACCACCCACACCCTACACACAAACCACCCACCCACCCCTATACACAACCACACCCCTACACACAAACCACCCCACACACCCCTACACACAAACCACCCACTCAACCCTACACACAAAACCCACACACACACACACCCCTACACACAAACCACACACACACACACACCCTACACACAAACCACCCACACACACCCTACACACACAAACCACCCACTCAACCCTACACACAAACCACACACACACACCCTACACACACCCCTACACACAACACCCCCACACCCCGCTACACACAAACCACCCACAACCCCTACACACAACATCCCCCTACACACAAACCACCCACACACCCCTACACACACAACAACCCCCCCCCAAACACACACACAGCCCCCTACACACAAACCACCCACACCCCCCTCCCCACACAACACCCCCCACCCACAACCCCACACCCAAACCACCACCACCCACACCCACCCTACCCTCACCGGTCTGTTTGGGTTCGCACATCTGTGTCTGGTTGTTGAAGACGCTGTCCTGCTGGCATCGACAGCGGCCCAGGAAGCAGTTCTCGCTCATGGCCAGGCTGCACTCGTCGTCAGAGCGACACAGCTTGCCGTGGCGGATCCTGGGCCGGCACATGCTGCCCCCGGTCCGGGTGTAGGCCACCTGCTCAAAGTTCGGGGCGCAGACGCAGCGCTGCTGGTGCTCGTCGCAGGCCAGCCACGGGTCCCGCGAGCAGAACTCGGTCTCCGTGCACAGCTTGCCCAGGTCCGCTGGAATGTTGGCCCCTGAACCCGGATCATCATCATAAAGTAAAGTATGTTCTTTCGAGCCAGAAGGCCCATAGAGCCGGAGCTTATCCCGGTTTCTGTAGCGTTAAGCGAACTGATGGTTTTTCACCACCCCTGTGACAGGACGCTAGTCTGTCGCCAGATACTTCCCCAGCAGAGCTGGTACCCACTTGTACACCTGGGTGGAGTGAGGAAAATAGGAGTAAAGTGTCTTTCCCAAGGGCACAACACCGAGCCGAGCGGGGATCGAACCCGCGACCTCTGGATCACGAGTTGACCGCCTAAACCACTCGACCACGGTGCCTCCATGGATCATCATCATAATCATAATAATAATAATCATCATCATCATCATCATCATCATCATCATAATCATAATAATATATGGAATTTATATAGCGCTGAATCTTCTTAAGCAACAAATCAAAGCGCTCAGATGACTTTTTTTTAAAATTAATTTTATTTATGCGTGTGTATGCGGTTTTTTAAAATTTTGTCATCTGTTCCCACCGGCACACAATGGCCTACTCTTTCGAACGGCGGAACAGGATTTAACGTGCGCGCAAGATGTTCTGCGTGCGTTCGCACACGGGGCCTCGGTTTTTTAGTCTCAACCACACACAAAAAATGTGTGCAGTATGGGTTGCGAACAGTGATTCGAAAACAATCCACATTCATGTTTAAGGACATACCAAAGTCGGAATGCAGATACCTAAATGGTGGAAGGAAGTGTGTGGAGGGGGCTGTAGCTGAGGAACAGAATTTTAAGGACTCGTGTAAACAACTGTCAGTCACAGCGGATTTCTTGGTGTGAAATTGAGATGCTCCCCCCCCTCCTTCCCCCAAGAGCACGCAGAAACGAGAGCAGCACACTTTTTTTTCATTCTCTTTTCTTGTTTGTACATGCATTTACCTTAAGAGTGGCTTTTCCTTCAAAATTTTGCCAGGGACAACTGGTTTCTGGTGGGGGTTTTTTGGGTGTTTTTTACATGTATATTGCACATTGGACCAGGGTTTATAAATCAGTTCCACTGAGAAACAAGCACTCACACCTGGACCCAGCCTTTACTGTCCAGTTGATTTAAAAGTCAGGTCCTTTTTTTTTTTTTGTTCCACTGCTAGAGTTCCAAGGCTCAGCAATGGTGAGATTTTACATATGCGACTGTTTTTGCCCACCATGAAGGTAGCCACATTCTGACTTCAGGGAT
This sequence comes from Rapana venosa, assembly GCA_028751875.1. Lineage (NCBI taxonomy): Eukaryota > Metazoa > Mollusca > Gastropoda > Neogastropoda > Muricidae > Rapana > Rapana venosa. The sequence continues at coordinate 33,430,919 of CM054164.1, forward strand.
TTAGGCTTGGTCTGTTTGGGCTTCTGTAACCCACCAAACGCTGACATGAATTACGTGATCTTTAACGTGCACAATTTATGTGCATATAACACAAAAGTCCTTCAGATGAGACTATAAACCGAGGTCCCGTATGTGAACGCATGCAGAACATCTTGCGCACACGTTAAAACCTGTTCCGCTTGTCGGAAGAGTAGGCCATTGTGTGCCGGTGGGAACGGATGACAAAATTGACAAAACTCCATACACAAAGGGACTGGATGGGAAAAAAAGCACATGAGTGCTTATTCCATTATCCTCGAAATAAAAGAATAATATGTTTAAAAAGTCCCTGGCAGGTCTACACTTGAAATGACCTGGGAGATGGTAGAAATCCCCACCCTTAATTCACCAGACGCTGCCGCCGAGATTTGAACCCATAACTTCATAGTCCCAAGGGATTGCAGTCAAATGGTCTTAATCCCCTGGCTACAGTGTCTGTCTGGGTGGGGTTAAATCAAGCTGTACTTGATGCCTTTCCCCACTGTATTGCTGAATATTGTGCTGTACATATAAGGAGACGGGATAGCTCAGTAGTCGGAGCACTCACTTTCTCCCAGCCAAGGTTAATTTTATTTATTTTATTTTATTTTTTATATAAAAAATTATGGAATAAGCACTTATGTGCTTTTTTACATCCAGTCCCCGTGTGTATGCTGTTTTGTAAATTCTGTCATCTGTTCCCACCGGCACACAATGGCCTATTCTTACGAAAAGCAGAACAGGATTTAACGCATACGCAAGATGTTCTGCGTGCGTTTGCACACAGGGACTAGGTTTATAGTCTCATCCGAAGGGCTTTTGGGGAGAGTGGAGTCTGCACTGATGTTAACTCAAGGGGAAAAATATCCCCTTTGAACGGGAATCGAACCCGGGTCGTCAGATTGCGAGCGCAATGTTCTAACCACCAGGCTATCCCGTCCCCTATCCCGTTAAACAGCGTTGAGCGTGGTTACCAGTTGGATGGGTGACCGTTTGCGCGCCTTGGCTTCAGTACAGTCCCCCCAGTTCACCCAGCTGTAAATGGCTACCTACTCCTTTAGGGTCAGGGAAGGTAAAGCAGTGAGGGAGAGGAGATGGGTGCTGCCCTCAATTTGCTGGCCCCTAGAGAAGTGAGGCCTCTGATGCCTCATTACCTTATGACCACATAGGCTATGGGAACACCTTTACCTTTACACATACAGAATACATTATGTTTAAACCAAAAGAATGAGGTCTGGACAAATTCTAGACAGCTCCTCAAAATTTGCATCTTTTTTTTTTAAATGTTGTCATCCATTCCCACCACCACAAAATACCCTACTCTTCTGAAAGGCGGAACAGGTTTTAAACATGTGCGCAAGATGTTCTGCATGCGTTCAAACACGGAGCTTAGGCTCACAGTCCCGTTCAAAGGACTTTCAAGTAAGTGGAGCCAGTAGTGATGTTAACTCCAGAGAAAAAAACCATCTCCTTGAACAGGTGTCTTGTGTTGGCTCAAACCCGCGCCAGCAAACTGCAAGTGCAACACTCTAACCACTACACTAACTCCCCCCCCCCTCCCTCCCCCTCCCCCAATATCTATATGACACTCCACCACGAAATGAGTCGCTTTGCACCTGACCCACTTTTCCGCTAGGAGCCATTTTTGGCAGGTGGGGGTCAGGTTGTTGATTTTGAGATTTTGATTGATTATCAAACTGTAGCCATTCTTCTGCCTTGTACTGAAGTATCCAGGGGTAGTTTTGCTTCCTTTTTCTTTAAAAACGCGTTTAAAAACGCCCAGGTCCTCATTCTGACCACCTATTAATGTGCACAACTTCTCATGTTGTCACTTTCTGCAGCCTCTCATTTCAACCCCGAAATAGCTGTTCATAGAATCGTTCAATTTTCAATCTGTTTTCTGCCCTGAACAGCCTTTCTACTGCAGATGAAATAGCTGTTCATAGAATCGTTCAATTTTCAACCTGTTTTCTGCCCTGAACAGCCTTTCCACTGCAGATGAAATAGCTGTTCATAGAATCGTTCGATTTTCAACCTGTTTTCTGCCCTGAACAGCCTTTCCACTGCAGATGAAATAGCTGTTCATAGAATCGTTCGATTTTCAACCTGTTTTCTGCCCTGAACAGCCTTTCTACTGCAGATGAAATAGCTGTTCATAGAATCGTTCGATTTTCAACCTGTTTTGTGCCCTGAACAGCCTTTCTACTGCAGATGAAATAGCTGTTCATAGAATCGTTCGATTTTCAACCTGTTTTGTGCCCTGAACAGCCTTTCTACTGCAGATGAAATAGCTGTTCATAGAATCGTTCGATTTTCAACCTGTTTTGTGCCCTGAACAGCCTTTCTACTGCAGATGAAATAGCTGTTCATAGAATCGTTCGATTTTCAACCTGTTTTGTGCCCTGAACAGCCTTTCTACTGCAGATGAAATAGCTGTTCATAGAATCGTTCGATTTTCAACCTGTTTTGTGCCCTGAACAGCCTTTCTACTGCAGATGAAATAGCTGTTCATAGAATCGTTCGATTTTCAACCTGTTTTGTGCCCTGAACAGCCTTTCTACTGCAGATGAAATAGCTGTTCATAGAATCGTTCGATTTTCAACCTGTTTTGTGCCCTGAACAGCCTTTCTACTGCAGATGAAATAGCTGTTCATAGAATCGTTCGATTTTCAACCTGTTTTGTGCCCTGAACAGCCTTTCTACTGCAGATGAAATAGCTGTTCATAGAATCGTTCGATTTTCAACCTGTTTTGTGCCCTGAACAGCCTTTCTACTGCAGATGAAATAGCTGTTCATAGAATCGTTCGATTTTCAACCTGTTTTGTGCCCTGAACAGCCTTTCTACTGCAGATGAAATAGCTGTTCATAGAATCGTTCGATTTTCAACCTGTTTTGTGCCCTGAACAGCCTTTCTACTGCAGATGAAATAGCTGTTCATAGAATCGTTCGATTTTCAACCTGTTTTGTGCCCTGAACAGCCTTTCTACTGCAGATGAAATAGCTGTTCATAGAATCGTTCGATTTTCAACCTGTTTTCTGCCCTGAACAGCCTTTCTACTGCAGATGAAATAGCTGTTCATAGAATCGTTCGATTTTCAACCTGTTTTCTGCCCTGAACAGCCTTTCTACTGCAGACAAACACCATGCCAACACCTAACAGACAGACCTCGGGTGCAATGCGGCTCGTTACGTGGTGGAGCGACACACTGTCTACCTAGATGCGCAACGTGCTCACCGCTGTGGCCAGGGGGGTTGAAGGGAGGCTGGTCAGTGGCAGGCTGGTCGTCTTTCCAGTGCGGGGGTTTGCACTGAGCGATGCTGGGGATGGCCGAGCTGGAGTTGGCTCCGGGCTGACAGGGGGGCACGGGCACCGTTTCGTTTTTGATCAGGCGGCGCTGCAGCTCGTTGGGCCAGTAGGTCAGACCCGCAAACCTCATGCGAACCTTGACCGTCACCTGTCCGCCACACACACACAACCAGCGGCTGCCTCAGGCTTAATTAACATTGTATGCTGGTGCTGGGTTGGTTTGGGGGGGAAGTTTTTTGGGTTTTTTTCGTCGGCTAGATCTCCGAGGTTCATAAATGGTGAGATTGTGTGTCTGTGACCCGTTTTTGTCCACCATGAAGGTAGCTGTATTCTGACTTTTGGGGGTGTATGCTGGTTGTGTTCATGTTTCTGTAACCCATCAAATGCTGACGTGAATTACGGGATCTTTAAAATGCATCTTCCGCATGTGTGTATGCATGAAAGGAATTTAGGTATTGACAGGTCTGCACTTAAAAGTTGACCTCGGAGAGAGTAAAAATCCCACTCTTAATTCACAAGATGCTGCCAAGATTCAAACTCACAACTTCATGGACCCATTGGATTGAAGTCGAATGATCTTAACCACTCAGCTATAGTGACCATCATATCAAAAACTGAACTTTCACTGTTTGACCTATGAAAAAAAGAACAAAAGTTTCATTTTCTTCAAAAAATGAAAACCAATGTTTTTATTTCCAACAGGTCAAAAAGCAAAAAACCCAAAAAGCCATCCCTATCACACAAAAAAGGACTTACACTTAAATATATAAATACACAAGGAAACAAGTTGACCAAAACCAAAACCAAAGTCACAAGCAAGCATGAACGCGTACACACACACTACACACACACACACACACACACACACCTACACACACGCACTACACACACCCCAACACACACACACACCTACACACACATGAACACGAAGCAGAGGAGAACATTGCTCACAGAGAAGGTGACAGTGTCTCCATTCCGTTCCATCTGGAAATACAGGTAGCCCTGAGCAGCGATCCCCCCACTGGAATTGCTTGTGTATGACAGACCTGCCATACAATGAACCACATCAATATCAATAATGATAACAGTGATGATCAAGATGATGATGATGATGACGATGATGATGACGATGATGATGATGATGATGATGATGATAATAATTAAGTAAATGGTAAAGGTGTCCCATAACCTATAAGGTCGTAGGGGAGCGAGGCGTCAGAGACCTCAACTTCTCTAGGGGCCAGCATATTGAGAGCGGCGCCCATCTCCTCTCCCTCGCTGCTTTAACTTCCCTGACCCTAAAGAGGCAGGTACTCATTGACAGCTGGGTGAACTGGGTGATTGTACTGAGGCCAAGGCGCGCAAACGGCCACCCATCCAAGCGGTAACCAAGCTCGACGCTGCTTAACCTTGGCTGGGGAAAGCGAGTGCTCCAGCCACTGAGCTATCCCATCCCTCGATAATGATGATTTCTTCTTTTCCTTCTTCTTCCTCGTTGAACATTCAGACAACAAATTAGTGTTGTCTGTCATATGAGCGAAAATGCGTTGTGCTGCCATTAACCCTTTACCATTCGCATTTCTTACAGAGAAACTCTCTGTAGTATTCGGAAATTTACGCTGTTTTTTCAGAGAATAAGGTACCTCAAGTACACATAGTCCTGTACAGTTACTATTGTTCGCAGAGCAGTCATATTTGGCCAAAGTATTCATATGATGTCATACTTTGTTCTGCACCCCAAGATGTGTGTCCTACCTACATGTGTCGTGCTGCTGTCCCCTCTTTGTCACCAAATACAGGTAACATTGCAGTGACATCATGCTGTTAGTCTACAACTACCCTCTAACATGCGCAATATAGGTATGTGATTAAAAAAAATAATATGTGTGGTCCTGCCTGAATGTGTCCTCCATCGCATCCACCGTCATGGTAATCCAATCGAACATTCACATGTCACAAAATTACTGTCACCAAGTCTACACTTCCTCAGTGGAAAGTATTCAAACATATTGAAAACGACGTTGACTAATGCGCGTATATACATTATTTACAAATATATGCTGACGCCTACTATTTACAGACACTAGTGTGTCCTTCACCAATAGCCAGTTACATGGCTGTCACAATGCAGGTGTCACAGCCAGTGTCGCGTCCAGGTGTGTTGGCGTGTTTCTCAGGTGAAAATATTGATTAATTTTGAGAAATCTGGTTTTCATCATAATATTACTGATCCGTGACTCAGAAAATGTCAAATCAGTAGACCAGTAGAGATGAAACCTCGGCAAACGCTTGATCCCCATCATGATCAAAACTGACAGGTAAGCCCAAATTTCATCAGGTGTTGTTTCTGTCCGTAATGGATCCATGACTAAGCCTTTCACAGCGATCTTTTGCCTGGCATAGTTGTTAGTTTCATCTGCTACAATTTGAAAAAAATGTTGGGGCACAAACAAAACAAAGTAATCTAAGAGCTTGGCATTCAGTGGGAGAGTTTGTGCCGGCCCAGTCATCAGCGTGAAGTCTTGCACTGAGCAAGGCACTTGTGCGCTGCGCCATGTCGTCTGCTATGAAGCCAACAGAATGTTATCCTAAGCATCACTTTCCGACTCACTACCTTCTCCTATTTCATCTCTTTCTTCTACATCTACTTCAACATCGGATTCAACATTTTATTCTCTTTCGAACTGTTCCCCTTGCGCCAAAATAGCTTCAATTTCCACATCAGTATATTCCTCCCAAATTGTATGCTCAATCTTTGCTGCCATTTTTAGCTACAAGAAAGCGTGGGAAAGACAAAGCCAGTCACTGGCCAATTTCTTGTGAAAGGGAGGCTGTGTAGCACTGAATTTGGTGTCCATTCCTTCCTTAGTTTATGCTGACCTCAGTGGAATGTTCATTCATGGTGTGCGTGTACTAGGTAGAGCTTAGTGCGTGAGGGAAAATCCCCACTAGGCTGAAATGACGTCCGGCGGGCTGCGGCGGGTATAAATAGATGCGGGCGAGCGGGCAGCGGCGGGCTACGGCGGGTAAAAATGGGAAAGGGTTAAGCACCTGACAAGTCAGGCCCACACATCTGACTTTGGTGTGGGAGAGGACTTGCTATCTTTATAGTCTCTCTGGACTAAATGAAAGAGAATGGACCAAGAAGGCAGAAAATAGCCTAGAAGGAGGTGACAGGAAGAAAAGGAACATGGCAGAAACAGACAGAGGGATAAAAAAGAGGGAGGTCCTAGCACAGAATTTCCAGGTGGGGATGCTATTTATACTGACAGGCTCCAAGCATCCCCATAAGGATGATGATGATAATAAAACCAATAATAGTAATGATAATAATAACAATAATAATGACACTGATAATAATGATGATGAAGAAAGGGGTTATCGTTAATCACTTTTGCACCCTTCAGTGATATAAGTTCAAATCACGCAAATTGCACACGCACATGCGCGCACACACACACACACACACGCACACACATCTAGATAATTTTCTATCACTAACACAAGGGCTTCACTGTTGTTTGGACATTAGGATTCAGGGCCAAAGCTTCACAGGAGAAAAAGCCTCCACAGTCAGTGCAGGGATTCTTCCCTTCCTTCCCTTACTGAGTGCTCTGCCTAGTGCCAGGTCCTCCTTCCTTCTCCTGTGCTGGTCTGTCACTCTGCAGTAGGTCTGCCTGCTGGCCTCAGCCCCCCTCACCTGCCCCCACTTCAGAGCAGATCATTTCTTTTTATTTTTTCCTTCTATATACAGAATGCATGCTGGGTATGTTCCCATTTCCATAACCCATACACAGAATGTGTAATGTGGAAGGAAGATAGCAGGATGGTTAAGACGTTTGCCTGCCAACAAGTAAACCGTGAGGTTCTGGGTTCAATTCCCAGCCTCGCCCTTTCTTCCCAGTTTGACAAAAAAATCGAACTGAATGTCAAAGTCCTTCGGATGAGACTATAAACCGAGGCCCCGTGTGCGAACGCATGCAGAACATCTTGCACACACGTTAAATCCTGTTCCGCTTTTCGAAAGAGTAGGCCATCGTGTGCCGGTGGAAACAGATGACAAAATTTACAAAACCGCATAAACACGGGGACTGGATGTAAAAAAAAAGCACATGAGTGCTTATTCCATTATCCTCGATTAAAAAAAAAGTCATCTGAGCACATTGATTTGTTGCTTTACAAGATTCAGCGCTATATAAATTCCATACATTATTATTATTATTATAATGTTGACATGAATTACGGGATCTTTCCAGTACAGATTTGATCGTCTGTATAGATCTGTACTTCAAGTTGATCTGGGGGATCCTAAAAATCCCAACCTTGAACCACTCGGCTCCCCCATGGAGATACCCGGGCCCTCCCTGTCAGTATAAAACAGCATCCCCACCTTCTGGAAATTCTGTGCTAGGAACTCCCCCTTTTCTATCCCTCTCTTTGTTTCTGCCTTGTTCTTTTTTTTCCCCCAGTCACCTCCCTCTTGTCTATTTTCTGCCTTCGTGTTCTATTCTCCTGCATTTTTAGCAGAAAGACTTGTATAACAATTCTCTCTCATGTGCTGGGCCTGACTCAGATGTCTAACGGCAGCGCAACACAGTTTTGCTCATATGATAGACAGCAACACTTGCTGTCTGAGCATCCGACAATGAAGAATTACAAGATCTTGAGTGCGCAATTTTGATCTTCTGCATGTGTATACATACATATATACACAAAAGGGAATGAAGGCACTGGCAGGTCTGCACCTCAAGTTGGCCAGGTAACGGTAAAGGTGTTCCCATAACCTATTTGGTTGAAGGGGAGCAAGGCATCAGAGACCTCAGCTTCTCCAGGGGCCAGCATATTGAGGGCAGTGCCCATCTCCTCTCCCTCGCTGCTTTACCTTCCCTGACCCTAAAGAGGGCAGGTACACATTTACAGGTGGGTGAACTGTAGGGGGACTGTACCGAAGCCAAGGCGCACAAACGGTCACCCATCCACTTGGTGGTAACCACGCTCGATGCTGCTTTAACATTGGCTTGGGGGAAAGCAAGCGCTCTGACCACTGAGCTATCCTGTCCTTGCAAGCTGACCTGGGAAATCATAAAGATCCCCCCCCCCTCCCCCAACCCCACTGGGCTGTTACAGGTAGTTCTGGCCACACAGGCAGGTACACACACACACACAGACACACACAGACACACACACACACACACAGACACACACACACAGACACAGACACACACACACAGACACACACACACACACACAACCCCAGACACACACACACAGACACACACACACACACACAGACACACACACACACACACAGACACCCCCCTACCTGGGATGCTGAGCAGGGTGTTGTGGTAGATGCGGGTGGACTGGTTGACTTGGCGGTCAGGGACCTGCATGTAGAAGTCCAGGCTGATGTTCTGGTCGCAGTGGTTCAGGATGACCCCGAAACAGTAGTCCACCTCCATGCTGCCTCCCGGCAGGCTGAACAAACTGCCAGCATTCTAGGATACGGGGGAAAAAACAACAACCAACAGATATAAATGCCCATGGCAGTTGTTCAGTCGCAGGCTTGAGTGTCACTGGTTGGGTTGGAAGAGACTTTCTGGTCAGAGTCAACATCGGTACTGTGTTGTTTTGTACTGTGTTGTGTTACTGTGTACTACATTGTATTTAATGGTATATTATTACTGCATTGCATGAGATTGTACTGTATCGCATTATATGATACGTATTATACAATACTGTATTTCATTGTAATGTATTGTATTGTGTTTGTATTTTATATATATATAATATATATATATATATATATATATATATACATATATGTTTTGCATTAAAAAAAATGAAGCAGCCACCACCACCCACTTCAAAAAAACAAAAAACAAAAAAGAACCCACACACACACACTAAAATTAACAAAGCACACCCAAAAAATCAAATAAACCTTTTTTTTCTCTCTTAAATTGGAAGGGGGAACTCGAACTTGAACTCGAATGATTTATTCACGAAAAGGCCATTGGCCCATACATGAAGGGGGTTGCCTAACTGCTTAGTATTTTGGTGGGAGTAAAAGCAATAGTAACGACATCATGTTACTGTATAACAAAAAGTCAGCTACAAAAATATGACTTAGGATAACAATATCTCTCTTATTCTGAAAGCTTTACACAAATATAAAGTGAGGCTGTGCACAACCTCAGGATGACTTGATGCCAGGAGTAAACAGAGTCTGAATAAATTAGGCTGTCTACTATATTTAACAGGGATGTAGTTCTGCCTAACATCCTCTAATACTGGACAGCACAACACAAAATGTACTTCATCCTCTGGTGCTTGCTTATATAATGGGCATAGCAGCCTGATGTCATCAATATCATGTTCTCTGTATCTGAATTTATGAACATTTATATCTGATACACCAAGTCTAAACTTAGACATAATTCTTTTCAAATGTATATCCATATCAAGTTTTAGATAAGGTTTGACATCATGCAAACTTATAAATTGTCTGTACATTTGAAATCTTTCACCGTTTTGTATATGATCACTCCATTGCTGTCACCGGCAGTCAGTCAATCTTTGCCTGAAAGTGTTAACAAACTCTCTACAATTTCCGACTCCTTGATTGAGCCAAACAAATCCAAACCCGAGTTCACACGAACAATTGGAAGGGGGAGAGAGACAGAGAGAATAGGAGGAGAAGACTACCGAATTCCCACAGTTGCACTGAGGGAGGAAATCTTCATCCCCATTGATGTAGTAAGCCTGTGGCAGCCACTGGTGAGTGAATCACACCAGCGCCAACAACCAATGTCCTTCTAACACAGCCACACACACGCCAGCTCTCTCTCGTCTTACCCCAGTGTTGTACTGGTAGGCCCCGTTGCAGTCAATGCGGGTGCAGGGATCCGAACCGCTGGAGGTGCAGACTTGCTGAGCTCCTGTGCTCTTGGTCAACTGCTTGGCCAAGCGGTCCCAAATCTGACACGACGCATGTTCGTTTCCTGCAGGGGCGGCATTGGTGGCTATGCTTAAGCCTGATGACAAAAATATAGTCACGTGTCCACATTCATGTATAATGTATGTATGTTCTTTCGAGCCAGAAGGCCCATAGAGCCGAGCTTATCCCGGTTTCTGTAGCGTTAAGCGAACTGATGGTTTTTCACCACCCCTGTGACAGGACGCTAGTCTGTCGCCAGATACTTCCCCAGCAGAGCTGGTACCCACTTGTACACCTGGGTGGAGTGAGGAAAATAGGAGTAAAGTGTCTTTCCCAAGGACACAACACCGAGCCCAGCGGGGATTGAACCCGCGACCTCTGGATCACGAGTTGACCGCCTAAACCACTCGACCACGGTGCCTCCACATGTATAATGTATTTATCCATTATTCAGAGAGCGGTGTTCTCCATTTCTGTTCACGTCTGCTTCTGTAGTGTGTGTGTGTGTGTTTGTGTGCGCGCACATGTGTGCGCACGCGTGTTTGTGTGTGCGCACGTGTGTGTTTGTGTGTGCATGTGTGTGTGCATTTTTGTGTGTTGTTTTGTGCTGTGTGTGTGTGTGTGTGTGTGTGTGTGTGTGTGTGAGAGAGAGAGAGAGAGAGGGAGACAGAGAGGGTGTGGGTGTGTTCACACGCATGTGTATTTATTTCATAATTTTTATTTATTCTTTTATTTTGAGGAAAAAGGAATAAGCACTCCTGTGGGGGGTTTTTGTTTTCATCCAGTCCCTGTGTGCATGCAGTTTTGTAAATTCTGTCATCTGTTTCCACCACCACACAATGGCCTTCTCTTCCGAAAAGCAAAACATGTTTTAATGGGTGCACAAGATGTTCTGCATGCCTTTGCACACAAGACCTGTTTTTAGTCTCATTTAAGCAGTGAAGGACTTTTGCCAGTTTAGGGGAAAGTGGTGTTAGCACTGAAGTTAACTCCAGGGGGAAAAATCCCCTCAAAAAAGATTCAAACCCGGGTAGGCAGATCGCAAGTGCAATGTAATCTAACCATCAGGTCATTTTGTCCCCCGTGTGTGTGTATATGTGTGCATGCACAACGCTGTCTGTGCACAAATGTATAACGTGCGTGTGTTTACGTCAAGCTTCCTTCCATGAATACTGTAATGCCTCTAGTCTGTCTCTCCAAATGTTTACAAAGTCTATTTATAGTATAAGTTTGGAGCCTATTCCAGATCTGTTTCACTGATTTTGATATTCTAAGGAGTGACTTTCCAGTATGTGCATCACTTTGGTCTTTTTGGCATTTTAACTGAATGAAGGCCCTCTGCATGGCCTTTGTAGAGTTAATTCTTCTCTTGCTTGTGCTGTCAATGGCCACGAGTGCTGTTTCATCAGCATACCTGAGGTTAGTGATGTTTCTGCCTCCTGTATTAATGGCAGCCTGTGTCATCTACATCTGCCTTTCCCATTCATGATCATTTGTTATATATGCTGAAAAATGTGGGGATAATATGCAGCTTCAATGGTCTCCTTTTTTATATTGATTAAAGAACTCACAGTGCTCACCATTCCCTTGGATAGGTGCCTTCTGAAAGCTTTGAGATAAAAGCAGGAGTGCACCAAGGATCCGCATTGAGCCCTCTGCTCTTTATCCTCGTGATGAATGAAATTTCCAAGGAAGTGGAGAGGCCAGAAGAGATCTGGGAACTGCTGTATGTTGATGACTTAGTACTGGTAGCTGAGAACAGTGATGACGCTACTCAAAGATTTGGCGATTGGAAACAGAGATTAGAACACTGAGGAATGAAGGTAAATGTTGACAAGACCAAAGCAATGACAGTTGGAAAAGACCGCAGAACACATAGAGAGCAAGGCAAATACCCGTGTGGTGTCTGCCACAAACTTGACAAAGGTGTAGGGAACAATTCGATCAATGCTCCAAATGTCAATATTGGTGTCACAATAGATGCTCAAAGCTCAAAAGTCTGAAGAAGAAGGACGGAGTATTTCTGCCCCAGTTGTATGAATAAGAAGGGTGAAGACAATACCGATGCAGGAAAGGAGGAGCTAGAATTTGAACAAGGGAAGATAGAAGTGGTAGACGAATTCTGCTACCTGGGAGAGATGATGCGCTGCAAAGCAAAATCTGAGTTAGCTGTCAGAACCAGGATTATGAGTGCTTGGAAGAAATGGAAAGAATTGGCAAGTCTGCTCGGAAATCAGAAAATCCCACTGGAGAGACGCTGTCTGATATATAAGGCCTGCATCGGACCTGTTTTCCTGTATGGTTCAGAGACGTGGGTTTTCACAAAAACCGTCGAATGTTTGCTGAAGAGCTGTGAAAACCGAACGCTACTCTACATGACAAAGATCAAATGGGAAGTCAGGATCACGAATGAGGAACTATGGAGAATGTGCAAAGTTTATGATCTGAAGTCTGTAGCTAGTACCAATAGACTGCACTGGTTTGGGCACGTTCAACGGAAAGCAGACCACCCCATCATAAAAAGAGCAATGAACTTCGTAGTGGATGGAAAGAGACCAAAGGGAAGACCTAGCAAAACCCGGGCTGCCTGTATTGCAGATGATCTTAGAGAAAGGGGGCATAAATAAGGGGGAAGCTAAAAACAGAGAGAGATGGAGAAGGCTCATCAATGTCAAACCTCCCCTGGGAGAAACATGACAAAAAAGGAAGAAGTTGCCTTCTGATCTGAATACATAAGTGCTTATTCCATTATCCTCGATATAAAAGAATATAAAAAAATAAAAAAAATTTAAAATACAAATTTCCTTTGAGTATGAGTAAGATCAGATGCTTTGGAAAAGCCATTTCTGATACGGTGACAGACAGGTGATGATGTCTGATACTGTCAAAAGGCTTACTATACTTCTATAGTCTATGAAAGTTATGAACGCCTCATCTTCACTTCAGACTTCTAATTTTCTCTAACAGTATCTGAAGCACTTAAAGCATGTCTGTTAACTAGATCTCTTCCACATCTATATCCTGCAGCTTAAAACCCCCCATCTAGATCTCTTCCACATCTATATCCTGCAGCTTTAAAAAAACACACACACACACAAACACACACACATACAAACTAATTTTGACGAGTTGATTACTTTATCAAAATCAGGAATATTTAAAACTAACATCTAACATGACTTTTTTTTTTAACTCAATTTTTTAAAATCACTATCAACAAGTATCAAGGACAGGGTATATATATATATATATGTATGTATGTATTATGTGTGTATATGTGTATATTTATATAGATACACACACACACTGATCATGATACACAATATTAAGCCTCCCCGAAGTCAGAATGCAGCTACCTTCATGGTGGGCTAAAATGGTCAAACATGCAAAATCTCACCATTGGTGACTCTTGAAGCTCTAGCCAAGAAACGGGGGAAAAAATAAAATACTGGTTAAGCTATCCATGATAATTGGGCTTGACTTGGTGACGTTGGTCTTTGCTCTGTGAGGCCACAATCAACACTTTGATGTATAAGTCATTGATAATGGAACCACGTGGGTTCGCAATACATAAATTGCTAGAATGAAGAAAGTAAAGAGAAGAAGGAAGGATGGGATTATTTTCGATAGGCAATGATACTGAAATTATTTTTTGCCAAACATTATTTCATAACCTGTCCACGTAAACATACTTTAAAGTTATATGCATGATCAAAACCATTGATAGAGGTAAAGTTTAAACAAATTAATAATGCTCAGTAAAAACAAACACACACACACAACTGCAAAAAATATTTGTAACACAGCAAGTAAAGTCCATTCTTTAAACACACATGCACCCACACACACACACAGTACACACACAGAGTGACACACACACACATTGTAATGCACATTATACAAAACAGAAAATACAGTGGCATATCATATTCAACATTTGGCCCAGGCCAAAATCCTTATCAGCTATTCACTTATTGATGTAATGTATTGTAAGCTAAATGCCAAGGCCTACATTAAAGGAAAGCACAGGATGATATGTTAAGAGCTTGTCATGGCTGAAGAACAATCTTATGAACGATTTCAACAGACCATTTTACAACTTAAGAAGAGAGAAAAAAAATCATCTGAAGTCAAAATATGGCTGCCCATATGGTGAGGCACTTCAAAACAGTTATGAAAATATATAATATAGTGATACATGCAAACTTCTCATCCAGTATGCACTTTCAATCTTACAGCCACAGAGATTCCCCAATGTGATGAGTGACTGCATGTTTCTTTCTTTTTTTTCTCATTTTGTCATCCGTTCCTATCAGCACACAATGGTCTATTCTTCTGAAAGGCAGAACAGGTTCTAACATGTCCGCAAAATGTTCTGTGTGCGTTTGCACATGGACTTCAATTTATAGTCCCATCCAAAGGACTTATGGAGGAATGGAGTTAGCATTGGTGTTGACTCCAGGGGAAAAATTCCCTATAATAGTATAATTGAGGTATCTTAGAATTAGCTGAAAGTGAAACCTGGGTTCAATCCCGGGCCATCATGGCATCAGACTCCAGAGTCTGTGAGCGCAACACTCTACTCTAGCCACCAGGCTAGCCCATCCATCCCCTATCAATATTTTTAAACAGGTTTACTCTTCTTTACCGAACATTTTTCTAAACATTAAAAAAATCGTACAGTTACACAAGAATATAAACAGAAGAAAATAAAAACATACGAAAGGAGAAGTAGACTGTCTTAAGTGAGAAACATTACATAGCAATGTTCTTCAAGATGATACAAAGATCAAATGGGAAGACAGGATCACGAATGAAGAACTATGGAGAATGTGCAAAGTTTATGATCTGAAGTCTGTAGCTAGTACCAATACTGCAATAGACTTCGCTGGTTTGGGCACGTTCAACGGAAAGCAGACCACCACATCATAAAAAGAGCAATGAACTTCATAGTGGATGGAAAGAGACCAAAGGGAAGACCTAGCAAAACCTGGGCTGCCTGTATTGCAGATGATCTTAGACTAGTTAGAGAAAGGGGCATAAATGAGGAGGAAGCTCAAAACAGAGAGAGATGGAGAAGGCTCATCAATGTCAAACCTCCCCTGGGAGAAACATGACAAAAAAGGAAGAAGAAGAAGGAGTTCTTCAAGATGATCTGCAGTGCATGATTCCCAGCAACAAGATGTAAAACAGCAGCTGCTGAAATAATTTTTGTTTTTTCAGTCAGTAGTACAAAAGCTGCTAGCCTATAGTCTGTATAGAATTAAGTTTTGGGGCATATCTCAACCCCCCCCCCCCCCCCTTTTTTTTCCCCCAACATTTTCACCCTCTGCCCCATTCTTTACATTCTGATTCATTTTAAATAGATCTGGATTATGGATTTATAACTGACTAAATCACCTTGCAGCCAACAGACATTAACCAATGACAAGAAGAACCACTTCAAGAATCGAGAAGGTTGTATCTTGTCTACACATCAAGTCATAAAAGGTTTAAGTTACTGATACTGTAATACTAATCGATCACTACTTTCCACTGTGAAACAATCTCTTTCAGTTAGTCTAACAGAACATTCCAGATCCATATTAAACTAGTTTTACCTTACTTTGCACATAATATTGGCTAACAAATTACTAGTATGTAAACATTACCATCCATACACAGAGCAAAACACATTACACACACAAATATAACATACAGTACACACACATACACACACACACACACAGTGATACACAATCACAGTCACACACACATCACACACACATACACAGAGTTTAAACCCACACAAAGATAAACTAAAAGAAATAAAATGCACTACTTCAACTGAGTACTATTTTGGCAAATTTATGCAATGCTAGAATGGCACTGACAACTCATTCACTTTCACTGTTTCAGCAAAACTGAATAAAACTAACTTAGCTAAAAATAAATTAATTAATTAATTTTAAAAAGTAAGAAGCCTAGGAACAAGAGTATTAAGACTAAGAGCAGACTGCCAGAAACTGAGAATGGATTGATAATATACATCTTGATCTGTTATGTTTTTGGGTTTTTTTAAAAGTTACTGACCACACCCTGCTGCTTATTACAATCAATCATCTATCACTGGGTTTGGGGTTATTTTTCTTTCATAAATCCAATTCCCTACATCCTAATTTTATATCTCATGAAAATGTCCAAAGTACTGACGAACAAGTGCTTATCATCATCCATGTGCACAATGGCTAGTGAGAAATAATACAAGGAAATAACAAGTGCCTTAATTAACACTAACAGCTGAGCTAGTGATTACTAAAAGTCGAGAGGTAACTTCCGTTTGCATTTCCTCTGTGTATGTCACTATAACTATCACTACCCTCTAGGCCCTAGATGGTGCCCACTGAAACAAGAATAGCCTAGCGATAGGCCTAGATATAAGATCTACTTGTGGAGGTTTTTGTTCCTTTTTTTTTTTCCTGTTAGAGAGTTAACCGTGATCAAAATATTAATCGTCCACACAAACCTGAAGTACAAAATATTGTTCTTTAGTGCACTTTCGTTTCACAATCGTGGAACAAATTCACTACGCTACCAAATATTGACATGACAAAACTGATCCCAAAATGATAGCCTAGGCTACATCAACTGTGCACAGACGTCAACTCCAACGGAAATATTAGATGCATAGCCTACTTTTGCACTGCACCCAGGTAATTAAAAATACTTTGTTCCAGTTCACAATTGATCAAACTGAATGAAACTCCATTTAAGGCTACATATCGTAGATTACTTTGTGTATCTCACGCTTAGGAAAGGTCCGATTTTACCTGAAATAAGCAGGCAAAGAAACAAAACTCCAGAATGCGCCATTTTCGTTCTCGTTTGTTGTTGAAAGCAGCAGATAAAACTTGCTGCCATCCGATTGGTTGTAAACGTTTCCGTCTCGCATCCCGCATGCACGTGTCTATTCTGTGTGTGAGTGTGTGTGTGTGTGTGTTTCCTTAATTTAACGTCTCTTCACCCAAAGTGGTATTTGTCCATAAAGTAGTTCAGGTTAAAGTTTACAAAAGTGTACACACACACACACACTAAAAATTTGGTGTGGGAATGCATGTAGGCATGTGCCAGCATGAGTGTGTGTGTGTGCTCTCGCAAAATGCACATGTGTGTGTGTGTGACCGTGTGTTCACGCATGTGCACAGGTGTGTGTGTGTGTGTATGCCGACACCTGTGCATATGTGTATGTGGCTGTATACATGTCCCTGCATGTGTGTGTGTGGTCGGCCTCTTTGTTGCCTGCTATGCCACTGAGATAAGCAGTCTGGGAGGAGGGCTACAGGAGATTGTAGAACTCAGCAGACACAGAGAGACATGGCAAACCCTGGTGGCATTGCGTGGAGCTCGTATCAACAACAGACAGCGGCGATGGAGACAGTTGAGTTCAGGGAATGAAGAACCAGTATTTCTTCACTACTGCTGTGGCAACATGCTCTCCTTGTGGAGAGCAGCCACAATTTCACACAGAGTGACATACTCTGACTGAAAGTTGTGTACAGTACAATGAAGAAAGAAAAAAAAGACTGAAAATACGATTTTTATTTTTTTTGGGTTACCTCTGCTAGAGCTCTTAAGTGGTGATATTTTTGCCTACGTGACCTCCCCGCACCCAAAAAAAAAAATCATTTAGGTAGCTGCATTCTAACTTCAGAGATGGAGTCTACACATGATGTCTGTGTTATGTGTTTTGTTTGAGCAAAAACTGTCATCCATTCCAACCGGCGCAAAATGGCCTGCTCTTTCAAAAGGCAGAATGGGTTTTTGACATGTGCCCAAGATGTCCTGATTGCATTTGCCCGCAGGTAAGGAGGTAAAGGTAAAGGAGTCCCATAACCTATAAGGTCGTAGGGGAGCGAGGCGTCAGAGACCTCACTTCTCTAGGGCCAGCATATTGAGGGCAGCGCCCATCTCCTCTCCCTCGCTGCTTTACCTTCCCTGACCCTAAAGAGGGCAGGTACCCATTTACAGCTGGGTGAACTGGGGGAACTGTACTGAAGCCAAGGCGCGCAAACGGTCACCCATCCAAGTGGTAACCACGCTCGACGCTGCTTAACTTGGCTGGGGGAAAGCGAGTGCTCCGACCACTGAGCTATCCCGTCCCCGCAGGGCCCTGGTTTATAGTCTTCTCCATGGGACTTTGACATTCAGTTTGATTTTCTCGTCAAACTGGGAAGAAAGGGCAAGGCTGGGAGCTGAACCCAGACCCTCTCAGTTTACTTGTTAGGCAGGTGAACGTCTGAACTGTCTTGTCCTGCTCCTTTCCTTCTTGATACAGGCACAACATATCTCCACTGGAAAAAAAAAATTCCTTTAAGTCAACAAATGGATTTTCACAACACTTTTTATTTCATTTTCAATCCACATCATTATTCTGTCAGAACATTCAAAGTGTTGGGGGAAAAATGTCCGATATACACACACAAGCTGGAGTGAGTAGGGAGAGCAGCCCTGAACCACAGGCACAAGAGCAGTGGTGTTTATTTCAGTTCATTTTTTAAAAGTGGATCCTTTCACATGTGAGAGATGTCTGTCTGTTTATCTGTCAACAAGACCAAGGTTAACCATGCTATGTATGAACGAGAAATAAATAATGCATTGTACGAACATAATGACAGTAAACCATGCCCTGTAAGGACAAGAAATACACAGTGTGATGTCTTGATGTGATATAGATGTTGATGATGCATATGTATGCAGGAGATGGAAGTAAAAAACAATTTGTATAATCAAACCATACACAATCACGTATGGACATGACACATGCAAACCGCATCTCAAATGAACAAGAAAATAAAATCAATGATGCTTTATTTGGACATGAAAGAGGTAATCAATGCTTTGGACTGTCATAAAACGAGCAAGATTTTTTGTTAAACATTAAAATTCACAAATCTTCATAAGCCTTTCCAAAAACATTTATCCAACAACATCTGTGCATTTTGTGGGTAATTTTTTTTTCAAAAACAATCATGGCTATACTGGACAATATTCTGAATGAAGCATGCAAATGTTGTCAAAAGATACAAGTTTATGTTGTTCAAGGATACATGCTCTCTGAGAAAAGAGAAGGTCACATCAAGTACATCGCAATCAAACCAAAGTTATCTCCTGCGGGGATGCCAGGGGCCTGTCAGAATAAATAGCATCCCCACCTTCTGAAAATTCTGTGCTAGCAATTCCCATCTTTTTTTTATCCTCTCTTTGTTTCTGCCTCGTTCCTTTTCTTCCTGCCA
Organism: Rapana venosa; assembly: GCA_028751875.1. Lineage (NCBI taxonomy): Eukaryota > Metazoa > Mollusca > Gastropoda > Neogastropoda > Muricidae > Rapana > Rapana venosa. Next base: position 33,450,456 of record CM054164.1, read on the forward strand.
CCTCCTTCTTGTCTATCTTCTGCCTTCTTGGTCCATTCTCCTGCCTTTTTCCAAGAACAACATAAAAGATAACAACTTTCTCCCAAGCTGAAGTCAGATGCACTGGGCCTGACTTGTCAAGTGCTTGACACTAGTTGCTGTCTGAGCGTTTGACAAAGAAGAAGAAAATGGCATTCCATGTCTTAAAGACCTTCAAAGATTGTGCGAATCTCAACAATAGAAAGCTACAAAGCAACACCTTGTATCCACAGATAAGTCATACAATAGACCAGGGACCTTAGTTCAACGGTGAGTGCATTGAACTCATAACTGGAGGCTTGTGGACTTTAACCCTAACTCAGGACAGATTTGGGATGGGGTGGGGATGGAAGGGGTGGGGCTCTGGCTGGCCCCTACCCTGGGTATGTTTGTTAAAAATTCAGTAGGAATGCTACGATCAAAGTTGAGCATCATCCACTTTACAGCTGCATTTTTCAGTACATTACTTGACCAACACTGCAGGTGTCTGTATTTCCCAGTCCTGGTTGATGCTGGCACATTATCTAGAGTAAGATGCAGTCTTTGACAGATGGTCTAAAGTTGAGGAGGTCCTCCACAGCATCATCGTCAGGTCATCATCATGATTATCATGAGAAGAAGAAGAGAAGAGGAAGAGAGCGTGCATGATGAAGATGTAAACACATTTTCTGGAAATACAAGATGTCAACCAATGTTTTGCGATGTCAAGACAGATGTGAACAATGAATTTTCTGGAAACATGAGATGTAAGCCAATGTCCTGTAGTGTAAAGCGAGATGTAAGCAGAGCATTGTGTGGAAACATGAGATGTAAACCAATGTCCTGTAGTGTAAAGCGAGATGTAAGCAGGGCATTGTGTGGAAACATGAGATGTCAGCCAATGTCCTGTAGTGTCCAAGAGAGATGTAAACAATGAATTGTATGGAAACATTAGCTGTAACCAATGTCAGTTAAAGATGTAAATGATGAATTTGCTAGAAACAGGAGATGAAAACGAATGTCTTGAGATGTCGAGAGGAGAAATGTATATGAGGAGCTTTCTGGAAACGTGAGATGTAAACCAATGTCTTGTAATGTCAAGAGAGGTGTAAACCAATGTCTTGTGATGTCAAGAGAGATGCAAACCAATGTCTTGTAATGTCAAAAGAGATGCAAACCAATGTCTTGTAATGTCAACACAGATGAAAGCAATGCACTGTCTTGAAACAGCAGATGTAAACCAACGTCAAGAGAGATGTCAACGACGCACTGTGGAGATGTAAACCAATGGCCGTTAACATCACAGAGATGTAAACGTCACATTGTTAGGATGTAAACCAGTGGCTGTTAACGTCACAGAGTTGTGAACGATGCAGTGTCAATGGTGCCGGCACACTGTCGTGTGACACAGCGCGGTAGTGACGCTGGCGACAGACATGTGGTCAGTGACTCTCTCCCTTCTTTCCAGCAACCTGCACACAGCACAGTACTTCATTTTCGTATTGTCAGTCAGTTAACACACAAGAGAGATGAGTGTGTGTGTTGTTGTTGTTGTTGTTGTTGTTGTCTTCAATTTAACGTCTGTTCACTCTAAGTGATATTAGAGTGTGTGTGTGTGTGTGTGTGTGTGTGTGTGTGTGTGTGTGTGTGTGTGTTGTGTGTGTGTGTGTGTGTATGTGCGTGTGTGTAGGAGGTGTGGGTATGGTGTGTGTGAGTGTGGGGGTATTTATGTGTGTGTGGGGGTATTTATGTGTGTGTGTGGGTATTTGTGTGTGTGTGTGTGTTTGTATGTGTGTGTAAGGAAGATAGAGAGAAGGTGTGTGTGTGTGTGTATTTTTGTGTGTAGGTGTGTGTGTGAGTTTCATTTAATGGAATAAGCACTCATGTGCTTTTGTACATCCAGTCCCTGTGTGTATGGGGCTTTGTAAATCTTGTCATCCGTTTCCATTGGCACACAATGACCTACTCTTTCAAAAAGTAGAACAGGTTTTAACATGTGCGCAAGATGTTCTGCATGTGTTCTCACACCGGACCTTGGTTTAAAGTATTATCTGAAGGACTTTGTGGGAGTGTGTGTGTGTGTGTGTGTATGTTTGTGTGTGTGTGTGCGCATGTAATAGAATGTGTGAGTAAGAGGGAGAGTGTGAGAGAGAGATATTGAGTGAATGAGTGTGAGAGAGGGTGTATGTGTGTGTGTGTGTGCGTGTGCGTGCATGTGTGTGTTCATGAGTATGAGTGCGTGTGTAACACAACTCAGCCAATAATGCCACACATATATGTGAGTGAATGCATACATGAGTCTATACACACAGACACACACAAGCACGCAGGTATACACCACACACACACACACACACACATGGTCTCTCTGTGGACTTCTGACCCTGAGGAAGAGACCCAACCAATGTGGGTATGTACTGTATGGCTGTGGTGGGGAGATTGAAACAAGCGGCGTTGGAACAGCAGGATGGGAACGTCACAAAAGATGAGGCAGCAACAAAAAAAGAAAGAAAAACGAAGCCTACCCGTTTGAATTCTCCCATGTTAGAAAAAAGAAAGAAAAACGAAACCTACCCGTTTGAATTCTCCCATGTTGGTGGTGGACACTGGAGAGCCTAGGAAGCCGACATAGTCGATCTGTGTGGTCTCTGTACCTGTTTGGTTGTCCTTGATGAAAACCTGCACACACCACTGCCACATTGGACCTAGCCAGACCTGGGCTGCCTGCATTGCAGATGATCTTAGAGAAAGGGGCTTAAACAAGGAGGAAGCTCAAAACAGAGAGAGATGGAGAAGGCTCATCAATGTCAAACCTCCCCTGGCAGAAACATGACAAAAAAGGAAGAAGAACACTGCCACATTTGTGTGTGTGTGTGTGTAAAGGTGTGTGTGTGTGTGTGTGTGTGTGTGTGTGTGTGTGTGTGTGTGTGTGTGTGTGTGTGTGTGTGTGTAAGTGTGTAAGTGTGGTCTCTGTACCTAACAACATCTGTACCCACTGTCACATTGTGTGTGTGTGTGTGTGTGTGTGCGTGCGTGCGTGCGTGCGTGCGTGCGTGCGTGTGTGTATGCGTATGTGTGTGTGTGTGTTCTTCTTTTCATTACTTCAATGTCTATTCACTACAAGGTGATTTAGACAATTGTACATTCATGTTAAAAAGAAAGAGAGAAAGTGTATGTGAGTGTGTGTTTGTGTGTGAGTGTGTTGTGTGTGTTGTGTGTGTGTGTGTGTGTTCTTCTTCTCATTACTTCAATGTCTATTCACTACAAAGTGATTTAGACAATTGTACATTCATGTTAAAAAGAAAGAGAGAAAGTGTATGTGAGTGTGTGTGTGTGTGTGAGTGTGTGAGTGTGTTGTGTGTGTGTTTGTGTGTGCATGTGTGGCGTGTGTGTGCGCGCGCTTCTTCTTCTCATTACTTTAATGTCTATTCACTACAAGGTGATCTTAGACAATTGTACATTCAGAGAGAGAGAGACAGACAGACAGTGAGAGAGAGAGAGTGTGTGTGTGTGTGTGCATGCGTGAGTGCATGCGTGCGTGCGTGCATGCAAGTGTGTACACATGTGCTTCATTCCTATCCTTTCCATACTCACCGTTACATTCTGTACATTCTGGAACTTGACATACTTGAGTGGAATGATGGCCCCTTCCTTCAGGTCGTCAGTGACTAGCCTGAAATGCCACAGTCACATACATACAGCGCTTGTAAAATGGTTTCATTTATCACAATGCCACAGTCACATACATACAGCGCTTGAAAAATGGTTTCATTTATCACAATGCCACAGTCACATACATACAGCGCTTGAAAAATGGTTTCATTTATCACAATGCCACAGTCACATACATACAGCGCTTGAAAATGGTTTCATTTATCACAATGCCACAGCCACATACATACAGCGCTTGAAAAATGGTTTCTTTTATCACAATGCCACAGTTACATATGTACAGCACTTGAAAAATTGCTTTATTTATCACATCTTGATTACATTATTACCTTATAATTAAAGTCTCATTTTACATGACCCGATTCATAAAAAATAAAACCATATGTTTATCTTTCTTCCCAATTTCATTAAAAGTACTGAAATTAAAATGCAGGGGGAAGGATAGATAGCCTAGTGGTTAGAGTGTTGAGCTCGTGATCTGATGGTCCCAAGATCGAGCCAGCACCTAGACACCCATTTCAGGGAATTTAACCCTGGAGTTAACATTAGTACTAACTCCACTCCCCCCAAAAGTCCTTCCTACTGGCACAGAATGGCCTACTCTTCCAAAAGGCAGAACAGGTTTTTAACATGGATGCAAGACGTTTTGCATGTATTTGTACACAGGGCCTGACTTTTGGTGGAGAGGAGTCAGTACTGATCTCAACGCCAGGGCAAAGTTCCCTACAATGACTGTGCCCAAGGTGGATCACTCACAGGCGATTATCATATCAGGGGCGCAAACCACTAGGCCATCCCTTCGTCTTTATTTAAACATGCAGACCTGCCAGTGCCCTCATTCCCTCTACACACATGCAGAAGAAAAAAAACCTGTGAATATAACCCACCCCATAATTCGTATCATTGTTCAGTAGGTCGTGCAAAACACAAACACACCCAGCATGCAGCCTGTACCTATCCACAGATAGGCTCCACCAAGTTCAATATGCCCGAAAGATATGGCTTGTATATTTTTGTCCTGGGTGCTAGTCTTTTGAATGGTATGATAATCTAAGGTCCTATGGATATAACATGACTTTCAGTGCATCAAGAAGAATCCACCACCACCACCATCATTATTATCACACCACCAACCACCACCATCATCATTATTATCACAAATGCCACAACCAACCACCACCATCATAATAACCACCATCACCATCTGTACCATCATCGTCATCATCACCACCACCACCACCACAATCACATTCATCACAAATGCCACAACCAACACCCCCATCATAATAACCACCATCACCATCTGTACCATCATCGTCATCATCACCACCACCACACCACCACAATCATCGTTGTCATCACCATCATCACACCACCACCATCATCATCATCCACCAACCACCATCATCATCACCACCACCACCGTCATCATCACTATCATCGTCGTCATCACCGCCATCGTCATCATCACCGCCGACACCACCATCGTCATCATTACCATCACCACAATCATCACCGCCATCATCATATCATCATCATCATCACACCACCACCCACCACCCACCACACCACCATCACCATCACCACCACCACCACCACCACGATCATCGTCATCACCGATACTGACTCTAGCTTTTGAACGGGCTCCATGCTGTCTGCGCGGTCAAAGTCCAAAGTGGTCGGCTGGTTGATGAAGACCTTGACTGTCTTGGGGCCATTCTCTGTACATGTCACACACACACACACACATATCACACACACACATAACACAAACATAACACACACACAAACAGATACACACACAACAAACACATAACACACACACACATACATAACACACACACAAACACACACACAGATACAATCATAAGCACAACTTTTTTTTCATTCCTCGGCTAGAGCTCCGAGGTTTACCCATGGTGAGATTTTGCGTATGTGATGATTTTTGCTCTTCATGAAGGTAGCCGTATTCCGACTTCAGGGATATATGCTGGGAATGTTTGTGTTTTTGTAACCCACCAAATAAGCACAATCAGAGAAGGAAGGTGGCAGGATGGTTAAGACGTTCACCTGCCTAACAAGTAAACCGCGAGATTCTGGGTTTGATTCCCGGCCTCGCCCTTTCTTCCCAGTTTGATGGGAAAATCGAACTGAATGTCAAAGTCTTTCAGAGGAGACTGTAAACCAGTTTGACCCGTGTGCTTACACACTTGAGCAAGTCAAAAGAATCCACAATACTTGAAAATCAGAAAGAGCAAGGAGGAACCTCCCATATCTTGGCAAAACTGGTAGTTTCAATTCTCAACCATATCCCCAATGTTGGAATGCAATAAACTTAATACTGGTTGGCATATATGGTTGCATACACAGCAATCTCACTTTTGGTGAACCTCGGAGCTCTAGCTGAGAAATGCAAAAAATAACACAAAAACCCCAACCCCACCATCATTCATTCACAAAATGCTTGCATGCAAACTCAAACAATGTACAAAAACATACACGATTTATAATCACAAACGCATAGAGTGTGTGTCTGTAAATAACTGTCGTATCTCACTACCATAACTCATCACAATCTAAAGCCACTTTTTTCCCCTTCTAGAATTTGTCTCTTATGCCATGTTACAGCTTATCACTGCTGAAAGCAAAATATCCTCATTTCTTTCCCAATCACCGAAGTCAGAATGTGGCTAGCTTCATGGTGGGCAAAAATGGTTGCATACACAAAATCTCACCATTGGTGAACCTCGGAGCTCTAGCCAAGGAATGCAAAAACAACCAAACCAACAACAACAACATTTGCGAGAAATAAAAAGCTGATGGACACTTTAGCTGAGTGGTTAAGACCATTCAACTTCAATCCCACGAGTCTATGAAGTCGTGGGTTTGAATCTCGGCGGTGTCTGGTGAACTAAGGGTGGGGATTTTTACGATCTACCAGGTCAACTTCAAGTGCAGACCTGCCAGTGCTTTCATTCCCTTTGTGTATATATATATATATACACATGTAGAAGATCAAATATGCACATTAAAGATTCCATCATTCATGTCAGTGAATGTGAGTTATGGAAACACGAACATACCCAGCATGCATCCCTGAAGTCAGAATGCAGCTACCTTCATGGTGGGCAAAAACGATCACATACGTAAAATCTTACCATTGGCGAACAAAGATTGAGGAACAAAGATTTTGTTGTTGTTAAATAATAAAGAATACAAAGCTGACTGGTCCACGGGGTGATGTGGTTTATCACACCCCCCACATGATTCCCATTGAAATCTGTGAGCTACCAGACCAACCACCACACTGTCACAGTATAGGGGGTTTTGTGTGTGTTTAAAAAAATACTTTTATACCACTTCAGTTTGCCACCACTTCAAAGCTTCCTAACATACAGTGTTGGGCGCTCCCCAGATTAACACCCTGGGGGTTTTGTATAACAACCTGTACTTCATATATTCAAGGAGAAAATCCTCTGAAGCTGGAGTATGACTGTCTATTATGGCGAGGTATCTGAAAACAGCAATACACACAAACTTCTCACCCAGTGTGTACAAGTTTACAGTCTTACAGTGATTCCCAGGAGGGATGAGTGAGTCAGAGTGCATGTTCTGGGTGACCCCCAGGTGTTACTGGAAAGTACAGGTCATTATGCCAAGAGCTTGTCATGGTTGAAGACAACAATCTCAACATAACACTCCCCACTAACTGGATCGGTGGTCTAGAGGTAACGCGCCTGCCTAGAAAGCGAAAAGTCTGGGTTGGAAGTGTGCGGTGGTTCCATCTCTGTTTGGGCCAAAAACTTTCCCCCCATTCATTAGACAAGGAGGGGTGGTCTGGGTGCTAGTCTTTCGGATGAGACAATAAACTGAGGTAACACATGTTACACAAAATTATAAAGTGCACATAAAAGAACAAACGGCAAGAAGACAGTTGTCCCAGGCAAAACTCTGTAGAAAAAAGCCACTCTGATAGGGAAACAACTACAGTTGCACACAGGTGTGGTCATGCGCTCTCCCCATGGAGAGCAGCACGAATTTCATGCAGAGAAATCTGCCATGGCTTAACATGGAATAAATAAATAACTACAAAGTTACAAATCTATCTATCTATCTATCTATATAAGTGTCAAATTATGACTTACCGTCTGGTGCCTCCATTCTCATGGAGTGAATCTTTACTGCCTGACTGAAGCCAATGTTGATGATGAGCTGTCAAAATAAAGCCACAGGCGCATGGAGTTAATCACACTTTCTGTTCATTAAAAAGTGAAACTGTCAGAATTACTTATGAAATTAACTGTAATGTAAAAAAAAAGTGGGGGGGGGGGGGGGGGGGGGAGGAGGAGGAAGAAGTAAGATAAAAAGACAGTAAAAGTGTGTGTGTGTGTTGTGTGTGTGTGTGCACACATGCATTTGTATGTGTGTGTGTGTTGGGTAGGAGGGAAGGGTGGGAGTGAGGAACAGATAGCATGCATGCATGCACTTGTGTGTATATTTAACAGAAACCAAATACACCCCAACAAAAAAAGAAGAAGAAAACCCATAAACCTGAAACCAAACAGAAACACTCCTAACATTTACTTTTCTGTTTCTCGGCCTGAGCTCTGAGGTTCACTTATGCAACCGGTGTTACCCATCATGAAGGTAGCTGCATTCCGACTTCGGGGATTTATACTGGGTGTGTTCATGTTTCCATAACTCACTAAATGCTGACATGAATTATGGGATCTTTAACGTGCATATTTGATCTTGTACATGTGTATACAGGAAGGGAATAAAGGCACGGGTAGGGCTACACTTGCAGTTGACCTGGGAGATTGTAAAAATCCCCGTGCTTGATTCACCAAACACCATCATTCCTAGATAGATGGCTTGATGAAAAAACGAAAATGCATTACTTATTCAATGTACCAGAAAAATTTGACTTGACTTGAAACACTGCTGAGGTTCGAACCCAGGACTTCATGGACCCATGGGACTAAAGTGGAACAGTCTTAACCACTCAGCTATAGTGTCCATCACACAAACATTTGAAGAGTATCCTAAAAAATAAAAAGATTTTAAGGAAAAAATAGAAGAGACAAAACAGCATAAAAACCTCTACCTGTTCATCGCAGTCTGATTCCAGAAATCCCCCTTTGGCAGTGAGGGCGTGAGTCATTGGATGCTCGTCAGATTCGTTCAAACATTCGCATTCTGCTTTGTTGATGAATGTCGACAGATCCATCTGTGGCCAAGAAAAACAAAAGAGAGAGAATGCCAATGTGAATAGTTTACTCAGATTTTAGGTCACAGCCCCCTTCTGAAGGAAGTGTGGGAGGGGGGGGGGTTTGCACATCATCATGAATAACAATCACAATATATATATATATATCTCAGCTATCCACAGTCATCGGAAAGCTACAACAAATAAGTATGAATTCCTTATGTTACGGTAGCGCAGTATTTACCCTTTTCAATCCATGATAAACATATATGGCAAGATTTGTTAAAGTCGTCTCATGTTTCAAAGAAAAGAGAGAAGGAGAGAACTCGAACTTGAAAGATTTCTTCACAAAAGGCCATTGGTCCATACATGAAGGGGGTTGCTGGACTACTTAGTATTTTAGTGAGAAAAGGTAAGGAAAAGCACAAAAAACATGTTATGGTATAACAAAAACCACCACAACAAAAATCATTTACAAAAATGTGACTTAAGAAACCAAGATATCTCTTATTCTAAAGGCTTTACACAAGAACTCAAACTCGAACGAACTCGAACTCGAACGATTTATTCACAAAAAGGCCATTGGCCCATACATGAAGGGGGTTGCCGAACTGCTTAGTATTTTGGTTTTAACACATACGCACACACACACACACACACACACACGTACACACACACACACACACAGACCAACATGTTACTGTATAACACAAAGTCAGCTACAAAAATATCACTTAGGATAACATTATCTCTCTTATTCTGAAGGCTTTACACAAATATAAAGTGAGGCTGCGCACAACCTCAGGATGACTTGATGCCAGGAGTAAACAGAGTCTAAATAAATTAGGCTGTCTACTATATTTAACAGGGATGTAGTTCTGCCTAACATCCTCAAATACTGGACAGCACAAGACAAAGTGTACTTCATCCTCCGGAGCTTGCTTACATAATGGGCATAACAGCCTGAGGTCGTCAATATCATGTTCTCTGTATCTGAATTTATGAACATTTATATCTGATACACCAAGTCTAAACTTAGACATTATTCTTTTCAAATGTATATCCATATCAAGTTTTAGATAAGGTTTGACATCATGCGAACTTATAAATTGTCTGTACATTTGAAATCTTTCACTGTTTTGTATATGATTACTCCATTGCTGCCATCGGCAGTCAATCAATCTTTGAAAGGCTTTACACAAGAGAGAGAAAGAGAGAGAGAGACAGAGAGACAGTCAGAGAAAGAGACAGAGAGACAAAGAGAGAGACAGAGACAGAGAGACAGACAGCGACAGAGAGAATGCAGCGAAAAATATGTTCTGGATGTTTAATGTTTATCACACCAGCAACAATAAGGAAACATTCCCACTTTAAGTACTTCCTATCCTAGATGTGCTGGCGATTACTAAACCATTTTCTTATCCTGCTAGGTGGCTGCTTGTTCAGAAAAATTTAAAATCTGGTCTTTAAAAAAAATTTTTTATTGTACTCAGATACATCATACAAGGCACATACACAACCTAGCCAACCAATCAACCAACTACTTAGCCAGGAAACAAATTTATCAAACATTTTTTGTTGTTCCTCAGCTAGAGCTCCGATGGTGAGATTTTGCGTCAACATGCAACCATTTTTGCCCCACCATGAAGGTAGCCCATTCCAACTTCGAGCTGTAGGTGGGTATGTTGGATTTCTGAAACCCACAAATGCTGACATAAAAATGTGCATATTTGATCTTCGTGTTATTTTTTTAAACAAAAGGAAATAAAGGCCTGCAAGTCTGCAATTGGGCTGACATGGGGGAACGGAAAAAAACCCCAAACCCCTTTATTTTTAAAAATGCAAAAACAACCCAACCCCCCATGAAAAAAAATTTTTTTGCAAGCTCTTAAAAATACATACCTTTCCCTTATGAAACTAAAAAAATCCCTTTCCCCCCCCCCCTCCCCCCCCCCCCCCCCCCCCCCCCCCCCCCCCCCCCCCCCCCCCCCCCCCCCCCCCCCCCCCCCCCCCCCCCCCCCCCCCCCCCCCCCCCCCCCCCCCCCCCCCCCCCCCCCCCCCCCCCCCCCCCCCCCCCCCCCCCCCCCCCCCCCCCCCCCCCCCCCCCCCCCCCCACCCCCCCCCCCCCCCCCCCCCCCCCCCCCCCCCCCCCCCCCCCCCCCCCCCCCCCCCCCCCCCCCCCCCCCCCCCCCCCCACCCCCCCCCTCCCCCCCCCCCCCCCCCCCCCCCCCCCATTTTCCCCCCTCCCCCCCGCCCCCCCATCAAATTTTCTCTAGTCCAAAAGCCTTTTGCCTTAATGCCCCTTTCAACATTTTTAAAAAATTTTTAAACTTTTCCCCCCCCACCCCCCAAACCCCCTTTTTCCCCCCCACCACCCAACCTACCCAAAAACCCCACCCCATTCCCCTCACTAAATTTTTTTTTTTAAAACCCTGCTTAATCCCCTTAATGTCCTTTGATTTCGTGTCACCATCCCCATCGTCGTTTATCCGGTACCATTTCTTGATTTTTTCTTCCAAGGCCGCCGATTGGCCCCCCGCTATCCTGTCGATTTGACCTTGTTGCGGAAAAAGATGAAGGGGGGCATGGGGGGAACGCCCGATCGAGCCGTCTCCTGAGGACCATGTGTGGGATTATTTATAAATTTTTTTATATATTCTCATTTTCTAAATTTTTTTTTTTTTTGCCAAGGGGTAGAGAAGGAGGATCATTTTCAGTCCCCATCACTGGGTTGGGGGGCTAACAAAAAAACTCAGTTTCTTTCTGTTCATTTTCACAAGTAGGTGTGTTTGGGAGAAATAGTGGCAAATCCTTTCCCGCTCCCCCTGGGGGCCTACAGTTTGGTTGCACAATCTTCCCCAGGGGTTGATGGCGTGCACCTCTGAAGGATGTGTTTACCAGTCTGGTTTTCTTTGCCACAGGCACACAAGGGGGAGGGAATGAATTTCAGAACAAACTCAGTGATCTGCCCACAGGTGAGACTGGATTAAAGGACGCAGAGATTTGTTGCTGTATCACAGTGTATGTTGGGCGTTCCCCAGTTTAGTTAACACCATTGGGGTGATATACTCGATGCCTTCTGTTCACTCATCCCGCCTGGGAATCACTGTGAGACCATAAAGATTTTTGTACACACACTGGATAATAATGTTGCTTGTATAGCTGTTTCAAAGTATCTTACCATATGATACAGATAGATCTATACTATTAGTATCACTATAGGCAGTCGTATAGTTTTAGTGGAGGCTCTTTTTTCTCCTTTGTACAATTGTAGGCACAAAATCAACACACACACACAAATTGTACAATTGTAGGCACAAAATCAACACACACACACACACACATTGTACTGTATACCCCTTTAAGTCAAGGCAGATTTCTCTGCATAAAATGTGGGCTGCTCTCCCTGAGGAGAGCGTATCGCCTTAATTAAGAGCAGCGCCACCCATTATTTTTTTCTTTTGCTGCCTGCATATTTGTTTCCCTATCAGAGAGGCTTTTACTACAGAATTTTGCCAGGAACAATTCTCTTGTTGCCGTGGGTTCTTTTACGAATTACGTGCGCTAAATGTGAGTTACACACACTGACACAGGACCTCATTTTATCATCTCATCTGAAAGACTCTCTAACTTACATTTACAAACACAGACACGTACACAAACACTCGTGCGCGCACACACACACACACACACTGAGCTAACCCCTCTACACACTCACAGCCATCTGTATCTAAAGCAGCCACAATACCTAAGCCAAAAAATCAAAAACACAAACTGATAAACTTTCTTGTACAAAAACCCTTAGATAAAAGAAAGAAAAGGAACCACTCACAGGACATTGGTCTACATCCACTTTGAGGAAAACGGCCTTGGGGTAGGCAGCGCTCAACTCCTCAAACTTCGGGGCAATGACGCGACATGGTCCACACCTGGAAATGACGACATCAGTGATCAGTCATCAGGTACAGAAAATTTACTCACCTGGGTTTTGGGTGTGTGTGTGTGTTGTGTTGTGTTGTGTTGTGTTGTGTTGTGTTTGTGTGTGTGTCTGTGTGTGTGTGTTCCTTGTATAGAGCTCTGAGATTTACCAGTGATAAGAGTATTTGTGTATGTGACCCTTTTTGCCAAAGTTCAAAGGTAGCTGCATTCTGACTTTAGGGATATTGGATAGGTTTTTAATTGAATTGCATTGTGCTGCATTGTATTGTATATATTTTTCACAATTATTAAACAATATTTGTGGATTCAGCCTAGCCTAGTAAACATTTCATCATCAGTTGATTTATTTTATATTCAGAACCTAACCGTGACTCCACCAAAAGGGCTACCCAATAATTTCAAAGTTTGAGGTCCTCAGTGTGCACATGTATACAATCACTGGATCACACATCATCAGAGGCAAAGATCAAGTTTCTGAATAAGCATCCTAAAGAAACAACAAACTATGGTGGCAGTTGAGTTAGGCAGTTCATCATGCCAACTGTGATGATTTTTGTTTGTTTGATTTTGCTTCCTTTCTTCTTTCTGTTAATCACTGCTAAGGACTAAAAGTAAAACTCTGTCAAAAGCACTTGTCAATCTGACTTGATCTATGGTAGTGGTACATACGCCAGTCAGTAAGCTATGACTGAAAAGTTTCAGCCATATTGATTTCACCAACATGTATTATATTAATACGTTATAAACTTATATTACAACTGTATTATAATGATACATTCTATTTAATATTTATAATAATACGTTAGTTTAACAGTTACACTTTCAATTTGAAACAAAAATAAAATGTACACCTCCAACACACACATATTTGATATTTCACTTCATTTTTTAGATAATCGTTCATGATAAATTCAACATTTCTGAAAATATACTTAACTTAAAAAGTTTCATTTCAATTTCGTTCAATGGTTGAGTCACGAATAACAAAGATAATCAAAGACGATCATGATTACTCATGTTATAGTCTCCATGTTTACAAACAAGTAACTGCTGTTTCTTACGTTTTTTCAAGTTTCATTTCAATTTCGTTGAGTCATGAATAACAATGATAATCAAGATTAGTCATGTTATAGTCTCCATGTTTACAAACAAGTAACTGTTGTATCTTACCATACAGCGAAGAAATCTACCACAACGAGTCTAGTTCCTGCGCTTGTTAGTTCAGCGTTGAACTGTGAATCATTCGCCAGAACTTTTACATTCGACATAATCACTGATTTCAGTTGACACTTGCACTTCTTGATCAGTAGGCCTAGCCCGGCACGTTCTCTACTAGGTCTATATAATCAAGGGCATGCACTCTTTGTGAAAGCTGAAGTGAACGTGTCAACCATTTGGAAATTTAGCCGTATTAGACAAATACATTTTGACGATTGACATTTCATTTATCACTACACGTTCAATCATTCTTCTCATTTACATTAAAAAAATAAAAAAAAAAACAATAACGAAAAACATCAAACAAAGAAAACTAACAAAAAACCCAAAAACCAAACCCCCTGATTTTTACGTTTCTTTTCCCTTTTTTTTTTTGTGGGGAAAGGGTTGCCTTCTGTTGCCACTGCTGTTTTTGGGTCAAGTCAAGTCAAATTTTTTTTTCCTAGGTTACATTGAGAAAGCAATGCATTTTGTTTTTTTAAAATTTTTTTTTTTTATCAAGCCATCTATCTAAGAACAAACTTTTAAATTGTTTATACTGAAAATTACATTATTGCATGCAACCTTTACCAATAAATTGAACCAGTTAAAAAGAGGAAAATCGATAAAATAACAAATTGGAAAATACAAATTACACACACACACACACACACACACACGTGTGTGTGTGTGTGTGTGTGTGTGTGTACTCGTGTGCCCACGCACGCAGGTGTGTATGAGTTTTGTGTGTGCGTGTATAACACACCACACACACACACACAAAACACACACCACACACACCACACACACACACAATATATATTTTATATATATTATATATATTTTATATATATATATATAATATATATATATATATATATTATATATATATATTTATATATGCACGCGCACGCACACGCGCGCATGCGCATACACACCACACTTTCACACACTCACTCATCACTCAAAACACACACACACCACACACCACACACACACCACCACACGCCACATCATACTATAGACATACACACTCACACACGCACGCATTGATGCTCACGTGCTTACTATTACACAAACATTCTTCTCTCTCTCTCTCTCTCTCTCTCTCTCCCCTCTCTCTCTCTCTTTTCTCTCTCTCTCTCTCTCACTCTCTCTCTCTCCATATATGTATATATATATATATATATATATTATATATATATAATATATATATATATTATATATTATATATTATATATGTTATATCTTTTCTCTCTCTATCTCTATGTCACTCACACCACACACACACACACACACACCACACTCACTCATTTCACTCACTCACTCACTCACGCACGCACGCACCCCACGCACGCACACATAGTCATACACACACTCTCACTCACACGCATCTACACACACTCACACACATATACAAACTCACGTACACGCACGCCACACTCATACACACACACGCTTGCATACTAACCACGTACATGCGTACATACATTTCACACACACGCACGCATACATACACACATACACACCCGACCCTCTTCCCCTTTACTCACTCACACACACTCCCCAGTCTGATTCACTATTTAGTGGAAGGACGTTAAACTGAAGAACAAAACACACCCCACCACACACACACACACACACACAAAACACACACAACACACACACACACACACCATACATACATACATACATACACACAGGGCACGCACGCACGCACGCACGCGTACACAACACACACACCCACACACCCCAAACACACACACACACACACACCCCACACACACACACACACCACACACAAAACACCACTTAGGTAATGAATGTTTTAAAAATTTAAAAAAAAAAATTAAAATCATAAAACGGCAAAGACAAACAAATTATTTCACCTACTATATCACCCCCCCCGTGGGACTCCGGGGTATGTTACAAAGCGAGCATTGCAAGAATAGGATCCCTGCCCCAACCAGGCATGTCGTAAAGGAGGCGACTAAGGTGGAAAACCTTCCTCCAGGTTGGGGGTTGGGCACAGGGCTAACAACCCTGTCCCTAAAAAAAAAGAGCATTTACAGAAACGGGCAAAAAAAAAAATTTAAATTTTTTGCGTGGAAGGAACTCCCGAGTCCAGGGGGAACTCGTATAAATGCTTTTTTGGCCAAACCCGAGGGGAAAGCTACCAGCGGGATGGGGGAAAGGGACCGGGAAACACCCCCAAAACAAAAGAAAAGACTAGGACTTTGGAACGTAAAGGACGATGTTGAGAGGGGAAAGCGGGCCAGGTAACAATAAAAGATGGGGAAATTTCAACCTCCATTCCTAGGGGGTAAGCGAGAGTAGATGGACTGGATTTTGGGAAAAATAGAACCACCCCCGGAAAAAACCGCCCACTCTGGGGAGAGATAAAGGGCCCAGCACCACGGGGATTTTGCCATCATCCTCAAAAAAGGGCGTTGGGGCGATGCCTTATGGAGTGGAACCCCCATCAACAGCAAAATTTAATAAAATGCGAGACTGAAGGGAAGGCACATCAACATCACCATCATCCAGTACTACGCAAAAAACCCAAAAAACAGAAACCGATGAAGAAAAGTTTGACTTTTTACCCCCATGCGGGCCCAGAGACAGAGAAACCCCCAGGGCCTTTGCCCTTTTCTTTCTTCATGGGGGACCTCAATCCCCAAGGTGGGAAAGGACAACCCCGGGACAAATGAGAGAGTCAGGGAAAAACACGGGTGGGGAACAGAAATGACAAGGGGGAAAGAACTTGTGGAGTTTGCGCCATGAAAAAACTTAGGGGATAGGAGGGACCCTATTCCCCACCGGGAAAACCCAACAAGCTGCCCGGGCGTCGCCAAAAAATTTTTAAAAAAAAGGGAAAATAGAACCAGATTGCCCAATTGATGATCAATGGTAAGTGGAGAAGATCTCTTCTGGATGTGAAAAACCAAGCGAAGTGCGGATGTCGGGAGCGATCACCCTGGTTGGGCAGCACACATCCAAAGAAATGAAGAAAAAACACAAGACCAAACCACCAAGCGCGATTTGGGTACCCAAACGATTTAGAGACACCCAAAAGTGAAGTTGCATTCGTCAACGGGTTTGAGGAAAAGATTCCACATCCTGCAGAACAAAGACAGAACAGCAAAACAAGATCCCACATGGGAAAACAGATCTGGAAACTGACACTGAGAGCCCCGCAAGGGCCAAAAATTTGGCCCCAAAAAAGGGAAAACCCACAATGACCCGGGTCCAACAAGAGACCCTCGATGGGCCCTCAAAAAAAGGAAAAGGACCAAAAAGAGCTTCCAATAAAGGTTCCACGGCACGAGAAGGGAAGGGAAAAGTTTTACAGAAAAAGGACACAGGAAAGTAAAGGATCGCACGCCGTGACAAGAGAAAGCCATGACCGCTGGCCTGAAAAAAGGGAAAGGGGGGGGGCCCCAAAGGGGGCAAGGGGATCTACAAGATCACCCAAAAAAAGTAAGCAACAAATTTAAGGGAGGCTTGGGGGAAACCCAAACAGGGACAGACAAGGGGAAAATTTGCAAAAAGAGGGAAAAAAGCAAAAAAGAAAGTGGGCGAACACTTCCAGGAAGTTCCAACCCACCACCACCTGAAAAGGAAAAGGGGGGGCCCACATCCCAAAAGCACAAAAAAACTTTTGCATTGAAAGTCAACCCCCCCAAAAAAGGAAAAATAGTGGCCCGCCATCAAACTCCAAGAAAAGGCAAGTCCACCCGGCCAGGAAAACCCTTTTGGGGCCCCAATGTTCAAGGCCCGATTCTGAAATAGCAGGGTGACCCTAAATGCCCAAAAACTGTTCACAGCTGCATGGAAGAAAAGAAAAAAATAATGATGATTGGACCAAAGGAAATGAAAAGTCAAAATTTTCCCCCAAAAAAGGAACCCTGACAACTGCAAAAAACTGGAGGGGGAAACCTTTTTGGGGGTTTCCAAGCAAAATTTCTGGGCCCAAAGGGCATTATCAAAAAGAATATCAGAAAGCTGTGGACGATGCCTTTTTAGGAAAGAAAAAAGCAGGGTTTTAGGAATTTAAAGAGGGTTTTAAAGACCAGATATTCACGCCAGAAACATCATTGAACAGTGCACAGAGGGGGCAAAAACAAAATGTATGTGGGTTTTTTTGGGGCTTCGAAAAGGATTTTTCAGCATACAAAAAGGGCAGCCTTTGGGTATCCTTTCCCACCCCTAGGGATCCCATCGAAACTGGTAAACCTTTTCAAAAGCTTTTATGACAACTTCAGTCCTGTGGGCCCTAGCAAAACTGTCTTTGAATTCCCAAAATGGAGTTAAAACAAGGTTTTTTGATGCCCGCAGTTCTCTTCAATCGGGAAATTAAATTTGGGGGATGAGGGAAAACGACAGAAAAACACCCCAAAGGGGGATTCCCCTGGAGCCTGTTCTCAAAAACCAGACACCCCTTTACTTTGCAGATACCCGGCGCTGCTGGGCCCCCACACACCAACATATCCGGAGAAGACCACAGACTCCAAAAAATTCGGGCAGCAAGTGGGGCTTCGTATTAGCACCAAAAAAACGGAGACCAAAGTTTGGGTTTAATGTGAAAAACACCAGCCCCCGGGGAAAATGGGAAAGGGCCTTTACCTTGGGGCCAGACAGACAAGTTCACCCTACCTTTTGGGAGCAGCATCAAACCGGGGGGGCCCACAAAAGAAGACATTCCCCCCAACCCAAAAGGGCCCAAAGGGCAGGAATTTTGTTTAGGAGATGAAAACAATCTGGAGATCAACCTTTTGTACACCCCCAACACCAAGCTGAAAAATTTCCAGAGCGTGTTGTTCCCACGCTCCTGTACGGTTCTGGTGCCGGGGATGACGGAAATGGATTTACCAAACTTCGATCCTTCCCAACCATATGCCGCGAAGAATTCTCCGGATTTTTTTGGCCCGAGAAGATCCCAAGAAGACCCACACGGAATGCAGGCAAAAAAAAAATGGGAAACCCCTAAAACCCCCAAGGGCGCGGTGGAAAATGGATTGGGGGCCTTTTCCCCAAAAGACCCACAGTCCAAACACAAGACAGCATTGCACTGGACCCCAGAAGGAAGGGGGAAAAAAAAGGAAGACCCCAAAAACCAAAGTGGAGAAAAACTGTAGAAAAATGAGAAAGAAGGCCATGCAGCACTCTTGGGGGGTCGTGACAAGGTTGGCCCAGAAAAAAGGCAGGAGTGGAAGGGGCTTTGTTGCTGCCCTACACACCACTTTGGGGGTAATGGTAATGATGATGACCCATATCATCCATTCTTTTACTTATACTTTTTGATAATAAAAAGGACAGGAACAAAACGTTTTGAAAATTCTGGGGATTCATTGCGTCATTACGGCAATATTGCCTGCAATGAAAATCCCCCCTTCCCTCCTCCTCCACCCCCGCAAAAAAGTTGCCCCCAAAAGCGTTCATTTCTCTTCAAGTAGCGCTTTTTTTTAAAAATTTAAAATTGTAAATGGGGGTGTGTGGTGTGTGGTGTGTGTGGTTTTTTGTGGGTGTTTTTTGGGGGGTGTGTGTGTGTGTGGTTGTGGTTTTGGTGTGTGGTTGTTGTTGTTGTTGGGTTTTTGTTTGTTTTTTTTTTGTTTGAAATGGGTTTTTTTTTTGTTTGTTGTTGACCAAAAAGACCCGGCGCAGGAAAGTGTTGACAAAGAAACGAAGGCAGCCGGAATGACATGGGCCTAGCTGAAGAGGATCTCCCAAAACGTTGAAGGGTGTTGTTGCAGCCCTATGTTCCCCAAGGAACCAAGAGACATAAGTCAAGTCAAGTTGTTGTTGTTGTTGTTGGGTTTTGTTTGGTGGTTTTTGTTTGTTTGTTTGTTTGGGTTTTTTGTGGGGGTTGTTGTTGTTGTTTGTTGTTGTTGTTTTTTTGGTTGTTTTTGTTGTTGTTGTGTTTGTTGGGGGTTTTTTGGGGTGTTTTTTTTTTTTTTGGGGGGGGGGGGGGGGGGGGGGGGGTAATAGGAGTTTTAGAACACTTCAGGCTGTGTTTGTGTTTGTGTCATCCCAGTGGGAGGATTCACTGCCTCATTGCTCAATGGTTTATGTCCCAGCCTTTATTGGTGTGCAGACAGCAGGCTGGGGCTTAGGGGTTTGACTGTTGTTGTTTTTTCGGGACTCGGCCAGAGCTCTGGGGTTCACCAATGGTAAGATTTTGCCAACGCGGCCGGTTTTGCCCACCAAAGATAGCTGCTTCCGTCTTTGGATCTGTTACGCCAAGGTCAGCGAGGTCACAGGTCTATTATGCCAAGGTCAATGAGGTCACAGGTCTGTTATGCCAAGGTCAGTGAGGTCACAGGTCTGTTATGCCAAGGTCAGTGAGGTCACAGGTCTGGTATTCCAAGATCAGCGAGGTCACAGGTCTGTTATGACAAGGTCAGTGAGGTCACATGTCTGTTATGCCAAGGTCAGCGAGGTCACAGGTCTGTTACACCAAGGTCAGCGAGGTCACAGGTCTGATATGCCAAGGTCATGGGTGTCACAGGTCTGTTATGTCAAGGTCAGTGAGGTCACAGATCTGTTATGCCAAGGTCAGTGAGGTCACAAGACTCTTGCGCCATAAATCCTCTATAGAGACCACACCATTGTTCATGATGCTTCATGTTTAACGTCACCAGGCCATTATTTATGATACCTGATGTTCAATACTGCCACATTAGTGGGTCAGCTAGGTCACAGGTCTGTTGTGCCAAGGTCATCTAGGTCACGAGTCTGTTATGCCAAGGTCAGTTAGGTCAAGGTCTGTTATGCCAAGTTCCGACCATTATGCCACAGGCCCTTTATGCCACAGGTCTATTATGTCACAAATCTCTTATGCCACATATGTCTTATGCCACATATCTTTTATGCCACATGTCTATCATGCCACATGTCTGTTATACCACAGGTCCATTATGACACATGTCCACTATGTCACAGGTCCATTATTTCACAGGTCCATTATGCTATAGATCCATTATTTCACAGGTCCATTATGCTACAAGTCAATGGCATCATAGGTCCATTATGCTATAGGTCCATTATTTCACAGGTCCATTATGCTACAAGTCAATGGCATCATAGGTCCATTATGCTATAGGTCCATTATTTCACAGGTCCATTATGCTACAAGTCAATGGCATCATAGGTCCATTATGCTATAGGTCCATTATGTCACAGGTCCATTATGCTATAGGTCCATAATAATAATAATAATAATAATAAATGGAATTTATATATAACGCTATATCTTGCAATTACAAATCAGATCGCTTGCACTCGATCTGCTCCTACACATGCAACCAACAATGATTAACAATATTCTAACAAATTCAAATGTACACATAGACACACACACACACACACACACACACACACACACACACACACACACACACACACACACACACACACTGCCTATTCAATGTACCATTTGAAAATAAAAAATTGACTTTGACTTTGACTTTGACTTTGACTTTCACACACACACACACACACACACACACACACACACACACACACACACACACACACACACACACACACACACACACAGGTTATATATTTCAGTAGGGTGATGGAATTTTGGCTGTTAAAGGCAGGGACATATATGAGATGAAACAAGAAGGGAAAATCTTAGGTTTGAAATAGGTATGTTTTGAGGCTGGATTTAAAGCTGTCGTAAGTAGGCTTTTCACCAAGGGAGAGAGGGAGGTCATTCCAGATTGATGGATCAGAAATAGAGAAAGAGCAATGGCCAACAGTGGATTTGTTAAATCTAGGTATTATTATTATGTGACAGGTCCATTACGTAAGAGGTCATTATGTCACAGGTCCATTACGCCATAGGTCCATTATGCTACAGGTCCATTATGTCCCAGGTCCATTGTTCTACAGGTCCATTATGCTACAGGTTGGCTAGGCAACATAGGGGACCATTACTGATGTCATAAGTCAACAAGCTTGCTAATCTGTGAGGTCATAGGTCCACCAGAGGTAACAGGTCCATTATGCCACAGGATGTAATTGTCGCAATGCCGAGTTTTGAAGCTATAACTATCCTTTCTTGTCTTGTCTTGTCATGTCTTGTCTTGTATTGTTCTGTCCTGTCTTGTGCTGTCCTGTCCTGTGCTGTCCTGTCCTGTCCTGACATGTCTTGTCATGTCTTGGCTTGGCTTGTCTTGTTTTGACTTTGCTTTGTCTTGGCTCCTGCCCCCCTCTGTCTCTCTTTCTCGCCCCTACACCCACACCCACACACACCAACACCCCCCCCCCCCCCCCTCCCCTCTGTTGCTCAACTTGAATATCATCATCATCATCATCATTAGCCATTACACCCAGCCGTGTGTAGGGCAGCAACAAAGCGCTTCCACTCCTGTCTATCCTGGGCCAACCTAGTCACTGATCCCCAAGAGTGCTGCATGGCCTTCATCTCACTTTCTACAGTTCTCCTCCACGTTGCTTTTGGTCTTCCTTTCTTTCTCCTTCCTTCTGGGGTCCAGTGCAATGCTGTTCTTGTGATCGACTGTGGGTCTCTTCGGAGGATGTGCCCAATCCACTTCCACAGTTGTCTGGTGATGATGGTTCCCATGTCTTCTTGCCTGCATCTCCGTAGTAGGTCTTCATTGGAGATCTTCTCTGGCCAAAAGATCGGGAGAATTCTTCGCAGGCATATGGTGTGGAAGGATCGAAGTTTGGTAAGATCCACTTCCGTCATCCTCCAGCACTCAGAACCGTACAGGAGCGTAGACACACACAATATCACTCTGTACTGCAACTATGTATATGCATTGTGAAATGTGTGTGTGTGTGTGTGTGTGTGTGTGTGTGTGTGTGTTGATACACAAGTAATTCTTTTTATTATTTTTTCTTTTATTTCGAGGATAATGGGATAATCACTCATGCGCTTTTTGTTTTTTTTACATCCAGTCCCCATGTGTATGCAGTTTTGCCAGTTTTGTTCTCAATTCCCACCCGCACACAATGACCTATTCTTCCAAAGAGTGGAACAGGTTTAACGTGTGCGCAAGATGTTCCGCGTGCGTTCGCACAAAGGACCTCGGTTTATAGTCTCATCTGAAGGACGTCTGGGAGGAGTGAAGTCAGCGCTGATGCTAACTTAAAGGGAAAATATTCCCTTGAACGGGATTCGGACCCGGGTCAGCAGATCACAAGCGCTTGCAAGGCTCTAACTAACCAGGCTATTGAAAGTCACTGTCACTAATACATTTTCTTCATAATCATACTGAGATGTTTAGAGCGTGCATGTTTCGATAAAACGTCATCCAAACTGTTCAATTTTATATTGAATTAACGAAGAGTGCTCAATTTTTTTTGGGGGTGCAAAACATGTTGCATACAAGTTGTTTTTATACTCTTTTCATAAATGAGAAGTAATTAAACAAATCCTAGAATCTGTTATGGCTATTGTAAAAAAATAAATAAAAAAAAAGCTAAAAAAAGTACATTCTCTCAGTATTTATATATAAAAAGGAACAACACTAAAGCGTTTGTTTGTTTTTGATACCAGAAGGTCAAAATTTGTTGTTTTTACCAATGTCGGTCTGCATACAATGATAGATTAAGCATGTTCATTTATACCCCATGATATGGTTCAAGGCCACAAAGTTGATTGTAGATAAATGATAATGCTGATTAAGAAACGTACCTTGATTAATTAAGTCCGTCTATGCTGCTACACACACACACACACCATTTTTGCTTAAAATGTGTCCATCCTAGGTAATAATAGCCATTTATTTTCAATCCCTCTTGCTCATACTTATTTTGGTATCCTTACGGTAAAAAGCTGGAATAGGTTTACCATGTGTATTTTTCAGGACACAAGAATGACTCAATGCAAATGGACGTAGGCAATCGTCATGTTGCTAATGTGGGGTGATCGGTGCTAACTTATTGTTTCTGTTGCCAAGTCCTGTATTGCCGAACTCACGCAAAACGGCTGAAAATTAATTAGAAATTGTTGTTTTGCAGATCTCAATATTGTTCAGAGAGGTGAGATACCGCAGACAACGTTTCTAGTGATTGAAAGGCATGCTTACTGACTGAGTGAAAGTAGCAGCCGAAACTTGCCTACCGAAGTAGCACAAGTGGCAGAAAGAGAGAATCGGGTGTCTTAATTTTTTCTGAGCTTTATCGTTTCCTTGTAAATTGCAGACAGTTCTTCTGTTATTGGATTATTTTTCTCTGTGTTCAGAATACAAGAAACTCAGAAGTCATAGGCAAACAGATTTTAAACCATCGAATTCATAGTGTTGCACGTCGCACGAAATACCACATGGTGAATGGGCGACGGAAACTAAAGATGAACTGACAGTGACAGTGACTCTGACAGAGCTCTTTTAAGATCTCATGCCATTTCATTGTTATGAAAACATCACAGTGTGAAAAGAATTTGGGTATACTGATTTTGACAATTTGAAACTGAAAGGGACATCCAGAAACAACCAGATTTTGGTTGCCTCAGTGTAAAAAACCTAAACTATTCAGAAAGAGAGCAGACCTTTAAAAAAAGCAATAGCTATCTATGTGACTGACTTGACATTGAACCATTTGTGGCTAATGGATTGTGCAGTCTCAGAATCATCATGAAACGGCTCCACTGAGACTTACTCATATTTAAGAGTCATATTACAATCAAATCACTGTGATGAGTATGAATATGACTGATTTGATTTATCTCAGAACTCCATGGTGGATCATTGCTCTAGATCGGCAGAGGTGATATGCTTTCCTAGAAAGTGAAAAGTCAGAAGTGTGCAGTGGTTTGATTTGCGTTTGAGCCTAAAACGCCTCCCCCCCCCCCTCCATTAGACCATGAGTGGTGGTCTGGGTGCTAGTCTTTCAGATGAGACGATAAACCGAGGTCCTGTGTATTACATACAATTATTTAGTGAGCATAAAAGAACCCACTACAATAAGAGAGTTGTCCCTGGCAAAATTCTGTAGAAAAAAGCCACTATGATAAAGAAACAGAGTTGTGGACAGGAAAAGTGAAAAAAAAATAAATGGGTGGCGCTGCTCTTGTAGCGACACGCTCTCCTCGGGGAGAGCAGCCCAAATCTCACACAGAGAAATCTGCCTTGACTTGAAATAGTATAAGATAAGTTTGGGGAGTAATAAATGTGTGGGAACTTACGTTGGCTTTTTCACTTTCAGGCAGTGTGCTGTGTGTGACAGTGGTCGAAACAACAGGACACTTTGTATGTGTGTGTGTGTGTGTGTGGTGTGTGTGTGTGTGTGTGTGTGTGTGTGTGTGCAAACTTGGTTCAAGTCTGATTCAGTGTTCATTTTATTCTTTCAGACTCTGCAACGCTGACTGAAGGAGAGGACAGTTGTGACGATACACATTTGCCAGAGGGTTGTCCCAGTCATCAAGCCTCAATGCAGCAGCAGAAGCAATGGCATCTGAAGTCATGATCGATCCTTACGCTGTGGATTCTTCCCCTCCCCACCCCACAGACAGTGGAGGGAAAAAAACATGGGCGGAGCTGAGGCGGAGCGTCAACGAAACGACCAAGCAGATGCTGTCGATTGGATCCAGCTCTCCCTCCAACTTCACCTTCCGAGCGGCTCCTGACGGAGCTCTGAGCGGCTGGTTGGGTCGCCTGTACTTCCTGGGCATGCCGGAAAAAGCAAGGGACAACACCCTGCAGTATGTGGACATCATGGAAAGGGAAGATGATTCGGGACAGCCGATATTGTTTTGGAGGAATCTGTTGGACATGATGCATCCGTCCTGGTCGCCCGGGGAACTGTCAAGGGAAGAGCAGCTGATGCTGGAGCGAAAGCGGCAAGGGTCGTACGGAATTATCTCTTACGACTTCAACGAGGCCAAGAATCGTTTCGTCTTCCCGGCCAACGGCTCTCTGTACATGTGTGAAGATATCTACTTGGTGGTAAGTCTGTGTGAAGGTTTTGAGGAGATCTAAGATCTGACATCCCCTGTGGGGATGCCGTGGGCCTGTTGGTATAAATAACATCCTCACCTCCCGGAAGTTATGTGCTAGGAATTTCCTCTTTTGTATCCCTCACTTTGTTTCTGCCTTGTTTCTTTTTTTCCTGTCACCTTTTTCTTGTCTATTTTATGCCTTCTTGGTCCATTCTTCTGCCTTTTTTCCCAGAATGAGAAAGACTTAAAAGATAACAAATCTCTTTTATGCCGAAGTCAGATGTACTGGGCCTGACTTGTCAGGCACTAAACAGCAGCATGACGCATTTTGACTCGTATAAGTTACAGACAACAGTAGTTGCTGTCTCATTGTCTGAGCATTTGATTAAGAAGAAGAAGAAGATCTGTCAGAAATGTGCCAGTTTTTTTTATATACATGTGCTTTTCCTTTTGTTTTTCAATTTGTGTGTGTGAGTGAAATTAAGTTTTCTGTGGAGGGCCTGATGGATTGATGAATAGGATGCTTCATGCTTGATCTGAGACTCAAGGGTTCAATTCTCACTTGAGCCAGTAGGTTAGAAAAGCCTTTTTTTTGTCCAGAAGCAGCTTTTATAAATGTAGACTGCAATAACTTCAGAGAAGACTTTAAACACTAAAAAGTGTGTGGATGTGACTTGTGAGTGACTACATCTGTATACAAATTACAATCTTTATAAATGCACCATTATATGTTTATCTGTATGTTACCACTACTTCTGCTGCTACTTTTACTGCTGCTAAATACTACTATAACTTTTTTGTTGTCTTCTACTTCATCTTTCTTTTTCTTTTCTAGGCAAATGTTGTTGTTGTGTGTTCCCCAGCTTAACACTCTGGGGGGTCACCCAGAATGTGCGCTCTGACTCGCTCATCCTACCTAGGAATCACTGTGACAGTGTGAGATTGAAATTTCATTCTGAATGAGAAGTTTGCATAATGACTGTTTTTAAGTACCTCACTATATAGGCAGCCATACTCTGACTTCAGCGGATTTTTTTTCTCCTTTAAAGGAGAGTCAGGTTGTTATGTGAAGAGCTTGTCACGGCTGAAAGCAATATCAACATAACATTTTACAACATAACATTTTAGTGTAGGCCTTGGCAATGAACTGACATCAATAACTGACACCGCTTTTGGCCTGGGCCATTTCTATGCAAATGTATCAAATGGTAACAAATAAATACAATGCATTTTTCCCCTGCGCGTTTTCAGACAGGTGATCCCTCGCACTGCCTCTTACTGGAGCCACAGTTGATAAAAACGTCGTGCGGGGGAGCTCGGCTGGATCCAAAAATATGCCCCGTGTGGCCCGACGTCATGGCGTTCGTCCACAGCAACGACATCTGGGTGACCTCCCTTGTCACCTTCCAGGAGATGCAGCTCACCTTCACTCAGACCAGTGAGTGAAGATGTCCCCCCTGTTTGTTTGTTTGTTTGTTTGTTTGGCCAGATTAAAATTTTTGTTTGGGTAGTTTGTTTTTGTTTTGGGGAATTTTTTTGCTTGCCTTTTTGGTGGTTTTTTTTTTCTCCCTCAGTTAAAGCTGTATGGTTCACCAGTTGTGAGATTTTGCACATGCAGCTGGTTTTTTTCACCAGTTGTGAGATTTTACACATGCAGCTGTTTTTTTCACCAGTTGTGAGGTTTTTCACAGGGAATTGCACATGGTTTTTTTTCCCACATTTAGTAGCACACATTCGTTTAGTTTAACGGCAAGTTGCTCATTTAAAATGCCCATTTGACTTAAGGCGATTGTCTAAATGTATCAGTGTTCCCACTGGCATAAATGGCCTTCTCTTCTGAAAAGTAGAACAGGTTTTAACATGTGTGCAAGATGTCTGTGTGTTTGCAAACAGGTCCTCAGTTATAGTCTCATTCAAAGGACTTTTTTTGTGGGAGTGGAATTGGCACTGATGTTACTCCAGGGGAGAAAGAATCTGCTTGAACGAGCGCCTAGGTGGTAGCTGAGACCTGGGATCGATCTCAGGCCGTCAGATCACGAGCGCAGTGCTCTAACCACCAGACTATCCTGTCCCCCCGTTTATCTGTTTAAATGTATATATATAATATATAGATATTATGTTAATTTAGATCTATTGTTTTGGCATTTAGGCAAAATTGTTCCCTTGTATGCTTTTGATTAAAAACAAAAAAAGTGTAAAGTGTGATGTGAATCCAGCGCTGCGGGAGAAGGAATTTGAAAAGAGAAGTTGAGATAGGGGAGGTGTAGAAACACACTGTATAGAAACAGTCTGTAGTGGCTTGCACACACACACACACACACACACACACACACACTTGCATGCATACACATATGCGCACATGCGTGCGCACACACACACACAGTGACACACACACACACACATACACACACACATACACACACATACCCACCCACACATGTGTGTGTTTGTGTGTGTGTCTGTGTGTGTGTGTGTGTGTCTGTGTCAGTGTGTGTGCTTGTGCACACATACCTGTGTGTATTGAGACCATCGGTTTGAAGACAAGAAATCCACAGGGGAAAAAACTCAAGTTCCAATGTCTTGATTTGTGAACAGAGCCAGGGAACGGTCAGTTGGAGGACAACCCCCTGACCGCGGGCGTTCCGTCCTTCGTCATGTCTGAAGAGTTTGACCGCTACACGGGCTACTGGTGGCAACCCGTCGCTGATCCCCCGTCTGCTGGTCAGTGTGTTTTTGTTTTTATTCTACTTATTTTTAAAACAACTTTTATATCGAGGATAATGGAATAAGCACTTGTGTGCTTTTTTACATCCAGTCCCCGTGTGTATGCAGTTTTTTACATTCTGTCATCTGTTCCCACCGGCACACAATGGCCTACTCTTCAGAAAAGCGGAACAGGATTTAACGTGTGCGCAAGATGTTCTGCGTGCGTTCGCACACTGGGCCTTGGTTTATAGTCTCATCTGAAAGACTTTTGGGGAGAGAGGAGTCTGCACTGATGTTAACTCCAGGGGAAAATATCCCCTTGAACGGGAATCGAACCCGGGTCCTCAGATTGCCAGTGCAATGTTCTAACCACTAGGCTATCTCATCCCCATCCCGTGTGTGTAATGTGTGGGGGAGTGTGTGTGTGTGTGTGAGTGAGTGTGTGGGGTGTGTGTGGGTGGTGTGTGTGTGTGTGTGGTGTGTGTGTGTGTGTGTGTGTTGTGTGTGTGTTTGGGTGTGTTGTAGGTTTGGTGGAAAGTATTGGGGATTCCATCTGCTGTGTATTGTGTGGTTTCCAGTGTATCTGAAAGAATTTGTGTGTGGTGTGTGTTTTAGTGTGTGTTAGGATAGAGTGTATGTGATGGGGGTAGTGTGAATGGTGTGGTGTGTGGTGCACACATGCTCTCTGTCTGCTCTGTCTTCTGTCTCCTGTCTCTCTGTCTTCTCTCTCTCTTCCTTCCCCCTCCTCTCTCTCTCTTTTAAAGTTATTACTAACTCACACACACGTCTGACACACACACACATACACGATCTGCACACGCACTCTCACAAACACTCTGTCTTCTCTCTCTTTTCTCTTTCCTTCTCTCTCCCCCTTCTCTCCTTCTCTCTCTCCTCTGTCTCTCTTCTCTTTTCTCTCTCTGTCTTCTTCTCACTCTCTCTTCTTCTTCCTCTCTCCTCCTCCCTCTCTTTCTCTCTTCCTTCTGCTCTCTCCTCTCCTTCCCTCTCTCTCTCTCTCCCTCCTCTTCCTTCCCCTATACCCCACCCCACCCACTGACCTTCATCATCATCTCTCTCTGGCGTTTCAGACGGCACGCAGACGTTGAGGCTGCTGTACGAAGAAGTGGACGAGGGCAACGTGGAGATCCTGCGCATTTTCTCTCCCCCGTCACTCAGCTGTGGCGTGGACGAGTACAGGTACCCACGCGCAGGATCGCCCAACGCCTCCAGCGTTTTGAAAATCGTGGAGTTCCAGGTCGATTCTTTGGGGCCGGTAAGGCGTGTGTTTGTGTTTGGGTGGGTTTTTTTTTTTTTATTAAAAATTTAAAATAAAATTAATTAAATTTTAATTTAATAATTTTTAAAAATTTGTTTGTCTATTTTATTTGATTTTATTCTTATCATTCTTGTTATTTTTTTTTTAGGGTAGTGTCCTCAAAGGTAAGGTTGAGGGCAGAAGGAAAAGAGGCAGACCTGCAACATCCTACATTGTCAACATCACGGACACAGACACACACAGACACACGCACACAGACTCACACAGGCACACACATACACACGCACACACACAACACACACATGCACACATGCACACACACACACACACACACACACACAACACACAGATGGCCAACAAATTGAAGATGTTTGTCACTTTTTACTTGTATGCCCAAAATATGCTGTATTGCGAAGAAAATGTATTCCTCTGTATTATTACAGATTTCCATCGAATCTGAAAGTGCAGCTTCTTTGTATGAACACTAAACCTAGTTTGATGTTTAAAGTTGGATTATTTCTTACTAAATGTTTAGATATCAGAAGTAAGGATGTTCACCTTACATGAAAGTATATGATTAACTGTTGTTCCTATGGGCCATATGGCCTGCAAAAACTGAATTAAAATTATTGTTATTGTTATTGTTACACACAACACACACATGCACACACACACACACACACACACACACACACCACACACATGCACACACACAGACACACACGCACACACAGAGTTTCAAAACTGCATGAATGCTCATGGGGACTATGTAAAAAGTACACGAGTGCTTATTGCATTATTCTCAAAATAAAATAAAATGGAAATAAAATACATTTATTTTCCCCACCCTCCTTTTAACCTCTTAACTACCCAGTGCAAGTGCACCCTATATGCCGGGGAATAAAATTCTTATGTACCACTGCTATGTTCATATCCCTCTTACTCAGAAACTACTACATGAATATTCCTGATAGTCTACCCAATGACAGTATATATATCGTAGACTACTTCGAGTCAAGTTCAAATAAGTTAGCATGATATTTCACTGCGAAAATATATTTAAAATGTAAAAAATCGACCATAAATACGATTTCTTCATCACCACTGTCATTTGAGTATCCCCGATCTCAATAATGTCAAACATATGTCTAGGCCAAATCTCATTCATTGTTTTTTAAATACACGATCTCCTGAATCATACGCGAATGTTAGGTAAATCTAGAGTTTTATTTGCCACTTTTACAGCTGTGTAAAGTTATTTATGCCTTCAACAAGAAGTGTCAGCAATTTTGAACAAGAACTTCCCAAGCAGTCATGCATAAAAATACAAAATACGAGCGAAAAAACAATGGTTTTTGCCATGGATTTTGCAGCTCCATGTTGCCAAGCAACAGGAGAGTGACCTCCATTAATTTTGGAGTTGTTTCCCTTTAACTGTAGTCAAGGAAGCTGGCTTGTTTACTTCAGTTCGACAGCACCCCGGAAATTTTCCGGGTTGGCGTATAGGGTGCACGTTTAGCCCTGGAGAATTTCCGGGGTAAGGCAGTCTAGTGGTTAATGGGCCTTTTGGAAGATTAGGGGTGGATAGGAAGAAAAAGTGAGAAAATTAAAAAAAATTTGGAATAAAAATGTTTCCCCCCCTTTAAAAAATTTTCATGCTTGAGAACATTGTTTTACCAAGTGCTGATACACACCCTGTTCTGTTACTTATGTATTTGTGTATGTGCGTGCGTGTGTGTGTATGTTTGTGTGTGCATGTGCGTGCATGCATGCACATTCGTGTACATGCATGCTTTGTGTGTGTGTGTACAGGTGATGGGTTCACGGCAAGAACGCCACCTGGTGGAGCCGTTGACGACCTACTATCCAGGAGCAGAGTATCTTGTTCGAGCTGGCTGGACCCCTGACGGAAAGTTGTGAGTGAATACATAGACATATAATTATAGATATATATATAAATGTATGTGATATCACACATCAGAATCCGTCAGGGTGAATACATATACATACAGATATATGTGATATCACTCATCAGAATCCCCCAAGATGAATACATATAAATATAAATATATGTGATATCACTCATCAAAGTCCCCCAGGATGAACACATATAAATATGTACATATAAATTATATACATAAATGTGACACTCCACCATGAAATGAGTTGCTCTGCACCTGACCCACTTTTCCCACTAGGAGCCATTTTAGGCTGGTGGGGGTCAGGTTGCTGTTGTTGAGATTTTGACTGATCATAAAACTACAGCCATCATTCTACTTTGTACTGAAGTGTCAAGGCCTGGTTTTGTTTCCTTTTGCTTTAAAAATGCATCTGAAAACACCCTGGAGATTGTATAGCATACAACAGTTTTTTTATTCTCCCACCATTTAGGTAGCAGCATTCTGACTTCGGGGATGGTGTTTTAAACACGAGACCCTGTGTGCATGCAGTTTTGAATGTTTTGTCACCTGTGCCTACCAGCACAAAACGGCCCCACTCCGCTGAAAGGTGGAGCAGGTTTTAAACGCGTGTGCAAGGTGTTCTGGGATTTATAGTTTGAGCCAAAGGACTTTGACATTCAGGTTGATTTTCTCATCAAACTGGGAAGAAAGGGGGGGGATTGGAACCCAGAACCTCGTGGTTTACTTAATAAGCAGGTGGACATCTAAACCGTCCTGCCACCTTTCGTCTTGTTTCTCTGTGTGATGATGACAGTAATGATGATGGCGATGATTATGACAACGATGATGATGACGACAAGGATAACAATGAGGATGATGGTGACGATGTTGATGGTGAAGATAACGATGATGATGATGATGATCATGACGATGATGTCATTGACGATGATGATTATGTCATCGATTACAACGATGGTGATGATGATGATGATGACAACAACAACAACGATGATGATGATTATGATGACAATGATGAGGATGACAGTGATGACGACGACAATGGTGATGACGACGACGACAACAACGATGATGATGACGACGACGACGACGATGATGACGATGTTGATGATGCCCTGCTTGCTGTGTGCAGTGTGTACGCCCAGTTGCTGAATCGCAGCCAGCAGGAAATACGCATGCTGCTGATTCCGCTGGAGTGCTTCGTCCCGGTGTCTGACGGCGACATGATGAGCCTGGACTTGAACCGCTACCCCCCGGTGCAGTGCATCTACGAGGAGTCCAGCCCCATCTGGATCAATGTGAGCAGTGACCTCCCCTTCCTGCTTCTTCTTTTTTTTGGGGGGGTGGTGGGTGTGGAGATGGGTGGAGCTCTTTTTTTATTGTGTAGAAAGTATGGGCTGATCCAGAAATTCCTGGGCTGGAAATTTGATTTTGTTTTTGTTTTTTTTGTTGGTTTTTAGTGAAAGTGGTGCTGGTGGTGGTAGTATTAGTAGTAGTATTAGTAGTACAGTGGACCTCTGATATAAGAACACCGCAGGGGCAAGCATTCTGGTGTCCTTATAAGCGAGGGTCCTTATAAGCATAACCTCGGTTATAAGGTCAGTTGTGGAATGTATGTTCTTATAACCGAAGAAAGAAGAAAATAGTGTGGACAAGCTAAAAAGAGTTGTATATCGGCCTCTAATGGTCTGTGTGTGTGTGTGTGTGTGTGAGGTGTGTGTGTGTGTGTGTGTGTGTGTGTGTGTGTGCGTGCATACGTGTGTGTGTGTGTGTGTGTGTGTCCACGGCAACTTCTTGCTTGTTTATGCATCAATGCAATGGAACTTGCTGGTTGGGTTGAAAAGTTGAATATCTCGATGCAATCTCGTTTACGTTTTTGGTGTATTGCAAACAAAAACATGAATTCAATTCAAATAACACTAGAACGTATGTAACAGTAGCTGTCTGAATGAATTAGAGAGAGAGGGAGAGAGAGAGAGAGAGAGAGAGAGAGAGCTCACCTTTTCACAGAAAACCACTCCAACAAAGCAGTGTCAACAGTGCCATGCTGGAGCCTCTTGCACGCTTTCTGGAAATATCATTCCTGCCGCTTTCAAACTGCCCAATGTATTTGGCTTTTTCTCTTACAATATTGAGCAAAGTCGTCCTGGGAACTTTCATTTCATCAGCGATGAGACTTTTGCTTTTGTGAGGGTTCCGCTCGACCTCCCTGATAATTTCTACTTTTTGTTTGAGAGACAATGCTTTTCTCTTACGCTCCGCCATCATGCCTTTCTGGAAGAAAATTTCTTGGAAGTGACTCATACCGGTAACAAAACGAGCATAACTTCTACTTTCGGTTCTTATATCCGAGGGGAGGTCGTGTCGGGAACAAGCAAATGGTGTTCTTACAAGCGAGGGTTCTTTTAACGGAATAATCTGACTTCCTGGAAATGATAATTCCTACTTTCGGTTCTTATATCCGAGGGAAGTTCGTGTGGGGACCTTGCAAGTGCTGTCCATATAGGCGATGGTTCCTATATCAGAGTGGAGGCACCGTGGTCGAGTGGTTTAGGCGGTCAACTCGTGATCCAGAGGTCGCGCGTTCAATCCCCGCTCGGCTCGGTGTTGTGTTCTTGGGAAAGACACTTTACTCCTATTTTCCTCACTCCACCCAGGTGTACAAGTGGGTACCAGCTCTGCTGGGGAAGTATCTGGCGACAGACTAGCGTCCTGTCACAGGGGTGGTGAAAAACCATCAGTTCGCTTAACGCTACAGAAACCGGGATAAGCTCCGGCTCTATGGGCCTTCTGGCTCGAAAGAACATACTTTTTTTTTTCTATATCAGAGGGTTCTTTTATGCGAGTTTTAATAAGTGATCACAAAGAACAACTTTGGCAGGGACATGCTTTTGGGTGTTCCTATAAGCGATGGTTCTTATATCGGAGGTCCTTATAATAATAATAATAATAATAAATGGAACTTATATAGCGCTGTATCTTGCACAGACAAATCAAAGCGCTTGCACTCCACTCATTCTTACACAGTCATGCAACCAATAGCAAGTAATAGTTCTAACAAGTCCAAATGCACACACACACACACACACACACACACACACACACACACACACACACACACACACAGGTTATACACTTTGGCAAGGTGATGGAATCTTTGGCTGTTGAAAAGCAGGGATAGCTGAAATGAAACAGGAGAGGAAATTCTTAGGTTTGAAACAAATATGTCTTGAGACCAGATTTAAAAGTGTCACAAGAAGGTCTTTGGCGAAGAGAGATAGGGAGGCCATTCCAAATCGATGGACCAGAAACAGAGAGAGAGCGACGGCCAACAGTGGACTGGTTGAATCTAGGTATTTGTAAGCACAAGGAATCTGCAGCAGAGCGAAGGGAACGAGAAGGGGTGTACAGGTGGAGACATTCACAGAGGTAGGAGGGTGCTGTTTTGTGGAGACATTTGTAACAGAGGGTACTGATCTTATAGTTTATTCTTTGTGGCACAGGCAGCCAGTGGAGAGATCGCAAGAGAGGGGTAATGTGCTCAGATTTTTTCTTTCTGAGGACTAGTCGAGCTGCAGAGTTTTGAATACGTTGAAGGGAGTGGATAGATGATGCTGGCAGACCAGCCAAAAGAGAATTGCAATAGTCCAGACGTGAAAGGATGAGAGATGCCACGAGTTTTGATGTTGCGTCTGTGGACAGGTACTTTCGAATTGCACTAATACGCCGTAATTGATAGAAGCACGACTGGCAGGTCTGGGTGATGAATTTTTGCATAGAGAGTGTGTTGTCAATAATGACCCCTAGATACTTTACAGCAGTGGATAGAGGGAATGATGCATTGCCGAATTCTATTGAAGCTGTTGTAATGGAAGAGAGTTTGTTTTTGGTCCCTACAAGCATGACTTCAGTTTTATCAGCGTTTAGTTGTAACTTGTTCTCTATCATCCAGTTTTGGATATCTTGAAAGCAGTAGGCCATATTTATCAAGAGAGAAGGTAGATTTTCAGGTGTGTCACTGCTTAGAATCTGAGAGTCATCTGCATAAAAGTGATAAGTGGGGTCCACTATATTAGAAATAGTAGTAGTAGTAGTAGAAGTAGTAGTATTAGAAGTAGTAGTAGGAGTAGTAGTAGTAGGAGCAGCAGCAGCAGCAGTAGTAGCAGTAGTTGTAGTAGTAACAGCAGCAGCACGAGTAGTAGTAGTAGGAGCAGCAGCAGTAGTAGTAGTAGTAGTAGTAGTAGTAGTAGTAGTAGTAGTAGTAGTAGTAGTAGTAGTAGTAGTAGTAGTAGTAGTAGTAGGAGCAGCAGCAGCAGCAGCAGAAACAGCAGCAGCAACAGCAGGAGTAGTAGTAATAGTAACAGTAGTAGTAACAGCAGGAGTGGTAGTAGTAGTAACAGCAGGAGTAGTAGTAGTAACAGCAGGAGTAGTAGTAGCAACAGCAGGAGTAGTAGTAGTAGTAGTAACAGCAGTAGTAGTAGTAGTAGTAGCAACAGCAGCATTAGTAGCAGCATTAGCATTAGCAGCAGCATTAGCAGCAGCATCATTAGCAGCAGCATCATTAGCATTAGCAGCAGCATTAGCAGCATCAGCATTAGCAGCAGCATTAGCAGCATCAGCATTAGCAGCAGCATTAGCAGCATCAGCATTAGCAGCAGCATTAGCAGCAGCATCATTAGCAGCAGCATTAGCAGCAGCATTAGCAGCAGCATCATTAGCAGCATTAGCACAGCAACATTAGCAGCAGCATCATTATTAGCATTAGCAGCAGCATCATTAGCAGCATTAGAATTAGCAGTAGCAGCACCAGCAGAAGTCTTGCCATTGGTGAACCTCAGAGTTCTAGCCAAGGAACGAACAAAAAAAATCTGTGTTTTCTTTTTCTCTTTATTTTTTCCCTTTTTTATTTATAAAATTTTGTTGTTGTTCAATGTCACAGGTCTCCTACTTGTGCAAGTAGTCTGTGGAAAAGAATCATTTCATTATCCCATCCATGACGGACGCTATGTAGCCGAGTGGTTTAGACCATTCGAATCCAACCCCATGTGTCCATGAAGTTGTGGGTTCAAATCTCAGCGGCGTCTGGTGAATTAAGGGTGGGGATTTTTACTATCTCCCTGGCCAACTTCAAGTACAGACCTGCCAGTGTCTTCATGTATATACACATACACACACACATACACACATATATATATATATATATATATACAAATGCAGAAGATCATATCTGCATGTTAAAAGATTCCGTAATTCATATCAGTGTTTGGTGGGTTACGGAAACACGAACACAACCCAGCATACATTCCTGAAGTTGGAATGCAGCTGCCTTTACGGTGAGGAGAAGAAAAAAACCCAGCCACACACACACACACACACACAAATCTCACCATTGATGAACCTCTGTAGCTCTAGCCAAGGAACGGAAACAAAACAAACCAACAACAACAAAAAATCTTCCTGTGAGCATCAGCAGTGATTGACATGTGTCTGTCATGTGTCATGTCGCAGGTGCACGACATTCTCCACTTTTTCCCGCAAAGGTCGCAGAACGAGATCAGCTTCCTGTGGGCCAGCCAGAAGTCCGGGTACCGTCACCTGTATCACGTGACCTCGCATGTCTCGACGGGGGTCGTCACTGCCGCCGATATGAGGGAGGAGGATGAGGATATGCAAGGTATTGGGGGGGGGTTTGGGGCGGGGGTTGAGTGAGTGGTGATGTGTATGTGGGAGGGTGTGTGTGTGTGTGTGTAGAGATCAGTGGAATGTGTGTGTGTGTGGGTGGAGGTTGGAGTGTTTGTGTGTGTGTGTGTGTGTGTGTGTGGGTGGGTGGGTGGAGGTTGGGAGTGTTTTGTGTGTGTGTGTAGAGATCAGTGGAATGTGTGTGTGGGTGGGTGGAGGTTGGAGTGTTTTGTGTGTGTGTGTGGTGTAGAGATCAGTGGAATGTGTGTGTGGGTGGGTGGAGGTTGGAGTGTTGTGTGTGTGTGTGTAGAGATCAGTGGAATGTGTGTGTGTGTGGGTGGAGGTTGGAGTGTTTTGTGTGTGTGTGTATAGAGATCAGTGGAATGTGTGTGTGTGTTGTGTGTGTGGGTGGTGGAGGTTGGAGTGTTTTGTGTGTGTGTGTGTGTGTGTGTTTAGAGATCAGTGGAATGTGTGTGTGGGTGGAGGTTGGAGTGTTTTGTGTGTGTGTGTGTGTGTGTATAGAGATCAGTGGAATGTGTGTGTGTGTGTGGGTGGAGGTTGGAGTGTTTTGTGTGTGTGTGTGTGTATAGAGATCAGTGAAATGTGTGTGTGTGTGTTAGAGATCAGTGGAATGTGTGTGTGTGTGGTGGAGGTTGGAGTGTTTTTGTGTGTGTGTGTGTGTGTGTAGAGGTCAGTGTAGTGTGTGTTTGTGTGTAAAAGGATAAAAGGTTGAGTTATATGTGGGTGTTGTGTGTTTGTTTATGTGTGTTATGTATTGTGTGTGTGTGTGTGCATGGGTGCGTGCATATGCTTTTTTCCCTCTCTTTATGTGTTTACACAAAGCAAAAATGTACATATTTACACATAAATGACACACTTCCCAGCACATTTGTGACACGACACTAACTCACTGACATTGGCGCTGTGTGACAGTGACGAACAGCAGTCAGTGCCACGTGATAGAAGAGAGACAACTCACCTATGGATCTGGGACGTCCTGGCCAAATATGTGAGTTATCTGCCTTGAGTGGTTCGGGGGGGTAGGTAGGTAAGGTAGCATTGCTTGTGAGTTGGGGGGGGGGGGGGAGGGGAGGGGGAGATGGAAGGGTGGGGAGGGAGAAGGGGGATAAACAAAGGAGGTGGAGTGATAGTGTGTGTGTTGTGGGGAAGTGGAAGGGGAGAATCAAGGGTAAAAAAAGAGAATAATATTGTAATGTTATGCATAATTATTATACATACATGTATATAATACCATGTTCTTTCTAATGGATGTGTAGGGAAAATGTGCTTTGAGATTTGAGGTTGTATGTGCGCGTGTGCATGTGTGTGTGAGTGTGTGTGTGCTTGCGCACATGCACACTCGTGTGTGTGTGTTCATATGAGCAAGTAGGTGTGTGTATGCTTGGTGAGGTGAAATGTGGCATCATTGTGAATTATAAGTCTGGTGGAGAAGTGGGTATGCTATACAGACAAGTGTGATGGATGCCATAGCCGAGTGGTTAAGACCGTTCGACTTTAACCCAGTGGGTCCATGAAGTCGTGGGTTCGAATCTTGGCAGCGTCTGGTGAATAAAGAGTGGGGATTTTTACTATTTCTTTTTTTAAAAAAACAACTTTTTTTCATTAAAATTTTTTTTTTTTACATTGCACAGTTATAAGGATACAAAACATATAAACATATTTTAGAGAGAGAGAGAGAAAGAGGGGGAGAGAGAGACAGAGGGAGAGAGAGAGACTGGCAGGTAGGCAGACAGAGACAGAGAGCAGACAGACTGACCAATTTTTATTATTTCAGTGATGGGTAAACAGTCGCATACGCAAAATCTCACCTTTGGTGGACCTCGGAGCTCTAACTGAGGAACTAAAAAAACAAAACAAAAAGAAGAAAATTTGAAGCGTGAATATTTTGCATCTATATATAATAGTCTGTCCATATGAATCGCCATTCCACCTTTTCAAGAAACGTGGGTCATTGCACACAAGTAAGAAGGGATGGACACAAGAAAAACACTTGTTCGTTGCTGGTGGTGTGTTTAGACATCATCTCTGAAGTCGGAACGTGGCTCCTTTGAGAAAACCTGTTCTGCCTTTCAGGAGAGTAGGCCATTGAGTGCAGGCTGGAACAGATAGCAAAAAAACCAAAAAAACCAACGCATGCATACAGGTGTCATGTTTAGACACCCACAACGCACAAATCCAACATCACTCAGCTCAAGACTGCTAAATCAAGAGCGCCCCTTCTTTTTACGTGGTCCAGGTGCGGTCAGTTCCTGCTGCTATAGTTAGCACCAACTGGGATGGGATGGGATGGGATGGGACGGGACGGGACGGGACGGGATGGGACGGGACGGGATGGGATGGGATGGGTTGGGATGGGATGGGTTGGGATGGGATGGGATGGGATGGGCTGGATAGCAGCAGAGAGAAGTGGGGGAAACTGACAGCTGTGCATCATCCTGGAAGTCAGAATGTATCAATGTTAATAGTGGGTAAATGTGGTTGCATATGCACAAATCTGGTGACCATTGGTGAACGATTGAAGCTTAAGCTGAGGAATGGGGGAAAGAAATGACAATGATGATGATGATGATGTTTTATGTGTGTGTGTGTGTGTGGCCAGCTGTGGGTGGATGAGAAACGAGCCATCGCTTATTTCATGGGCTTCAAGGATTGCTTTCTGGAAACCCATCTGTAAGTTAGTGCTGTGTGTGTGTACATGTGTGTGTGTGTGTGTGTTGTG
The DNA here is from genome assembly GCA_028751875.1 of Rapana venosa. Classification (NCBI taxonomy): domain Eukaryota; kingdom Metazoa; phylum Mollusca; class Gastropoda; order Neogastropoda; family Muricidae; genus Rapana; species Rapana venosa. Next base: position 33,490,704 of record CM054164.1, read on the forward strand.
GTGGGTGTTATTGGGGGTGGGGGTAGTGTGTATGTGTGTGTGGGGGGGTAGTGTGTGAATGTGTGTGAGAGAGAGAGAGTGTGTGTGTGTGCGTGTGTGAGAGAGTGTGTGTGAGAAGTGTGTGGTGTTGTGTGGAGAGAGAGTATGTGTAGTAGAGTAGTAGTCTTTAGTTTTAACGTCTTTCCACTTTAAGTGATACCAGACAATCAAAAGGAATAATTGGAGAGAGTGTGTGAGAGAGAGAGTGTGTGTGTGTATGTAGGAAAAAATGGTCGCATACGCAAAATCTTCACCATGACTGAAGTATCCGGTTATGTCACCAGAAATACACATATATCATTGCTAAAAATGATAATCATTAAATAATGAAAATGCATGAAATTAGTATAGCACTGAATCTTGTAAAGCAACAAGTCAAAGCGCTTAAAAAGAGACATCAGAGATAGTCATGAAAAAATCTCTTTGCAGGCAGCAACTATTGTTGTCTGTCATGAACAAAAATGCGTTGCACTGCCTCTAAGCATCTGACAAGTCAGGCCCAGCGCATCTGACTTTGGCGTGGGTAGAGAATCATTATCGGTTAAGTCTTTCTGGAAAAAAAAAGGCAGGAGAATGGACCAAGAAGGCAGAAAATAGACAAGAAGGAGGTGGCAGGAAGAAAAGGAACAAGGCAGAAACAAAGAGAAGGATAAAAAGAGGGAATTCCTGGCACAGAATTTCCAGAAGGTGGAGATGCTGTTTTACTGGGAGGCAGTTTGTCTAAACACTGTGAGAAACCGGTGCAGCTTACATCTAGAAATAATTAGTCAGAATTGCCGTTGTCCTTTTTTGAGGTAGATTTTCATCTGTGAAAATGTCTGTACACACATCATGAGGGATAAGGTTTGAACCAGATGGCATTCAGATAGGTGCGTTTGTTGTTATTGGCAGTTCTTCTTCTTCTCTTGTTCGCTTTTTACACCGTCAGGTGTGTTTGGGAGAAATAGTGGCATACAAGTCCTTTCCAGCTCCTCTCGTGGGCCGTACAGCTTGGTTTGCAGGGTTATCTCCGTCAGCCACACCATCTTCCTCAGGTTGCTGTATAGAGAAGGATGTGCTCGCCAGTCTGGTTTTCTTTACCACAGGCACACAGGGGAGAAGGAAGGAACAGTTTCAGCTTTGTGGACATGTGGTGATATAGCCTGTTGTGCCCAGTGCGGAGTCTTAGAATGACTTGCTCTTCTCTTTTTGAGATGATGGTAGTTTTCCTTCTCTACTCAGGGTCGGGCCATTGATTTGATGATTGTCTTCTTTGTTATTGGCAGTGTGTGTGTTGTTATTGGTAGAGTGTGTGTGTTGTTATTGGCAGAGTGTGTGTTTAGTTATTGGTAGAGTGTGTGTGTTGTTATTGGCAGTGTGTGTGTGTTGTTATTGGCAGTGTGTGTGTTCAGTTATTGGCAGAGTGTGTTGTTGTTGTCGGCAGATATGGAGTGTCATACGCCCACCCTGGAGAGATTGTGCGACTGACAGAGCCAGGCTATAGTCACGTTGTTTCCATGAATTCGGTGAGTAGATGTCTTTTTTTGGGTTCATTTTTGGAAAAATCACAGTGCCTGGTTGTCTGTTTAGTGTGCCTGCATTTGAAATACTCCGATGATTGACCTGACTGTGGCGATGGTGTCGATGATGATGAAGACGGCAATGGTGACGACGATGATGATAACTAAGAAGAAAATGTCAGAGATGATGATAATGATGATGATGAAGATAATGACAAAGAAGACAATGATGAATGTGATAATGATGATGATGAACATGACAATAACGATGATGATGATAATGATAACAACAATGATGATGATATCGATGATGATATCGATGATGATAATGACAGCAACAATGATGAATATGATGATGATGAAGAAGTTTCACATGTATACCCCAGTGAGATTTATCATCTAACTTAGCCAGGGTTCAGTTGTACATTTTGTATTTATTCTGTGAGTGACCATTGTACCTCGTGCTTGATTGTCTTGAGTGTACTTGTGTTTGATATTCTGGATTGTTTTGGGGGGCATAAAGAAAACCAGGGTTTGGGACAGACAGAGGAGGTTGAGTTTTGTTGAAAAACAGATTCAAGTATCCATCTTGAAATTCTGCAGCATTGGGGTGATGAGAATGTTTGTGGTGATGATGATGATGTTGCTTATGGTGCTGCTGCTGATACTGCTTATGTTGATGATGATAATGTTTACGGCGATGTTGATAATGTTTACGGCGAGCTGCTGTGCTGATTATGGCAGTGATGATGTTTATGATGATGATGATTACAGTGGATGATCATAAGTGATGGTGGGGAAGCTGTAAATACGGTGAGATGGTGAAGTGTTTATGGGGAGTGTAGATGTGATATGTTCACGATCTGTAATCTACGGCAGTGATCATTCACCTGGGGTGCGATTTAGATGATTAGGTGACATGAGAGTTTACATATGATCATGGATAATGTTTACGGTGATGTTGAGATGTGAGATAGGTGTTTAGGTGATATGTGATAATGTTTACGGTGTGTTAAGATGATGGTGTAGTGTTTAAGTGATGATGGTGATAATGTTTACGGTGATGTTGATGATGTGGGATAGTGTTTAAGTGATGATGGTGATAATGTTTACGGTGTGTAAGGGTTAGGGTTTAAGTATCATGGTGAGTATAAGTTAACATGTGTTGACAGGAAATAAAGCTGAGAAGGAAGTCAGCATGATTCTTGTAAACACTCAGAGGCAGACAGCCTGTGTAGAGCGTTGGTGACGTCATCTGACGGACCATTAACAACAATGGAGGCGCCGATAGGGATTTTCCCAGGAGTTAAATCAAACTGACTCCACTTCACAAAATCTTCAGATGAACTGTCAAACGAGGCCCTGTGTGTGAACAACATATGCAAAACATCTTTTTGTGTTTAAAGGTCAGATTTCAGTTTTCCCTGTCAGCAAATATGAAGTAACATGCATGCAGGACATCTTTAAAAAAAAAATTTTATTTTTAAAGTTCAGACTTTAGTTTTCCCTGTCAGCAGATATGAAGTAACATGCATACAGAACATCTTTTTAAAAAGCTAATTTTTTTTAAAACATCAGATTTAAGTTTTCCCTGTCAGAAAATACGAAGTAACATGCATGGAGGACGTCTTAAAAAAAAAATTGGGGGGGGAGGGAGTCAGATTAATTTCCTTCAGCAAATAGAAGTAACATGCATACAGAACATTAAAAAAAAATTTTTTTTAAAGATCAGATTTCAAGTTTTCCCTTTCAGCAAATACAAAGAAACATGCATGCAGAACATCTTTAAAAAAAGAAAAATCAAAGATTTAAGTTTTCCCTGTCAGCAAATACGAAGTGATGTAATCACATACATGCAGAACATCTTTAAAAAAGAAAAATTAAAGATTTCAGTTTTCCCTGTCAGCAAATACGAAGTGATGTAAATCACATACATGCAGAACATCTTTTAAAAAAAGAAAAATTAAAGATTTCAGTTTTCCCTGTCAGCAAATACGAAGTGATGTAATCACATACATGCAGAACATCTTTTGCGTACACGGTAAAAAACCCAAGAAACAAAAGAAAACAACCCAACAACTCCCCCCTCGGAGGCACCGTGGTCGAGTGGTTTAGGCGGTCGACTCGTGACCCAGAGGTCGCGGGTTCGATCCCCGCTTGGCTCGTGTTGTGTCCTTGGGAAAGACACTTTACTCCTATTTTCCTCACTCCACCCAGGTGTACAAGTGGGTACCAGCTCTGCTGGGGAAGTATCTGGCGACAGACTAGCGTCCTGTCACAGGGGTGGTGAAAAACCATCAGTTCGCTTAACGCTACAGAAACCGGGATAAGCTCCGGCTCTATGGGCCTTCTGGCTCAAAAGAACATACATATCCCCCCCCCATCCCCCCCATCCCCCCACCCAAAGTGAAGGAGGTAAGGAAGGACCGAGGTGATGTGTCTGGCACTTGCAGGACTGCAGCCTGTACGTGACGACGCACTCTTCCCTGACGGCGGCGCCGGTCAGCGGTGTGTGTCGGGTGCTGCAGCGCGGCGTTGAGGTGGAGGGGAGGAGGAGGAGGAGGAGGAGGAGGGGGCTGCTGTCTGTCTTCCGACACCCTGGCCCTCCTGCATCTTGTGCCCCGTACGTGGCCGTTTTTTGTTTCTTCTGTCTGTGTGTGGTGGGTGGGTGGGGTGGGTGGTGGGGAGGATGTTTGGGGGTGGGTGGGGTGTAGTGTGTGTGTGTGTGTGGAGGGTGTGTGGGGTGGTGGTGGTGGGGAGGATGGGGGTGTAGTGTGTGGAGGGTGTGTGGGGTGGTGGTGGTGGGGAGGATGGGGGGAGGGTGGTGGGGGGGTGGGGTGGAGAGGATGTGGGTAGGTGTAGTGTGTGTGTGGAGGGTGTGTGTATGGGTGGTGGTGGTGGGGAGGATGGGGGGTTGGGTGTAGTGCGTGTGTGTGGAGGGTGTGTGTGTATGTGGGTGGTGGTGGTGGGGGGGTGGGGGTGTAGTGTGTGTGTGTGGAGGGCGTGTGTGTGTGTGGGGGGTGGTGAGGATGGGGGGGTGGGGGTGTAGTGCATGTGTGTGGAGGGTGTGTGTGGGTGGTGGTGGTGGGGAGGATGTTGGGGGGGGGGGGGGGGGGGGGTGTAGTGTGTGTGTGGAGGGCGTGTGTGTAGTGAGTGTGTTTTTGTGGGTGAGTGGTTGTGTGTGTGTGTGTGTGTTTGTGTTGTGTTGTGTATATAGTTCATAAGTGTGTGTTTGCCTGTGTGTTGTGTGTATAGGTCACAAGTGTGTGTGTGTGGTTGGGTGGGTGGGTGGAGGGTGTGGTGTGTGCGTGTGTGTGTGTATGTGTGTTCTTTGTCGAATGCTCAGACAGCAACTACTGTCTGTTGTATGAATGAAAATACATTGCACTGCTGTTAAGCTAAGCACCTGACAAGTCAGGTCCAATGCATCCAACTTCAGTGTGCGGGAGAGAATTGTTGTCCTTTAAGTCGTTCCGAAAAAAGGCAGGAGAATGGACCAAGAAGGCAGAAAATAGACAGAGAAGAGACGACAGGAAAAAAAGGAACAAGGCAGAACAAAGAGAGGAGTAGAAAGATGGGAATTCCTAGCACAGAATTTCCAGAAGGTGGGGATGTTATTTATAGTGACTGGGCCCCGACATCCCCATGCATGTGTGTGTATGTGTGCGTGCGTGCGTGCATGTGTATGCGTGCGTGCATGTGTGTGCACTTGTGTGTATCCGTACGTGGCATGTGTTTGTGATTGGATGCATGAGTGTGCAAAATGCATTTTTAAGGTGTGCTTTCGCATTTTCTTCATAACTGCTTTACTGCTACATCGGTCATTTCTTTTAGATTAAAACACAAAAAATTCAAATACAGTTGCAGACAGAAAAAGAAGGGAAAAAAAAAGGGTGGCGCTGCTCTTGTGGCGACGCGCTTTCTCTTCAGGGAGAGCAGCCCGAATTTCACACCAGAGAAATCTGCCGTGACATCAAGAGTTATAAGATAAATAAATAAATAAATAGGATAACTAAAATTAATTTATTTATTTATTTTATTTATTCTTTTATATCGAGGATAATGGAATAAACACTCATGTGCTTTTTTTTTTTTAAACATCCAGTCCCCGTTTGTATGCGGTTTTGTAAATTTTGTCATCCGTTTCCACCGGCACACAATGACCCAGCTCTTCCGAAAAGCGGAACAGGATTTAACATGTGCGCACGATGTTCTGCATGGGTTCGCACACGGGGCCTGGGTCTATAGTCTGATGGGCAGGCCTTGTTGTACATTGTGTTGTTGCAGTGTCGCGGACCTACAAGAGCCCCACGCTGTTCAGCTACGACAGCGTGTCTGGCTATCGGCACTACGGCATGTTCCTTCGTCCTGACAACTACCGGCCCGGCCACAAATACCCCACCGTCCTCTTTGTCTACGGGGGGCCGCAAGTTCAACTGGTCTCCAACTCCTTCAAGGGCATGAGGTGGGTGTGTGTGTGTGTGGTGGGGGGTGGGGGGTGGGTGGGGGGTGGGGGGGTGGGTGTGGGTGGGGGTGGGGGTGTGCGGTGTGTGGGTGTGTGGGGTGTGTGGGTGTTTGTGTGTGTGTGTGTGTGTGTTTGGTGTGTGTGTGTGAGTGTGTGGGGGTGGGTGGGGGATGGGGGTGCGTATGTGTGTGTGGTGGTGTGTGTGTGGTGGGTGGGTGCGTGGTGTGTGTGTGTGTGTGTGTGGTGTGTGCACTGTGCGTGAGTATGCGCGCGCGTGTTGTGTACTCGCTGTTGTTTTCATGCTTTTAATTGGTATCAGTCTGTTTCTTTGGTCTGCCTGCTCTGAAGTTTTTTTTTTGCTGTCACTTTTTCGTGGATCTTGTTTTTGCTCGGGCCAGTCCCTGCTGACTTGTGCTCCAGTCCAGTCTTGTTGTTGTGTCTCGTGGCTAGAGCTCCGAGGTTCTAACGTTTTTGCACATGCCACCGTTTTCCCTTCCAAACCATGTAGGTAGCCACCCACAGTCTGGCTGTAGAAATACAGTTGGGAGTTGAACCTACCCAGTTTGCCAGCACAGTCAGGAGCCACCTCCCTGCTCTCTTCGATTTTCAACGTTGTGGGTTCTTTTGACGAACGTTAAGTCTAGTTGTGTCCTGGAGTTACATCAGTGCAGACCTCCACTCCTTTCCATAGTTTTGGATAGTCTATAAACTGAGGCCGCTCTGTAGTTTTGCGAACTCGGACTGTTTAGCTCGGGCAAGTCCTGTTCCGCTTTCGCTAGGCCAGCCTTTTGTGTGGCTGAGCTGGGAACGATTGACATGCACTTTACACCAAACCTGATACCACAGTGTGGCTGGAATACAGTTGAAAAACAGTTCACCATAAGAGCTATCTCCTGCTCTCCTTCGATTATCAAAGTTTTTTTGACATGAAAAAAGATTTAAAAAAAAGCACACAGGTCCAACTGGTAACAAGCCTCCTCCGAGAGACTTGTTTTGGTCAGGTTTGGTTTGCTTTCCCTCCAAAAGACTTTGACATTCAGTTCGATTTTCTTGTCAAAATGGGAAGAAAGGGCAAGGCTGGAAATCGAACCCAGAACCCTCACGGTTTACGTGTTAATTAAGCAGGCTAATGTCTTTTTTGTGTGTGTTTTTTTTTAAATCGCAGGTGAATGTCTTAACCGCTTTTTTCCTCCTTCCTTTTTTTTTTGGGAGGGGGGTGTTTGATTCCCATTAGAGACTTCTTGTCTGTATGGGATTTGTCAGTGTGTGGTCTCCAGTGGACAGAGTGTGTTCACCTTTCTTTCAGTCTGTATGGGATTTGTCAGTGTGTGGTCTCCAGTGGACAGAGTGTGCTCACCTTTCTTCAGGTTCTTGCGTCTGCACACACTGTCTGCTCACGGCTACCTGGTGGTGGTGGTGGACGGCCGAGGGTCCTGCCATCGAGGGCTGGAGTTTGAGGGCGCCTTGAAAGACAAGCTGGTCAGTGTCCTAGTCCTTCCTTCCTTTGTCTCGCACTCTCGCTGTATTTTTTATTTATTTATTTATTTTATTTATTTATTCTTTTATTTCGAGGATAATGGAATAAGCACTCATGTGCTTTTTTTCATCCAGTCCCCGTGTGTATGCGGTTTTGTCAATTTTGTCATCCGTTCCCACCAGCACACATGGCCTACTCTTCCGAAAAGTGGAATGGGTTTTAATGTGTGCGCAAGATGTTCTGCGTACGTTCGCACACGGGGCCTCGGTTTATAGTCTCATCCGAAGCATTCACTGTTTGTGTATTGTGGCCAAAGGCCAATGTACATTATCTCATAGCCTCATATGCAGAACTGACACTATCATCCAAAATGAGCTGAAATGTTAAAAAATGTAAAACTCTCATACTATACAACAGATGTGCATAAAATTTGAGAATAATGTAGGCAAATGATTATGACATATGTTGCATTATTTTTCTTGCATGTTTGTTATCATGTGTCAAAGTTTATAAAAATAGGGCATGATGAAACTGCATTTTCGTGCGGTTCATGAGGATGGTGTACTGTGTTGTGGTGTGTGGTTTATGAGACTGAGAGTTATAATCCTGTTCAGAGTTCAGAGTTCTCTTGCTGTTTTGAGTTGTTATCTCCCCTGTGGGGATGCCTGGGGGCCTGTCAGTATAGATACCATCCCCGCCTTCTGGAAGGTCTGTGCTAGGGATTCCCTCTTTTCTATCCCTCTCTTTGTGCGTTATTTCCTTTTCTTCCTGCCACCTCTTTCTTGTCTTATTTTCTGCCTTCGTGGTCGATTATCCTGCCTTTTCCCCCTGGAAAGACTTAGAAAGTGTGTTGTGATGTGATGTACTGTGGGTGATGTGTGGTGTGGTGTACTGTGTGTGATGTATATGGGTGATGGGGTATGATGGGTGTACTATGGTTGATGAGTGGTGTGGTGTGATGTACTGTGGGTGGTGTGGTGTACATAGGTGTGGTATGAGGTGGTTTGATGTATATGGGTGATGTGTGGTGTGGTGCACTATGGGTGATTGTACTATGGGTGATGTGGTGTACTATGGTTGATGTGGGGTGTGGTGTACATATGTGTGGTGTGGTTGTACATATGTGTGGTATGATGTACTATGTGTGGTGTGGTGCACTATGGGTGATGTGGTGTGATGTACTGTTGGTGGTATGGTGTACTGTGGGTGATGTGTGGTGTGATGTATGTGGGTGATGTGTGTGTACTGTGGGTGGTGTGGTGTGATGTACTGTGGGTGATGTGGTGTGATGTACTGTGGGTGATGTGTGGTGTGATGTACTGTGGGTGTTGTGTGATGTACTGTGGGTGATGTGGTGTGATGTACTGTGGGTGATGTGGTGTGATGTACTGTGGGTGATGTGTGGTATGATGTGGTTGTGACGTACTGTGGGTGATGTGTGATGTACTATGGGTGGTTTTGTGTGATGTACTGTGGGTGATGTGGTGTGATGTACTGTGGGTGATGTTGTGGTATGATGTGGTGTGGTGTACTGTGGGTGATGTGTGGTGTGGTGCACTATGGGTGATGTGGTGTGATGTATGTGGGTGGTGTGATGTGGTATGGTGTACTGTGGGTGGTGTGCGCTATGATGTGATATGATGTATGTGGATGATGTGGGTATGATGTGGTGTACTATGGGTGATGTGTGGTGTTGTACTATGGGTGATGTGTGTACTATGGGTGGTGTGATGTGGTGTGTACTATGGGTGGTGTGATGTGGTGTGTACTATGGGTGGTGTGTACTATGGGTGGTGTGATGTGGTGTGTACTATGGGTGGTGTGATGTGGTGTACTTATGGGTGATGTGTGGTGTGATGTGGTGTACTATGGGTGATGTTTGATGTGTGTGCTATGGGCGAGTGTTGGTGTGATGTGGTGTGTACTATTGGCGATGTGTGGTGTGATGTGGTGTGTACTATTGGCGATGTGTGGTGTGATGTGGTGTGTACTATTGGCGATTGTGTGGTGTGATGTGGTGTGTTACTATTGGTGATGTGTGGTGTGATGTGGTGTGTACTATTGGTGATGTGTGGTGTGATGTGGTGTACTATGGGTGATGTGGTGTACTATGGGTGATGTGTGGTGCGATGTGGTGTACTATGGGTGATGTGTGTACTATGGGTGATGTGTGTACTATGGGTGATGTGTGGTGTGTACTATGGGTGATGTGTGGCGTGATGTGGTTGTACTATGGGTGGTGTGATGTGGTGTGTACTATGGGTGATGTGTGGCGTGATGTGGTGTGTACTATGGGTGATGTGTGGTGTGATGTGGTGTGTACTATGGGTGATGTGTGGTGTGTACTATGGGTGATGTGGTGTGTACTATGGGTGATGTGTGGTGTGGTGTACTATGGGTGATGTGTGGTGTGTACTATGGGTGGTGTGATGTGGTGTGTACTATGGGTGATGTGTACTATGGGTGATGTGTGGTATGGTGTGATGTGGTTTGGTATGATGTGGTTTGGTATGTGGTTTGGTATGATGTGGTTTGGTTTGGGTAATGTGGTGTGCTATGATGTGGTGTGATATGATGTATGATGTGTTATGATTGTGGTTTGGTGTGGGTAATGTGGTGTGCTATGATGTGGTGTGATATGATGTATGATGTGGTATGATGTGGGGTGTGGTGTGCAGGGCACAGTGGAGATAGATGACCAGGTGGAGGGTCTGATGCACCTGGCTGCCAGCTATGACTTCATCGACCTGAGTCGTGTGGCCATCCATGGCTGGTCCTATGGTCAGAGACCCCTCTGCCCTCTGTCTGTCTGTCTGTCTGCCTCTCTGCCTGCCTGCCTGCCTGTCAGTCAGCCTGTCTGTCTATCTGTCTGTCAGCCTGTCTGCCTGCCTGCCTGCCTGGTCTGTCTGTCAGCCTGTCTGTCTGTCTCTGTCTGTCTGTCAGCCTGTCTGGTTGTCTGCCTGCCTGTCTGTCTGTCTCTGTCTGTCTGGTTGTCTGTCTCTGTCTGTCTGTCAGTCAGCCTGTCTGGTTGTCTGTCTGTCTGGTTGTCTGTCTGTCTGTGTCTGTCTGCCTGTCTGTCTGGTTGTCTGCCTGCCTGCCTGTCTGTCTCTCAGCCTGTCTGTCTCTCAGCCTGTCTGTCTGGTTGTCTGTCTGCCTGCCTGTCTGTCTGTCAGCCTGTCTGTCTGGTTGTCTGTCTGTCTGCCTGTCTGTCTGTCAGCCTGTCTGTCTGGTTGTCTGTCTATGTGTCTGTCAGCCTGTCTGCCTGCCTGCCTGCCTGCCTGTCTGTCAGCCTGTCTGTCTGGTTGTCTGTCTGTCAGCCTGTCTGTCTATGTGTCAGCCTGTCTGTCTGTCAGCCTGTCTGCCTGTCTGTCTGTCTGTCTGTCTGTCTATGTGTCAGCCTGTTGCTCATTTGTGTTTTAAGCCTGTGTGTCTGTTTGCCTGCTTTCTCTTTTCTCTTCTCTCTTTTATTTACTTTATTTGCTCTCTGTCTCTGTCTCTGTCTCTGTGTGTGTGTGTGTTCTTTCTCTCTGTTATGGTTTGTCTGTCTGTCACAGATTTGTCTGTGTTTGTATGTCTCTGTCTCCCTGTCTCTCTCTTTGTTATCTGTCTTCTCTTTTCTGTCTGTCTGTCTATTTTCTTTCTCTGTCTCATGGGCTGTCTTCATATTGGTCTATTTTCCTCTGTCTCTGTCTCTCTCTACCTCTCTCATCTGTCTGTCCCTCCATCATCTTTCTTTCTTTCTTTTTCCGTCAGTCTCTCTGAATACTCTGTCTCATTGTCATCAGGAAGAGAATGTGGGGGTGAGGTGGAGGGATTGGGATGTTGAAAGCAGCACTTGGAAAAAAAGAAAGAAGGCCTTTCCATATTTCTTCGATATTTCTTCTTTCGCCAAGATCAGCAGTAGGAGCCGCACTTGACGTCGCAAGGTCCTGTCCAGGTCACATGATTGATAATGATGATATGGAATTTATTTAGCGTGCAGGTTGAATCGGAGGACAGATTGTAGGAAAAATCCCATGCGCACTACACTGGTGTGGTGTGTAGACGTCATCCCTGCAGTTGGAATGTGGCTACCTTAATGGCGGGCAAATGCATGTCTGCAAAAATCTGATGAACTGTGGAGCCCTAGCTGAACAGTGGACAAAAGCATGCTCCCTTCCCCAATAATACATTTATTCATGTATTTATTTATTTATTTATCTATCTATCTGTCTGTCTGTCTGTCTGTCTGTCTGTCTATTTATTTATTTATCTGTCTGTCTATCTATCTATCTATCTATCTATCTATCTATCTATCTAAACTATCTATCTATCTATCTAAACTATCTATCTATCTATCTATTTATCTGTCTATCTATCTATCTGCACTCTCCCTTCCCAAGTAATACATTTATTCATCTATCTATCTATCTATCTATCTATCTATCTATCTGCACTCTCCCTTCCCAATAATTCATGTATTCATTCATTTATTTATTCATTTATTTATTTATTTATTTATCGATCTATCTATCTGTCTGTCTGTCTGTCTGTCTGTCTGTCTATCTATCTGCACTCTCCCTTCCCCAATAATTCATGTATTCATTCATTTATTTATTTATTTAATTATCGATATATCTATCTATCTGTCTGTCTGTCTGTCTATCTATTCATTTATAAATTCATTTATTTATTTATTTGTGTGTGTGTGTGGGCAGGAGGGTATCTGGCTCTGATGGGACTTGTCCAAAGACCTGACATTTTCAAGGTGTGTGTGTTGTAGGTGTGTGTGTGTTGTAGTGTGTGTGTGTGTGTGTGTGTGTGTGTGTGTGTGCGCGCGTGTGTGTATATGTGTGTTGTGTGTGGTGTGTGTGTGAGTGTGCATGCATGCGTGTGTGTGAGTGAGAAGAGAGAGAGTGTGTGTGTGTGAGTGTGTGTGTGTGAGAGAGAGAGAGAGAAAGAGAGAGTGTATGTGTGTGAAGAGAGTGTGTATGTGTGTGAGTGTGCATGCATGCGTGTGTGTGTGAGTGAGAAGAGAGAGAGAGTGTGTGTGTGTTTGTGAGTGTGTGTGTGTGAGAGAGAAAGAGAGTGTATGTGTGTGAAGGGAGAGAGAGAGAGAGTGTGTGTGAGTGAGTGTGTGTGAATGTGTGTGTATGTGAGAAGAGAGAGAGAGAAACACACAACCCTGACAGTGGTGTCTGTCTGTCTTGAAGCCATACTTTCAGCTTTAAGGGAGGTAAGTTACTGCTACACCACTGATCTCCTTGCCATGATAATAATAATAATAATGATAATAAATAATGTATGGAATTTATATAGCGCTGAATCTTGTAAAGCAACAAATCAAAGCGCTCAGATGAATTTTTTTATTTCGAGGATAATGGAATAAGCACTCATGTGCTTTTTTACATCCAGTCCCCGTGTGCATGCGGTTTTGTAAATTTTGTCATCTGTTCCCACCGGCACACAATGGCCTACTCTTTTGAAAAGCGGAACAGGATTTAACGTGTGCGCAAGATGTTCTGCATGCGTTCGCACACGGGGCCTCGGTTTTTAGTCTTATCCGAAGGATCACTGATCAACCTGTCTGTATCTGTCTGTCTGTCTGTGGTGCAGTTGGCGATCGCGGGGGCGCCGGTGGTGTCGTGGAAGCTGTACGACACGGGCTACACGGAGCGGTACCTGTCCCTGCCCCAGGTCAACACAGAGGGCTACGCCAAGGGCTGCGTCATCTCCCACATCAAGCACTTCCCCGACGAGTGAGTGCCTCGCTCCTCCCTGTCGTGCTCTGTCTGCCTGCCTGCCTGCCCCGTGTTTCCAGGGTGGGACACGGGAGTAGGTAAAGGTGTCCCTATGCGGTCGTTGGGGAGTGAGGTGTCAGAGACCTCTGCTTCTCCAGGGGCCAGTGTAGATAGCATCTGAAACCCCCTTTCTGGAAATTCTCTGCTAGAAGTTTCCCCTTTTCTATCACTCCCTTTGTTTCTGCCTTTTTCCTCGCCTCTCTGTCCTCTTTCTCTCGTGCTTGTTTTCTGCCTGCCCAGCCCATTCTCCTGCTTTTTTTGCATGCAGATCTGAAAATGTGTTTTTATGAACTTTTCGATGAGTTGCCCTGAAGTGGGGGGAATGTGTTGGGGGCTGATGCTAGCAGGCAGACCTGCTGCAGAGTGACAGACCAGCACAGGAGAAGGAAGGAGGACCAGACACTGAGCGTTTCACCTGGTATGGTCATGTGTTTTGTGATAAAAGCTGTGATGTGAAGATTTCTCTGAGTAGGTTTAACCCTTTCCCATTTTTACCCGCCATAGCCCGCCGCTGCCTGCTTGCCCGCATCTATTTATACCCGCCGCAGCCCGCCGGACGTAATTTCAGCCTAGTGGGGATTTTCCCTCACGCACTAAGCTCTACCTAGTACACGCACACAATGAATGAACATTCCACTGAGGTCAGCATAAACTAAGGAAGGAATGGACACCAAATTCAGTGCTACACAGCCTCCCTTTCACAAGAAATTGGCCAGTGACTGGCTTTGTCTTTCCCACGCTATCTTGTAGCTAAAGATGGCAGCAAAGATTGAGCATACAATTTGGGAGGAATATACTGATGTGGAAATTAAAGCTATTTTGGCTCAAGTGGAACAGTTAGAAAGAGAATAAAATATTGAATCCGATGTTGAAGTAGATGTAGAAGAAGGAGATGAAATAGGAGAAGGTAGTGAGTCGGAAAGTGATGCTGAGGATAACATTCCCTTGGCTTCATAGCAGACAACATGGCGCAGCGCACAAGTGCCTTGCTCAGTGCAAGACTTCACGCTGCCGACTGGGCCGGCACAAACTCTCCCACTGAATGCCAAGCTCTTAGATTACTTTGTTTTGTTTGTGCCCCAACATTTTTTTCAAATTGTAGCAGATGAAACTAACAATTATGCCAGGCAAAAGATCGCTGTGAAAGGCTTAGTCATAGATCCATTACGGACAGAAACAACACCTGATGAAATTTGGGCTTACCTGTCAGTTTTGATCATGATGGGGATCAAGCGTTTGCCGAGGCTTCATCTCTACTGGTCTACTGATTTGACATTTTCCGAGTCACAGATCAGTAATATTATGACGAAAACCAGATTTCTCAAAATTAATCAGTATTTTCACCTGAGAAACACGCCAACACACCTGGACGCGACACTGGCTGTGACACCTGCATTGTGACAGCCATGTAACTGGCTATTGGTGAAGGACACACTAGTGTCTGTAAATAGTAGGCGTCAGCATATATTTGTAAATAATGTATATACGCGCATTAGTCAACACCGTTTTCAATATGTTTGAATACTTTCCACTGAGGAAGTGTAGACTTGGTGACAGTAATTTTGTGACGTGTGAATGTTCGATTGGATTACCATGACGGTGGATGCGATGGAGGACACATTCAGGCAGGACCACACATATTATTTTTTTTAACCCTTTGCTGGGCACAGCAAAATCATTTGTTCACTTCCTGCTGGGCAAGCAAAATGGAGGTGGATGGCCTCTGAGTGGGTGGGTGTATTTAACATGCAATAACTCCACAATGGCTTAATGGATTGTAATGAAATAAAAACAGCAAAATGCAGAAATGAATAAAGAAACTGCTATTTGCTATTGTGTGTTGTTGTTATTTTTTTAAAAAGAATTATAATGCATAAACACACAAGGTCATTGATCGGTTTGTATGTGTCACAGTTAGTGTTGCAATAGCTTTGGAATGCATGCATGGATTTTGATAAAATAAAAAGTAAAACATTCAGAAACAATTACAGAAGAAAAGTTTTCAACCTACTGTTGTGTTTTTAGGTTTTTTTTATGAATGATGCACAAAAACATGAAACATTCCGACAGTCGCCATTTTGTTTGCCAACGATCCCCGACGATCGCGATGCATGTTAACTTTACAGTTCGAGCCGCTACCATAACAAAAGTCCCAAATAGCAATCAATTCACAAAATATATCAAGTTGTGAACCATTGCCAAACTCGAAATCCGCGATAATTTCCCCAATTCTATGAGCAGAATTCAAAACGCGCATCGGCCGAGTTAGATTTGACGATCGATTTACGTCTCGAACTTCGTTGTTGTCAAAGCCGTCTTTCTCGCTTCAATCAACAAAATCAGAAGCGCACACACTACTCAGATCGCTTACATCGATATTTGAGCCTGGATACACATCTCACAGCGTCATATTTTCGGCAGGAAAGCCATAAAAACGATCGTACATGTCGGATTCGAAGATAGCGTCCATCTTGGGAAAAATTGCGATTTTTTTCCTCCAAAACTTGCCACAAACACATTCCAACCGCCGCCATTTGCAATGTACATGCGGAAGTCACGTGGGCAGTCTCGTTGCTTCTATTTTCACGATATTTGAAGCGAGATTGGCGGGAATTTCGAATGTATGAACGCACTGAAGTGACGGTCACGACGCCGGCCGTTTTTGGCCGTTGTGCCCAAGGATAGGTTCGGACGTTTTGGACGCTATGCCCAGCAAAGGGTTAATCACATACCTATATTGCGCATGTTAGAGGGTAGTTGTAGACTAACAGCATGATGTCACTGCAATGTTACCTGTATTTGGTGACAAAGAGGGGACAGCAGCACGACACATGTAGGTAGGACACACATCTTGGGGTGCAGAACAAAGTATGACATCATATGAATACTTTGGCCAAATATAACTGCTCTGCGAACAATAGTAACTGTACAGGACTATGTGTACTTGAGGTACCTTATTCTCTGAAAAAACAGCGTAAATTTCCGAATACTACAGAGAGTTTCTCTGTAAGAAATGCGAATGGTAAAGGGTTAAAGACCTTAGGTTGTAAAACATGTATGTGAAAACAGCATTGCTGTTCCTGTCAAGTAGAAAATACTTCAACCATCCCATGAATTTGGCCCTGCAAACCAAGCTGTACGGCCCACGAGAAGACTTGCCACAATTTCTCCCAAACACATCTGACTGTGAAAAGCGAAGGAGAGAAGAAGAGGATAATCCCATGAATTGGTCCTGTTTAAAAGACAAGGACTCAGACCACCCAGTCTAGATCTCTACTTATGGTCTCATCTGAAAGACTAGCACCCAGACCTCCCACCACTCGTGGTCTGTGGATTGGGGAAAGTTCAGGCTCAGACAGGCATCGGGGGGGGGGGGGTGGAATAGCCCAGTGGGTAGAGCATTCAGCTTGCGATCTGACAGCCCGGGTTTGATCCACCACTGGACCAAGGGGATTTTTTTCCTCTGGAGTTATCATCAGCACTGACTCCACTTACCCAAAAGTCCATCAGATGAGACTATAAACAGATGTCCCATGTGAAAACGCACGCAGAACATCTTGGGCACATGTTAAAAACCTGTTCCACCTTTCCAAAAGTAAAGTATGTTCTTTCGAGCCAGAAGGCCCATAGAGCCGGAGCTTATCCCGGTTTCTGTAGCGTTAAGCGAACTGATGGTTTTTCACCACCCCTGTGACAGGACGCTAGTCTGTCGCCAGATACTTCCCCAGCAGAGCTGGTACCCACTTGTACACCTGGGTGGAGTGGGGAAAATAGGAGTAAAGTGTCTTTCCCAAGGACACAACACCGAGCCGAGCGGGGATCGAACCCACGACCTCTGGATCAAGAGTTGACCGCCTAAACCACTCGACCACGGTGCCTCCCTCCACCTTTCCAAAGCGTAGGCCATTGCGTGGGGGCAGGAATGGGTGACACAATTTGAAGAAAAAAAAATGCACGTTTTCAGTTTTTGCCATGTTCGCACTTCCTCCCTGAAGTCAGAATGCAGCTAGCTTAATGGTGAGCAGAAATGGTCATGTATGCAAACACAAATCTCACCATGGGTTGAAAAAAAAAAAAAGAGTTGGAGCTCGTGGCGAGGAATGAAGAAAAAAAAAGATGTTGACGTTGACGTTGATGTTTTTTTCAGGGAGAACCGGCTGCTGTTGGTTCACGGGCTGATTGACGAAAACGTCCACTTCCACCACGTCACTCACCTCATGGCTGCCCTGATCAAAGCCTGCAAACCCTACCAGCTGCAGGTATGTTGCACTGTGACTGTGTGTGTGTGTGCGCGTGTGTGTGTGTGCGCACATCAGCATGCACGCATGTGTGTTCGCACATCAGCATGCACGCATGTGTGTGACTGTGTGTGTGTGCGCACATCAGCATGCATGCAGTGCGTGCGCAAACACACACACAAATGCATGCACGCACACACACTCATCTTGCGCACATGTTAAAACCTGTTCCAGTTTTTGGAAGAGTAGGACATTGTGTGCCAGTGGGAACGGATGACAAAATTTTGCAAAACTGCGTACACATGGGGACTGGATGTAAAAAAAAGCGCATGAGTGCTTATTCCATTATGCTCAAAATAAAATACACACACACACACACACACACACACCCACGCACACACACACACCCACGCACACCCACACACACACACACCCACACACACACACACGCACATGCACACGTCTACACATGCATACATCACAGGGTTCGTACAAATCTTAAAAAGCCCTAAAAGACCCTGATTTTTGAAGATCCAAAATAAGGCCCCTAAAAAGCCCTAAAAATGATACCTATGGCCCTGGAGGCCCTAAAAAGCCCTAAAATTGGGAACCATGAGTGAGAGTTTCTGTTGAAATGTAGATTAACAAATAACACAAAAAACTTACGAGAAATGAAAGCAAGAAGGGTGTCCAAAGATCATATTATCGCCGATAGAGCCTGTCGTCTGCTATTCATGTCGCGCCACCTATTTTGCCAAGGGAGGTAATTTGCCTCCATTGGAAGTGCATATTCCTTTGCTTTCACCAGTTATTTTTTACATGCCGAAAACTACCTACCCCTATGGTATGCCCGTAATTTGCTTGGAAAATGATGTTTAACTATGAAACTGCAATCATGAGTCAAAAACATACCAGTTTTCTGTTTACTGCGCTACAGTCCTTCTCTACGAGATTTGTCAATTTTAGCACAGCTGCACTGTGAATAGCAAGGCCTATTGTTTCTCCTGTGCACAGTTTACAAAATGGCAGCCAGTGATACAGTCGTGTGTCAGAATGAGAATACAATAAAACCTGTAGCCAGATCTATTCTTTATTTGAGGAGATTATCCCACAGATTTCCTGCAGAACGCATACAGAAACGAATCCAGTTCATAAGGCAAGTCACAAATGCCTGAATATTTACAAATGTACAGGAAAAAATACAAATATTATTTGAATATTTTCCACCACTCAATGTAGTCGATTCAGTTGACTTTACTTTAAAATTCGCAGATTATTCAGTTATTGGCCAACTTGATTTGAAGATTCTTGCTTAAAAAGAAAAAACCTATGGGGAGAGGGTGTTGGCATCCTTTTCAAGCCAGTGTTAGGCCCACCTCTCTGTCTGCATTGACGATACGGGACTTGTGCATGTATTCATAGTGAAGAGAACTTGCATCCAGCAGCCTCTCTCTGTGTCTTTCTGTCTCTCTTGTGCATGCATGCGTGTGCATGCATGCACGTGTGTGTGTGTGTGTGAATGCCTGCATGTACGCATGTGTGAGATTGAAATAAAATAATAGAATTTGGAAGAGGCACTGTGACTGTGTGAGGGTATTGTTATTACAGTTCTAGTACCAGGCAACCATCTGCATCTTTGATAAGGCAAGGAGACTAGTTCACAAGTTTGAGGGATAGTGTCTTTTAAGTTCACTTTGCTAGCTGTTTGTGAAAAACATCTTAGAATCAGAGACACTTATTTCAGTTTTCACTTTACTTCGTATTTCAAGACATGGACACTTCCATCACACCATGGATGTTTTACTGTGTGAGGATTTTCATTCATTGTAGTATCTATGAGTGAAAGACATTTTATTCTAGAACTTCACTTGAATTTGTGTCAATAATCAATATCCAACATACAGTTGTAGACAAGAAGACTTTGCTTACATGAGTTTGAGATTAGTTTATCAATGTAAACGTGTACACAGGTTGATAAAATGTACTTTGATACCCTGTGGCTAGGCCCTAAATTTGGAAATAATGGCCCCTAAAAAGCCCTAAAAAGGCCCTAAATTTTTTCCAACCAAGTCTGTATGAACCCTGCATCAGTAATTCATATACAGACTCAGACACCACCACACATGCATGCCAGGGACGGGATAGCCTAGTGGTCAGAACATTGCGTTCGCAATCTGACGACCCGGGTTTGATTCCCGTTCAAGGGGATATTTTCCCCTGGAGTTACCATCAGTGCAGACTCCACTCTCCCCAAAGTCCTTCAGATGAAACTATAACCCAAGGCCCCGTGTGCGAACGCACGCAGAACATATTGCACACACGTTAAATCCTGTTCCGCTTTTCGTAAGAGTAGGCCATTGTGTGTCAGTGGGAACAGATGACAAAATTTACAAAACTGCATACACACGGGGACTGGATGTGAAAAAGCACATAAGTGCTTATTCCATTATCCTCGATATAAAAGAATAAAATGGAAATGAAATGGAAAGTGACGGACACCATAGCCGAGTGGTTAAGACTGGTCAACTTCAGTCCCATGTGTCCATGAAGTCGTGGGTTCAAATCTCAGCAGCTTCTGGTGAATTAAGGCTGGGGATTTTTACCACCTTCCAGGTCAACTTCAAGTGCAGACCTGCCAGTGCCTTAATTCCCTTCATGTGCATACACACGCAGAAGATCAAAATACGCATGTTAAAGATCCCATAATTCATGGCAGCGTTGAGTGAGGATATGGAAAACAGGAACATACCCAGCATACATCCCTGAAGTGGGAATGTGGCAACCTTCAGGTGGGAAGAAAGTGATCGCATACGCAAACATCTCACCATTGATGAACCTCAAGAGCTCTAGCCAACAAACAAAACAAACATCAAAATCACACTCAAAAATCAATCGACAACAACAGCAAAACACACACAAAATCAATCAACAACAACAAAAAAACACACCACAAAATCAGTCAACAACCACAAAACACACACAAATCAATCAACGACAAAAAAACACTCAAATCAATCAACAACGAAAAGAACACACACACACACAAAATCAATCAACAGCAAAAAAACATGCACAAAAAATCAATCAACAACAACAAAAAAACATGCACAAAAAAAATCAACAACAAAAAAACCACACACACACAAAATCTATCAACAACAAAAAGACACACACAAAATCTATCAACAACAAAAACACACACACACAAAATCAATCAACAGCAACAAGAACACACACAAAATCAATCAACAACAACAAAACAAACGCAAAAAAATCGATCAACAACAACAAAAACACACACAAAAATCTATCAACAACAAAAAACACACACACACAAAAAATCAAACAACAAACAACAAGAACAACACAAAACAATCAACAACAACAACAAAAAAACACACCAACAAAAATCAACAACAAAAAACACACACACAACAACAAAACAACAACAAAAAACACACACACAAAAATCAATCAACAACAAAAAACCACACATAAAATAACAATCAACAACAACAAAAAACACACATACAAAATCAAACATACAAAACCACACACAATATCAACCAACAACACACAACAAATCACAACAACACTACAAGACATTTCGCTGTACTGTCTTGCGCCTTCTTGAGGTGTACCCACAGGAGGACACGGGGATTCCAGCAGAATCCAACGAACACTAAAGACCATTGCTGTGAGTTTCTCAGGATCACTCTGTGAGGCCGCTATCGGCGGGGGATCCGAACTCCAACCTGATTTACTGATGTGTCCTCTTTGTGCCGGATCCTCCTCCTCCCCTCCTCCTCCCCTCCCCTCTCCTCCCCCCCCTTCCCCCGATTTCTGACATCACAATCATCTCTCTCTCTCCTCCCATCCTCCCCCAGGAGATGACCCCCATACCAAAGATCAGAAGGAGGCCGTTATTGTGGATTGGTGACATTGGAGGAATATTGTCCAGTGTGTGTGTGTGTGTAACGATATGTATGTGTGCGTGTGTGACGTTTCGTGTTTGGCGCTTTCACTGGTGAAAGTTTCATGTTATATGCTTTCACCAGTGAAAGTTTGGTGTCAGAGCTTTCTCCAGTGGAAGTTTGGTGTCAGAGCTTTCATGGTGAAAGTTTGGTGTCGAGCGCTTTCACTGGTGAAAGTTTGGTGTCGGCTGAAAGTTTGGTGTCGGCGCTGTCAGTGGTGAAAGTTTGGTGTCGGCACTGTCAGTGGTGAAAGTTTCATGTTGATGCTTTCACTGGTGAAAAGTTTGGTGTTGGCGCTTTCACTGGTGAAAGTTTGGTGTCGGCACTGTCAGTGGTGAAAGTTTCATGTTGATGCTTTCACTGGTGGAAAGTGTGGTGTTGGCGCTTTCACTGGTGAAAGTTTGGTGTCGGCACTGTCAGTGGTGAAAGTTTCATGTTGATGCTTTCACCGGTGAAAAGTGTGGTGTTGGCGCTTTTACTGGTGAAAGTTTGGTGTCAGCACTGTCAATGGTGAAAGTTTCATGTTGATGCTTTCACCGGTGAAAAGTGTGGTTTTGGCGCTTTCACTGGTGAAAGTTTGGTGTCGGCACTGTCAGTGGTGTAAGTTTCATGTTGATGCTTTCACTGGTGAAAAGTGTGGTGTTGGCGCTTTCACTGGTGAAAGTTTGGTGTCGGCACTGTCAGTGGTGAAAGTTTCATGTTGATGCTTTCACCGGTGAAAAGTGTGGTGTTGGCGCTTTCACTGGTGAAAGTTTGGTGTCAGCACTGTCAGTGGTGAAAGTTTGGTGTCAGCACTGTCAGTGGTGAAAGTTTGGTGTCAGCACTGTCAGTGGTGAAAGTTTCATGTTGATGCTTTCACTGGTGAAAGTTTGGTGTTGGCGCTTTCACTGGTAGTGAAAGCTTAGTCTGCGTGTGTGTGTGGACCAGGACTGTGGTTTTAGATGGCGGCAAGTGTGCGGAATCAATCGTGAGTTTTAAAAATATTTTTAATTCAATTCATCTCTTACCAGTTTGCATTAGGTTTTTGGGGGGGAGGGGGAGGGGGAGGGGGGGGGGGGGGGGGGGGGGGGGTTATTTTGTATAAAGAGAAGTTGGTGCCCTCAGAAATCTGTCATTAGCTTTGTTTTAGTGTAAAATAGGAGTTGTTATGTATATTGAAATGTAAGGGAGGTGTTTTCATGAAAAATGGGGTGTCATCATCGAGTGTAAAATATGAGTTGTTATACTTAATGAAAGGGGGGGGGGGGGGTATTTTCATGAAAAAAAATGGGGTGTCCACAGAAATGACAGTCACTAGCTTTTTGTTAGAGTAAAATATGAAAGGTTGTACATAATGAAAAGTAAGAAAAGTACTGATTTATGGCTTTGAAAGAGAAAAGAAAAAGAAGAAAATAGATTTTGTAACAAAGATGTGGTCTGTAGAGTGTGCGCCTCCCTCCTCCACAAAATAAATCGCTTTGCACTGGAGGTCAAATTTTTAATGTTAGCATGGTTTTAATATGCAGTTTTAATAAAAAGTATCTGTTTAAGTGGGGGAAAAAAAAAAAAGAAACAGATTGAAAATCGGATAATACTATAAGAAATTATTCCAAATCGAAATGCTTGACACCAGGAAGTGACAGAATGGGAAATGGACAAATTTTTGCATCGTAATGGATGGTCAGCCTGAAG
This sequence comes from Rapana venosa, assembly GCA_028751875.1. Lineage (NCBI taxonomy): Eukaryota > Metazoa > Mollusca > Gastropoda > Neogastropoda > Muricidae > Rapana > Rapana venosa. Next base: position 33,513,847 of record CM054164.1, read on the forward strand.
GGTTTGGGTGGGTGTTTTTAAACATGTTTTGAAAGCGAAGGACACAACATTCTGCCTTAGGACTTCAGTTCAAGGCAGAAGAGAAAAGTTGAACGGACGACAAAATTTACAAAACTGCATACACATGGGGACTGGATGTAAAAAAGCACACCCGGGCTTAATCCATTATCCTCAAAGTAAAAGAATAAAATAAGATATTTTTTATAAAGTTCATAATTAAATTTTTTTTTTTTTTAAATCGAAATCTCTAAATCGACAACATGACCCCCACCTGCCTAATGCAGCTACCTTCATGGTGGGCAAAAACAATCGCGTACGCAAAATGTCACCATTGGTGACCCTTGGAGCCGTAGATGAGGAACAACAACAACAACAACAACAACAAAAAAGAGGAGAGAAAACAGATGAAGACATGGTACCGAGAAACCGTGGTTTAAAGTTGGCGGCACTTTTCAGCATGCAGCAAACGGCCAGAAGAACGGAAGGCAGACAAAGAAAAGCGGTTTGGAAAATTCTGTTGTCGTCACAACAGTGAAAAATGTAATTTGAAAAAAAAAAGCTTTATGGTTAGATTCTGAATGTAATCATTTTAATACATATGGTGATAAGTTAAACTTTTAAAAAAAATTAAATAACAAATCACTGGAAATATCTATGCATACACACGGGGACTGGATATGAAAAAGCACATAAGTGCTTATTCCATTATCCTCGATAGAAAAAAATACACTGAAATAAAAATTAAATAAATAAATAAAATATGCTGAAGTGTCTTGAAGAGTATTTCAATGGGTCAGAGCTAACTGTTCAGAGTAAATAAAATGTTTAAAAAACAACAACAAAAAACCAAAGGGCATGTTTTTGTTGTATGTGAAACTGGACTTTTAATGGAAAGTGAGTAGAATTAATAGTGACCCCCCCCCCAAAAAAAAAAAGTTGGGGTTTTTTGTTGTTTTTTTTACAGGGGAAGATTTTTTGCTGAATGTAGAAAGTTTTCTTTTACAAATTTTTCTTTTTTTTAAAAATCATTGTATAAAGAACCCCCAGAAAACGAGGAGTGCTGGTACTGTGATTCTGAATAGTCAAAAAAGTAGAGACAGTCATTGGTAATGAGAGAGAAGAGAGGAAAGAGGAGAGAGAGAGGAGGGGAGAGAGAGAGAGGGGGAGAGAGAGAGAGAGGGGGGGGAGAGAGAGAGAGGGGGAGAGAGAGAGAGTGAGGGGGAGAGAGAGAGAGGGGGGAGAGAGAGAGAGAGAGGGGGGAGAGAGAGAGAGGGGGGAGAGAGAGAGAGTGAGGGGGAGAGAGAGAGAGAGAGGGGGAGAGAGAAGAGAGAGAGGGGGAGAGAGAGAGACGGGGAGAGAGAGAAGAGAGAGAGAGGGGGAGAGAGAGAGGGGGGGGGGAGAGAGGAGAGAGAGAGAGTGAGGGGGAGAGAGAGAAGAGAGAGAGTGAGGGGGAGAGAGAAAGAGAGAGAGAGAGGGGGAGAGAGAGGGGAGAGAGAGGAGAGAGAGGGATGGGGAGAGAGAGAGAGAGGGGGGGAGAGAGAGAGAGAGAGAGAGACGGGGAGGGAGAGAGAGAGAAGAGAGAGAGAGAGGGGGGGGAGAGAGGGGGAGAGAGAGAGAGAGAGACGGGGAGGGAGAGAGAGAGAGAGAAGAGAGAGAGAGAGAGAGGGGGGGGAGAGAGAGAGGCCCTAAGAGGGAAAGATATTTCTTCTCCTTCGTCAAACGCTCAGACAGAAACTATGGCTGCCTGTCACACGAGCGAAAACGCGCTGCGCTGCCGTAGAGCGCCTGACAAGTCAGGCCCAGCGCGTCCGACTTTGGTGTTGGAAGGGAAAGATAGTAACTTCTGATGTTGCTTTGATGCTTTAGCCGTGTCATCGTTTTATGTGGTCAGTGTGCGATTTGCTTGTTTTTTTTCTCCTTGTGTGTTTTGTTTTTGTTTTTATTTCTTTTATGTCGAGGATAATGGAATAAGCACTTATGTGCTTTTTACATCCTGTCCCCGTGTGTATGCGGTTTTGTCATCCGTTCCCGCCGGCACGCAATGGCCTACTCTTGCGAAAAGCGGAACAGGATTTAACATGTGCGCAAGATGTTCTGCGTGCGTTCGCATACGGGGCCTCGGTTTATAGTCTCATCCGAAGGACTTTTGGGGAGAGTGGAGTTGGCACCGATGTTAACTCCAGGAGAAAATATCCCCTTGAATAGGAATCGAACCTGGGTCGTCAGATTGCGAGCACAATGTTCTAACCACTAGGCTATCCCGTCCCCCCATTTTGTGTGTGTGTGTGTGTGTGTTTGTTTTTTTAAAAAACAAAAATGATTTTTATTGGGATTGACGGGTCTTCCAAGTATGCGAGTGCCGTCATTGGTCTGTGCACAGCGTATTGTGGAGTGTGTGTGTGTATGTGTGTGTGTGTGTGTGTATGTGTGTGTGTATGTGTGTATGTGTGCGTGCGCGCGCGCGCGCAGTGTGTGTTGTGTGCCTGTGTGTGCGTGTGTGTGTGTGTGTGCGTGTGTGCGTGTGTGTGTGTTCGCGCGAGGTGATGTGTTGTGTATGGGGGAGCAAGCTGAGTGGAAAGGCAGTGAAGTGGGTTTTGAAGGTGTAGTTTTTAAGTTAATGTTGGGATTCTGTTGGGTTTTTTTTCTTTTAGAGATAGGGACAAGTATCTATAGGCACTTGTGTTTGTTTGTTTTGGTTTTTGTGTCTTTGTCTCCTTCTTTTGTTGTTGTTTTTCCTTTCTGCTTTTCTCTGTCTCTTCTTTCTTTGTCTTTGTGTCTGTCTGTCCCTGTTTCTCTGTCTCTCTCTTTTGTTTTATGTAGACATTTACACAGACCCTCAAACATATAACCCCATTTTGTGCAAATATATACTCGAGTATGCAGACACACAGACCAAGCATGCATGCATGGATGCACGCACGCACGCATGTGCACACACGCACATTCTCTCTCTGTCTGTCTGTCTGTCTCTCTCGCATAGTCGTGCTTTAAAATATTTAATTTTTTCTTTTTTTAATAATCGTGACAGATAGCAATTTATGTCTTAGCAAGTCATCTAATCAGATTCGGTCAAATATAGACTGAAATATTAAAAGCCAACATAATATAGACAGAAGTATTAAAACCCAACATAATATAGACAGAAATATGAAAACCCAACATTATTTTAAAACAGTGGGTATAGAAAACAAACCCCAACAAAAACAGAATAGCAAGTATCCAAATAAGTAACCAGTAACACAGATAGTAGTAACGGAAATAATAAAACTAACGGTATTTGATTTTTAAGAAACACGTTGCGATGTTTAGATTTTTGAAAATGTTTTTCTTTAGTAAACTGTGAAACGTGTGAGCTTATATGGGAATGGTGCTTACAAGTGTTGATGAATTCCGAGCTGAAAATAAATAAATACTTCAGCTTTTCTGCTGTCAATAAACATCCGAACAGCATGGGTATGAATACGCTGTGCATGTGTGACACATTTGCGTGACCTCGCAGGTTGAAAGGTCACACCCAGTGCGAATGAATTTGGCTGCGCTGAAATTTATGTCTTTGGCAGATGTGGAAGTGTTGAGGTATGCAATTTCTGGTGAAATGGCTGATAGTGTTGGTGTTTAATGTGTAAAAAAACACCCGAAAAATTGTTTGTCGTGTAATGCTAAATACTTCGTGTATTTATGGCTCAAATTTGTCTGAAGAAGATAATTTTGTTGAAATAATATAGTTATGCAGTTTTTTTGTTTTTTCGTGGGTTTTTTTGTAGCGCGATGGTTAAGTGTGTGTGTGTGTGTGTGTGTGTGTCCATGGCTCAATTTTGTCTTCAGAAGAAGACAATTTTGTTGTTGAAATGATAAAAGAGTTATGCAGTTTTGTTGGTTTTTTTTTTTTAGTAGGATGGTCAGATATGTGTGCGTGTGTCTTATGTCAGAAATGGTTATGTCATGGAAAACTGTTTGTTTATGCTGATTTTTGAAAACAAAATGGATGTTTACTTTTTCATACTTATGGTCAGTATGAGGAGAAAGGGAAGGAGGGAACTGTGTGTTCAAAAGTCCTTCTGTGTTGTGTTGGCTTTGTGGTGTTATTGTTTCTTTGTTGTTGTTGTCGTTTTTGGTAAGCAGTTGAGGCGTACGCTGACTTTTTGCCAACAACGGAGAGAGATCCTTTGGACTTTCTTAAGTTCAGTGTGTACTGAGTCAGATTTATCGTTTCCTTGTGTGTCAAGTTAGAGTGGCTGAACTGGAAATCTCGGCTGGGACCTTAGTATATCATCGTCAGCAACAACGGATTTCCTTTCTTCAGATCCCGAAATCATTTTGTGATTGGCTTCAACAGGGCATGACTGCTTTAAAAAAAAGAAAAAGAAAAAAAAAGATGCCACGTGTATTTTTATTATATAGAATAAACAGTAATGTCTCCAGCAAAATGTTGTCATTGTCACCAGCTGGGTAGTTCTGTGTGCATCGGATGGATAGCTCAGTCGCTGCGATGTAAGGCTGCAGGGCCTTTCAAGTCTCTGTGTGTGTGAATTTGTGTGTGTGTGAATGTGTGTGTGAATATATGTGTTTGTGTGTGTGTGTGTGAGTGAGTGTGCGTGTGTAAATGTATTTAATAGTACGGGAATGCACAGAATGTTGTGCTGATTGGAAAGTCCGTTATCTGAAAGTGATGACATGGGTAAGAAATGATGTGGAAATGTTGAATAACAATCTTAGCTAATAATTATGTCGTTGTTTAGTGTTTGCATGCATGTATATGCCCCAAGAGGCAGGTTTTCATGTTAAAAAACCCCAACCCAACACAGGACATGATGTGTCTGTGTGTTTTGTTTTTATGGGCAGTTATGTTTGTGTGTGTGTGTGTATGTATGTGTGTTTGTGTGTTGTTTTTATTGAGAATTATGGGTTTGTGTGTGTTTCTTTACTTAAAATTAAAAAAAATTGGGTGGGGGGGGGGATTTTTTGTGTGTGAGTGTGTGTGTGTGTGTGTGTGAGTGAGTGTGTGTGTGTATGAGTGAGTGTGTGTGTTTTATGGAGAATTGTGTTTCTAATTGTTCCTTTTTAAACATTTTAAAAATTGTTTTCTTTAAAGAAAGAAGAAAATGTTATTGTTAAGAGTAACCACAGAATATTTGCAGGAAACTTCCTTAAAAAAAAGTAGGTTTAAAGATAAAGTCATTTTACTTTCTGTGCTGTGTGTGTGTGAGTAGAAGTCCAAAGTGTCACAATTTGTGTGTGTGTGCACGCGTGCGTGTGTGTGCGTACATGCCTGAAGTTTACAAGTCTGCTCTTGAAAATTTAGACAGAATATTTGTACATTGATATTTGACAATATCTGTAAGAAGTTTTTGTTTGTTAGGGTAGTTAAATTTATTTATTCTTTTGGTTGTACTTTAGACTATGTTTCTGTAAAGTACATGTATTTTTATGTTTTTTCCCAGTTCCTTGGCTAGAGCTCTGAGGTTCACCAATGGGGAGATTTTGCGTGTGCGACCTTTTTTCCCTAACACCATTCTAACTTTGGGTATACAGTTGGGACAAGGCTGGGAATCGAACCCAGAACCTCATGATTTTCTTGTTAAGCAGGTGAACATCTAAACCATCCTGCCACCTTATTCATTGTAAGGAAAACCATTAGTTATCTGTGTCAGAATGTCCTATATTCTCTTCCATGATTGCCAACATAGCATTGCCTCTGCCTTGTCGATTTTTGATTGAACTTAAAAATTTTTTTTAATTTTAAAGACAAACAGTAAGAGAAATAATAATTAAAAAAAGACAAATAATAAAAGTAATCCATGAACTTATTATGAATCCTTTTCTCAAGCGATGCCATGTAGACTATTTGTTTGGTGATTTGATAGATCCATGTTTGTGTTTGTCTGTCCATGTTTGTGTTTGTCTGTCATACACGACATCCGTGTTGTCTGGTGGGTAGGTACTTGGAGAGCTCACAGACTCGTACTTTCATTTTAATTCAGACAGGGCCTGTAGTAAGTACATACCTCACAGATAGCAAACAGTGACTTGACTATTTTGTTATAATGGCATTGAAAAAAACAACCACCTCAGTGTATTTAGCGAAAACCTTTTGTTGTGTTAGTTTGTCAGGGGGCGGAATAGCTCAGTGGTCGGAGCACTTGCTTTCCCCCAGCCAAGTTAAGCAGCATCGAGCACGGTTACCACTTGTATGGGTGACCATTTGCGCATCTTAGCTTCAGTACAGTGCCCCAGCTGTAAATGGGTACCTGCCTCGTTAGGGTCAGGGAAGGTAAAGCAGTGAGGGTGAGGAGATGGGCGCCGCCCTCAATATGCTGGCCCCTAGAGAAGCTGAGGTCTCTGACGCCTCGCTCGCCTACGACCTTATAGGTTATGGGACACCTTCACCTTTTACTTTAGAAATGGTCTGATATGAAGTATGTCGTAAGACGGCTAGTTATTTTGTGTTTTTGTTGCGTGTTTTTTAATTAATTTTTTAAAAGATTTTGTTTTGTATTTTTCAACTGCATTGTTGAATTTTCTCTTCTTTAAAACATGACAAATCAATAAATGTGTCATCAGGTGTTGAATAATTATATTGCAGGTTGATATAGCAAACGGCGTGTTGTTGTGTCGAATGATGCATATTGCGTAATAGTAATAACAATGACTGTCCATGCAGTGTACTGGTATATGATTATTTTCCGTGTCATGTCAGTCCTCGGTGTGTTATTGGAATCTGCTAGGTTTTGTTGCTGGATAACTTGAGCAGTAAAGCATTGGTTTTTATACCCACCGTACTCCCACAGGGTGGTGTGTGTATATGTGTGTGTGTGAGAGAGAGAGAAATGAAATGTGTATTCATAAAGGCCATGGCCCCTTAGAAGGGGGATACAAATAACGCAAGCAAAAAAAGAAAAAAAAAGATGGATATGTGATGGCATTATGTTACATAGATACTTCACCTCAAAATGCCATGTACATGTAAACTGCTAGTAGTTTTACAATAAAGCTAATAACAAAACCAACCTCAATAAACATGGATCTCTCCATGCCGTACTTTTGTCATATGCCCTGCTCTCGTATATCTCTTAACCCTGGACAGGAAAGCACAAAGTGGATTTCATCTTTTACTGAACATTTACAAATTGGACATTGAAGATTTGTTTTGATTATTTTTTATTTTTGAAGATAATGGAATAAGCACTCTGGTGCTTTTTTTTCATCCAGTCCTCATGTGTATGAATTTTTGTAAATTTTGTCATCCATTCCCACCGGCACTCAATGGCCTACTCTTCCAAAAAGCAGAACAGGTTTTAACATGTGCGCAAGATGTTCTGCGTGCGTTCGCACACGGGACCTCGGTTTATAGTCTCATCTGGACTTTTGAAGGGAGTGGAGTCGGTACTGATGTTAACTCCAGAGGAAAAATCCTCTTGAACGAGATTAGAACCCGGGTCAGCAGATCACGAATATATCACTCTAACCACCAGGCTATCCCATCCCGCAAGTCAAGCGCCTGTCTATAGTGATAATAATGTACATTGAAGAGAGAGAGAGAGGGAGCATTATGTGCAAGGTTTGTGGAAAACCAAGGTAAAAAATGATTGCAGTGTACTCCTTTCTTTAATAGAGATCTCCTAATTTCTCTGATGAGTTTAGCAGGATTCATCCTCCCAATCATAGAATTCTGCAGTCACTTAATGTAAGACTACATACATGTGATGTCTGAATCTTTTGCACTGTATGACAGACCCCTATAGCTGAGTGGTTAAGACTGTTCCACTTCAATCCCACGGGTTCATGAAGTCGTGGGTTCAAATCTCGGCAACGGCATCTGGTGAATTAATTTTTAAAGGAGGGAATTTTTACCACAAAGTGCAGACCTGCCAGTGCCTTAATTCCTTTCATGTATATACACATGCAGAAGATCGTCTGGTGGGTTACAGAAACACGAACATACCCAGAATACATCTCCAAAGTTGGAATGCGGCTACCTTCATGGTGGGCGGGAAAAAACGATCGTATACGCAAAATCTCGCCATTGGTGAACCTCGGGGCTCTAGCCAAGGAAGGAAAAACAAAAAACAAGAAAACAAAAATGGAAAGGGAGACAGGCAGTAAGTACACGAACCACACACACCGTTCTACAAACCCAGCAGCTCTAGAGAATAGTTTATTTCAATTCAATAAATGTTCCAAATCAATGCCATAGTACTCGCACATGTGTCCTCACCCATTTCAGCAGGGTGGACCATACACAACCTTCACTCCCTCTTGAAACAACAGTTTTGGGTTGGGATAGTTTTTCATTTCAGAAATGAGAACAAACATTGAAGCAACAGTTTTTCAGTTCCACCCTCTTCCATTATCTGTGATTTGGAATTTGCTTTTTAAAAATAAACAACTGTACATTTTAAACTGTGTACAACAACATTATTTACAAACAGGTTCTAATACAATTATTGGTGTTCAGAATTACCAATCACCATTAGCTGATTTTACTTTTTCTAAAGCAGCACCACCACTAACAAGACAGGCAAACCAACAGCAAGCGGTTGGTGGCTTCACAACACGGCAGCCTATGCTGCACACTGAATCAATCATGGCCATATGTCATCTGACAACAGAGCTTGAAATAATCCACTCTTTGATCCCCCCCCCCCCCAAAAAAAAAAATCAGACCCCCCCCCCCCCCCCCCCAAAGCAGCAGCACCAAGACGCAGACCCTGTGAAAAAAAATCAATAAAATAAAATAAATCCCAAATATAAGCATTAACCAAAACTACCCAAACAGCCTTTCTTTTGCAATAACGCTTATCCCCCCCGATAAATCCGATTTAATGTAACATTTGTCTTGTGAAGACTTTGTAATAATAATATAAAAATAATAAGCCAAGAGGTGATGCCTTCTATAAAAAGAAGGGTGATGCCTACTATAGCTGCTCATCTATATACATACATACATATGTGTGTGTGTATATATATATATATATACATATATCACATACACTGGACAATTTAACAGGAGAACAGCAGCAACACTCGAGGCTGAATAAAGTCAAACGGACATAAACACACCTTGCAGTGACGGTATTATCAATCTGACGCATCATCCACATCAAACCAGAACAAACGATCGTGTCATCCACATCAAACCGGAACAAACGATCGTGTCATCCACATCAAACCGGAACAAACGAACGTGTCATCCACATAAAACTAGAGCAAATGAATGTGTCATCCACATCAAACTACAACAAACGAACGTGTCACCCACATCAAACTACAACAAATAAACAATTATGTTAAAGAGGCAGGTACTGGAGAGGATTAATTAATTCAACACTACTCACTCTGGGAATGACTCTTGGGGAATGTAAAGTCAATGGGATATCGTAAACACACTTCTTTATCTATCTACAAATGTACCTGACTGTCTGTTTACCTATCATCTAGCTTCCTACACATATAGATGGACAGATGAGATTACACACACACACATATATATCTATATATAGACATATATCTATATATCATACACACAATCCACATCTGAAATAAAACTACACGTCTATACGAAACACTTTCAAATAACGTAATATAAAACATTCCTGTAGGATTTCGGTAAACTACAAACACCACAAATGGTCATGCATTACACTACTTCACAAACATTCTGAATATAAAGATTTCAACTAACAATCTATCTCTAGTCTCACAACCTCTGACTAATTTTTCCAAGTTCACAAAAAAACTATACATGTAATCTCCTCTACGTAAATTCAAACTGCACTTTTTTCCCCTCCATGCTAGTTTAATTGTCAGGGGACGGGATAGCTCAGTGGTCAGAGCACTCGCTTTCCCCATGTCAAGTTAAGCAGCGTCGAGCGTGGTTACCACTTGGGATGGGTAACTGTATGCGCGCCTTGGCTTCAGTACAGTCCCCCAGTTCACCCAACTGTAAATGGGTGCCTGTCCTCTTTAGGGTCAGGGAAGGAAAAGCAGCGAGGGAGAGGAGATGGGCACCGCCCTCAATATGCTGGCCCCCTAGGTCTCTGACGCTTCGCTCCCCTATGACCTTATAGGTTATGGGACACCTTTACCTTCTTTTGCAAGTATCATTGTACAGGCTTGCACAGCATCCTTACCTTTGCAAAGCTCTGTTGCTTCAAAAAGTGTACGATTTTTAGAGTGGCCCATGGCACCAAAGTGGGATGACTTGCAACCACAGTTCTCTAAATCGAATATCTCCGCTGGGACATTTATATAACATCAACACCATTTCCATGCACAAAGAGCCTAAACTATCATCACCATCACCATCATCATCATCAGTCCCTTGACCTCAATGGTCTGCGGGATGGACGAGAGAGGTGAGCAGTGTTCTACAGACTGCAGTAAACTAAGTCTATGTCTTCTGTTCCGAATACAGTCTACCTCCTCAAAAAGCATCAGAAAGTGCCAAGTTTTGTGTACAACCAGATGGACTCATGGAGTTGATGGAGTGTGTGTGTGTATGGGTTAGAGAGAGAGAGAGAGAGAGAGAGAGAGAGTGAGTGTGTGTGAGAGAGAGAGAGAGAGTGTATGAGTGAGAGAGAGAGAGAGAGTGTGTGTGTGTGTGAAGAGAGAGAGAGAGAGAGAGAGAGAGAGAGAAGAGAGAGAGAGAGAGAGAGAGAGAGAGAGAGAGCCTACACCATATTGATGTCTCCACAACTGACCATAGGCAGGGTCAGAATAGTTCACAATATCGTTTTAAGGAAAGAAAAGACTCACGACATTTGCTTAGCCACCCACCAGGCCCCAGTGTCTATGGACACCCTGCCTGAAACACACTGCCCAGCACAATCACTGCCCAGCACAATCACTGCCCAGCACAATCACTGCCCAGCACAATCACTGCCCAGGGGTCCACATTCAGTAACACAACCAGCCTGAACATCTATGTCATGATGAACATGGAGGGAGTTGTAGTATTTTTATATATACCTGAATTTTGCAAACAATGGGAGGCAACTGGAGCCACCTTTTCACACGAGGGTCACAACATTGTACAAAGAATCACCGGGTCAAGGTGAAAAAAAAAAAAGAAGTTCACAGCTGAAATGTATACACAGCAATCTACCAACTATGTCTTCATTTATATGCATGAACTTTGTGAAATATGAACCATCAAACAATTCACCCCCCCAAAAAACACAAACAACCCAACCAAAACTACCAACTTTTTATATCACACACACACACATATATATATATATATATATATATATAATATACCCACCCACCCCCCAAAAGAAAAAACAAACCCAAACACTCCCCGCCACCCCCCCCCCCCCCCCTCACCACTTATGACCATACTATATGGTCTAAATTCTGAAGGAACAATTCTTTAAGAAAAATATTGCGGGTGGGGCAAGGGTAATCAAAATCACTGGGAAGAGATTATGCATAATCAATTTGAATTTCAAATAATCATGTAAGCAATAAATCCACTTATGGCAATTTTTAATCACAATAATCTTTATCATTTTATGGTATTCATTACTTATGACAAGAACATTATTAAAAAAATACACCTCCTAAATTCTGAACACATGGACCACACCATATCCAACATGGCTACCAAGATGGCCATTCACCGGCCATGATTTTGTTCTGGCTTACAAAATAGTCACTTTCCTCCAAATTTCTGTTGTAAAGCAAGCAAATTGTTAGTTATGTTAATTAAAAAAAAAAAAGCCATATCTAGATTCTGATCAAGGCGTGATGGTCGAGCTGTTAAGACTGGTCGACTTCAATCCCATCAGTCCATGAAGCCGTGGGTTCGAATCTTGGCGGGGTCTGGTGAAATTAAGGATTTTTTACAATTCCCCCAGGTCAACTTCAAGCGCAGACCTGCCAGTGCCTTTATTCCTTTCATGTATATATATATATATATACACATGCAGAAGATCAAGTATGCACATTAAAGATCCCATAATTCACATCAGCATTTGGTGGATTATGGAGACACAAACTAACCCAGAATACATGCCCGAAGTCAGAATGTGGCTACCTTCATGGTGGCGGCAAAAACGGCCGCATACGCTGAATCTCACCATTGGTAAACCTCGGAGCTGTAGCCGAGGAACGAAGACCAAAGAAGATGATCAAGGCGAGGAAGATCAGGAAGAAGATGATCAAGACGAGGAAGATCAGGAAGAAGATGATCAAGACGAGGAAGATCAGGAAGAAGATGATCAAGACGAGGAAGATCAGGAGGAAAACATTCGCCTAGTCTGCCAATGCAGCAGACAACGAACCCGTGAAGTGAACAGCTGTTTGATATGTCTCCCATTATTTTCAGGTAAACAATCACCAGTGAAAATATGCAACAAGGTTTGTTTTATATCCATTGTGACTGAGCACTGTGACATGACATACTGTGTTAGTATCCACAGTGGGGTAGTCTGTTTCATTGTAATTACTTCAATATTGTGACATGAAAAAAAAAAAGACTTCAATATTGTGAAAAGAAAGACTTCAATATTATGAAAAGAAAGACTTCAATATTGTACATGGTTTCATTATGTTAGCATCCATGGTGGGTCATGTTAATTCCAATCTGATGTCATCGTTGTGACTTTACAATTACGTGGTATTAGTAGAATCACCGGTTAGTTCATAATCAACATATCACACTCATCATTTTTATATATTGTCATTGTATAGTTTTATATATATTGACCACAAAAATAGTCAACCGAAAACATGAAAACAGCAAAGATTGTCTTGAATGTGATGGCGTTTATCTTTGGCAATCAACTAAAAGTACAACAATCAGAAACTTTAAAAAATGCACCAGTGTTTAATATTCTCATATCCCCCCTCAAAAGTAACCACACTTCAGTTCATTTTTAAACTTGAAATTTTTTTTTTAAATGAAAGAACACAACCCTAACACAGATACGTTTGTCTGACAGAGCGTAGATATTCATTCCCCCATTCCGGACATAACGTATCCTTTAAGCTAAAGCAGCATGACCAGGACACCAAGGAATGCAGCCTCTGTGAAAAGGGTACACATCTCACATGTCGGAATGTGGCTACCTTCATGGTGGGCAAAAAAACCAACAACCACCCTGGTCGCATATGCAAAAACCTCACCATTGGTGAATGTCATAGTTCTAGACGAGGAATGAAAAAACATAACAAGAAATGACCAGTGTAAAATGTACAAGTTGGGATCTGAGATGTGGCGATTACTGTGAAGCTTCACAGGCCATGGGGGCCAACAACAGCAGCAGCAGTACTGTGCTAGTTTGTGCCATAACCAGGAGGACAAGGGTGGATGTACAGACAAGACACAAGACGCACCAACAAACTAACTACAAGAAAAAACTAAAGGAGGAAGGTGGCAGGACGGTTAAGACGTCGTTCACCGGCCTAACAAGTACACCGTGAGGTTCCCGGTTCCATTCCCAGCCCGGCCCTTTCTCTTCCCAAGTTTGACAAGAAACTGAAAAATCAAACTGAATGTCAGAGTCCTTTGGATGAGATTGTAAACTGTGTGCAAATGTATGTAGAACATCTTGCGCACAGTGCATCAAAAACCCATTCCGTCTTTTTAAAGAGTAGGCCATTGGCCTTGTGGAGGATGCTAGCCATTCTGCTTAGTTTATCATCCTCAGGTTACCAAAAAAAAAATGTAAAAAGAAAAAAAAGACAACAAATATTTCAAAAGTTCAGTTAGAACATAAGAGCCATGGGTATCAAAGACTGACACATAAAAACAACATTGATAGAGCAGTGAATGAGAAAGTCACACAAAAATCATAACAATGAAATAATGACCATCACAGAAATCTGACCAATTGAAAAAAAAAAATCACCAACAAAAGAATTTTCATACTAAAGAACAACAGTAATAAAAAAAAAAGGAAAAAAACCCGGAACCCCCCCCCGGATAAATCTCTGGTAAATAAACTAAAAATCAAATCAATAAAACCTCACAACCAAAAAAGAACATCTTAAATCTGCTTAAAGCTGAAGAAACAATTTTACTTACAAAAATGTTAACATCTAGGTAAAAAAAAAGCATCTTAGGTAACTTTACATAAATAAAGCCAAACTGAAAATTCCACATTTTGTACACCTGATCACTGAACACTCTGTACAGACTGTCTACCAATCTTCAATCTTAACAACAGACACTGCAAAGGTGCACCCCCCCCCCCCCCCCCCCACCAGAAGAGACACCACTGATCAAAAGTCAAATCAAGATTTAAAAAAAAAAAGAGAAATGATTGGTTGATAGGTGTGCAAAGGAAACGAGATGATTGGTCAATACACCAAACAAAACCAGTAAAGCAAAACGCAATTGGTTGACATAATTATTTAACCAGAACAGGAACAAAAAATGATTGGCTGAAAGGTTGTACAGGTGTACCGTTAGGGAAAACATGATTGGCTGACAGATCCAACCAATAGGGGAAGATGTGATTAATCAACAGTATTCTGAAACTTGTTCCTTCTCCCCTGTGTGTCTGTGGCAAAGAAAACCACACTGGCAAGCACATCCTTCAGAGGTGCACGCTATACAGCGACCTGAGGAAGATTGTGTGGCTGACGGAGATAACCCTGCAAACCAAGCTGTACGGCCCACGAGAGGAGCTGGAAAGGACTTGTATGCCACTATTTCTCCCTAACACATCTGACGCTGTAAAAAGCTAATGAGAGAAGATGACCACCAGTATGGAAAGAGATGACTGATTGAGAAGTCTACACAGTTAAAAAGGAAATGATTGATCAACAGGTCTAACCAATACAACATTGGTTAACTGCTTTACACAAAAACAGCAAAAAATGTAAAGGATCAACAAATCCATACTGTAACAGAAGAGATGACTGGTTGTCTGGTCTTAAAATAACAGCAAGATTAGTCGACAAAGGTTGGACAGTGAGAAAAAAGACGATCTGCTGACAAATCTAAAAATAATGGCAAACAGGGTAGGCTGATATAAAGTATGTGCTGTGACCCGAGACACGACTGGCCGAAAAGTGTTAAGGAACAAAGGCACAGACAAGACAACTGAGTTTGTATAGTAAACGAAGATACCATTGGCCGACAGATCTAACCTTGATTAAGAAAGAACAGACGATTGGTGGACCAGTGCAGGCAGTAAAGGAACAGAGGACAGGCTATCTACATGGCAAGGAAAGACACAACTGGTTCACATATTTTTAAAAAAACAACAACCACCCTAAAAAAACAAAAAAACTGGTTCACATTCACGCATCTCTTCTGCAAGGAAAGAGACGAGTGCCCAAATGGCCACCTTCTGTGACCTCTGAACTTGACTGATTAGTTGACTGGCCACACCCTCTGTGACCTTGACCTAGCGGCCCATTCCCAGGTGCATCAGTTTCCGGAAGATGGCAGGCCCCTGCCACAGGCCCCTGAAACCAGCACACACACAGCAACACTCCATCAAATCACAATGTTCATGAGGGTCAAAAAACAGAAACATTCACAATGATGGAGAAAACAACCTTCTTTGCAACCCCCTCCCCCCCCCCCCCCAAAGAAAAAAACCAAACCCCAATACAAACCCCAAACCAACAAACAAACAAAAACCAACAAAAAAAACGGTTAAACCCCAACAAACGAACAAGCCCCAAATCTAAAACTTTAAAGTCTCGACCAACACCCCCTCCCCCACCCCACCCGAACAAAAACAACTTTGATAACTTTCATATTGATGAAGCTCATTACAGACACAATAAATTAAATTTCTCTTAAGATAAAAGTTGTTTGTAGTAAAGAAGAGAAAAAAAGAATAAAGAATAAGATGTTAAAGAAGAAGCAGAAGCAGAAACAGAAGAAGAGAAGAAGAAGGAAAAGAAAGAAGAAGAAGAAGAAGGAAAAGAAGAAGATAGAAGAAGAAAGAAGAAGAAGAAGAAAGAAGAAAAGAAAAAAGAAGAAGAAGAAAAAGAAAGAAGAAATAAAAAGAAGAAGAAGAAGAAGAAGAAGAAAAAGAAGAAGAAGAAGAAGAAAAAAGAAGAAGAAGACAAAGAAGAAGAAGAAGAAGAAAAAGAAGAAGATGATGGAAAAGTAGACGGAAAAGAAGCAGAAGCAGAAGGTTATAACGTTAAGCTGAAGAAAGGCCCAACCAACCAACCAGCCACAACCACCAAGCCACAACCACAGTCACAGTCACAGCAGCAGCAGCAGCAGCAGGCAGGCAGGCAGGTAGCTAACTACTCACTTGAGCATGGCGGTCCAGTACAGCTGGGGCATGACCTGGGCCTTCATGAAGTACATGGTTCGCCTCTCCTTGCCCTGGTCTATGGGGAACGTCTCCAGCGGGTTGGCGTCGTAGTCAAACTCCGCCAGGATACACTTGTTCTTCCCCGTGATCAGCGGGCAGGACGTGTAGCCGTCGTACTGAGGAGAAATAATACAACAACAACAACCCACAATAATAATGTATGGAATTCATATAGCGCTGAATCTTGTAAAGCAACAAATCAAAGCACTCAGATAACATTTTTTTTTTAATATCGAGGATAATGGAATAAGCACTCATTGTTTTTTTACATCCAGTCCCCGTGTGTATGCGGTTTTGTAAATTTTGTCACCTGTTCCCACCGGCTCACAATGGCCTACTCTTTCGAAAAGCGGAACAGGGTTTAACGTGTGCGCAAGATGTTCTGTAACGCTATACAATAACGCTGTACGGGATGGGGCATCCTGGTGGTTACAGTGATGTATTCGTGATCTGCTGACCCGGTTCGATTCTCGTTCAAGAGGATTTTTCCTCTGGAGTTAACAACAGTGCCAACTCCACTCTCCCCAAAAGTCTTTCGGATGAGACTATAAACCGAGGTCCCGCGTGCAAATGCACGCAGAACATCTAGTGCACACGTTAAAACCCGTTCCGCTTTTCGGAAGAGTAGGCCATTGTGTGCTGGTGGGAATGGATGACAAAATTGACAAAAATGCATACATACGGGTACTGGATGAAAAAAAAAGGACATGAGTGCTTATTCCATTGTCTTCGAAATAAACGGAAAAAAGAAAAGAATATTGTGCTGTACTCCACTTCGCAGCTTAGTCTTTAGTGATCAGGGCGTTGCCACAAGGAACGACGGTAGAGTGTGGTTTTATACCTTGTTTTAATATGTATATATTGCTGCACAGTTTTAATCTGAGATTTAACAGTTGACGAGGTGACAGCCCTGATTGGCCTGTGTGGTCGGCGGAGCTATAAACAACAGGATTGGATTAGTGATCGGACTATGACTCTCTGACTAGGAGGCTTGACTTGCACAGTCGACTTATGTGCTGCAATTAGCTAGTTGGCCTTTGGAGAACATTTCCAACGCTGACTGTCCTTGTGCCCTCTTGGCCGAGAGAGTGGGGATGTACTGTGGGCAAGGCATCTCCACTGTAATCAAATTTCTGCCGTTTTCTTAACAGCAGCTACCTCCTCTACTGTTTTGGAGGCCATCGTCGAACACAACGGACAAACAGACATGTACTGTATTGTACTTATTGTGTTGTATTGTATATCACTAAGTCACAGCAACAGTGTGTGTGTGTGTGTGTGCGTGCGCGCGTGTGCGTGCATACTCACAGATCTGGGCAGCTGCTGTCCTGCCATAACAGCTTTCAGGTTGTCTTTCAGTATCCCACACTGGGCCGCTGTCAACACAGCATGTCAACATCTGTTAGCACTTCGCATCACTGTCAACATCTGTTAGCACTTCGCATCACTGTCAACATCTGTCTACATTTTCAATCAGTATCTCTTTACACCACCGTCAGCATCTCTTTACACATCACATTCACTACCTTATCATATCACTGTCAGCACCTTTTTAGAATTTGCATCTCTGTCATCATCAAATTTGCATGTGCGACCGTTTTTTACCTGCCATGAAGGTAGCTGCATTGCAACTTTGGGAAAGTATGCTGGGTATGTTTCTGTTTCCCTAAATCACCAAACGTCGGCATGAATGAATGTCCAAAATTGCTCTTCTGCACGTGTTAAGTGTATATATACACGAAAGGAATTCAAGAACTGACAGGTCTGCACTTGAAGTTGACCTGAGAGATGGTTGATCTTCTGCAAGTGTTAAGTTTATATATGCACGAAGGGAATTAAGGCACTGGCAGGTCTGCATGACCTGGGAGATGGTAACATTTCCCTCCCTTAATTCACCAGATGCCACCAAGATTCGAACCCACGACTTCATGGACTCATGGGATTGAAGTAAAACGGTCTTAACCACGGGGCTATAGCATCTGTCATTGCATTGTATATTGCTTTCAGTCATAGCAGATTTCTCTGTGTAAATTCAGGCTGCTCTCCCCCAGGGAGCGTAGGCTACATCGCCACAGGAGCAGTACCACCCATTAAAAAGAAAACTCCAGTATCCACGAGTATTTCTGCTTCGTCAAACGCTCAGAGAGCAGCTATTGTTGTCTGTCATACGAGTGAAAATGCGTCACGCTGCTGGTAGGCGCCTGACAAATCAGGCCCAGCGCATCCAACTTTGCCATGGGAGAGAGCTGTTCTCTTTGAAGTGTTTCTGGACAAA
>CM054164.1:33537413-33542413 GCA_028751875.1 Rapana venosa
CACTTTTAGTGATATTAGACGGGAAACCCCCCCCCCCCAAAAAAAAAACAATTCACTAGAGTCATGTGCAGTGTAGCGTATTCAAAAAAAGGCAGTAAAGCATTGTCGGGTCTGCGCATCAGTTGACTTGGAAGACAGTAGAGATTCCTCTCTCTATGATAATGTACACAAATAAACTTGGAAGACAGTAGAAACCCCCCTCTCTATGTACACAAATTAACTTGGAAGACAGTAGAACCCCCCCCTCTCTATGTATACAAATTAACTTGGAAGACAGTAGAAACCCCCCTCTCTATGATAATGTACACAAATTAACTTGGAAGACAGTAGAAACCCCCCTCTCTATGATAATGTACACAAATTAACTTGGAAGACAGTAGAACCCCCCTCTCTATGTACACAAATTAACTTGGAAGACAGTAGAACCCCCCTCTCTATGTACACAAATTAACTTGGAAGACAGTAGAAACCCCCCTCTCTATGATAATGTACACAAATTAACTTGGAAGACAGTAGAAATTCCTCTCTCTGAATTCAGCTCCCTTGATGGCCGTTCAATAGTAGTTTTTCTTTTTGCACTGAACCGAAGTTGTTCTTGTTATCTTCTAAAGGGATTATTCTTGTCACTGTCAGTTACTGTCCTTCTGTAAGCATGATCGCAACAACAAAGATGACAGAAGCCGTAAGGATCTTAACTGCCTGATTTAAATTACGCTTGAAAATTCACTAGTTTGGTGTGACGCTGATTGTCATGATTCAATCTAAACCTGTCAAAATGGAATGTGGAGTCCCGCAGGGATCAGTCCTGGGCCCTGTTCTCTTTACTCTCTACACTGCTCCACTCACATATAATAAACAACCACCATATTGATGATCACTTCTATGCCGATGATACTCAGCTTCAGTGCAGTGATACTGTTGAAAACTTGCCTTCCCTCCTGACAAATATGTCCTACTGCCTTCAAGACATTCAAAAGTGGATGACTCAGAACAAGTTACAACTTAATGACAATAAAACCCGAAGCCATGCTTATAGGGACCCAACATAAACTTTCCTCTATCGCAAAAACTTAAATAGAATTCGGCAATACGTCAGTTCCTTTGTCCAACTCTGTGAAGTATTTAGGAGTAGTTCTTGACAACACACTCTCTATGAAAAAATTCATCACCCAGACCTGCCAGTCTTGCTACTATCAATTACTGCGCATAAGCGCGATTCGCAATTATCTGTCCACTGATGCAACTTCCAAGCTTGTCACATCTCTCATTCTTTCACGTTTCGACTACTGTAATTCTCTTTTGGCTGGCCTACCAGCATCATCTATCCACTCTTTTCAACGCATACAAAACTATGCAGCTCGACTGGTCCTAAGAAAGAAAAAATCTGAACACATCACTCCTTTTCTGTGATCTCTTCACTGGCTGCCTGTCTCACAAAGACTGGAGTATAAGATCAATACCCTCTGTTTCAAATGTCTCCACAAATCTGCACCCTCTTATCTCTGTAAGTGTAACTGTCTTCACCTGTACACTCCATCCCGTTCCCTTTGTTCAGCCGCAGATACTTTGTGCTTTCGAACACCCAGATTCAAACAAACCACTGTTGGCCGTCACTCATTCTCTGTTTCTGGTCCATCCACCTGGAATGACCTCCCTCTTTCACTTCGCCAAAAGCCTTCACTTGATACCTTCAAATCCAGCCTCAAAACACACTTATTTCTTACCTGAGACTTTCCCCCTCATATCTGTCCCTAATTTTCAACAGCATCTTTCACCTCCTAAGTGTGTTTGAGTGTGTGTGTGTGTGTGTGTGCGTGTGTACGTGCATGCATGCGCATGGATTTGAAATCTGTTGTTCATTATGTTTAAGGAGAGTTGCATGCGTGTAAATGATTTGAGTGCAAACGCTTCGATTTGTTTGTTTTTTTGGTTTTTTTACAAGATTCAGCGCTATATAAATTCCATATATTATTATAATTATTATGTTTACCAGCTATCAGCTTGTTATCGCTCTTGATATGTATTTGTATAGCATTGTAAAAAGGATTTGTTTGAACCAATTCACCTGGCCCAGGCCAAAAGCTGTGTCAGCTACTGATGTATGTATGCTAAGTGCCATGGCCTAAAAAACAAAAACATGTTACTGTTATTTTCTTAAAGTTGTGTTGAGACTGTCTTCAGCCATGGCCTAAAAAACAAAAACATGTTACTGTTATTTTCTTAAAGTTGTGTTGAGACTGTCTTCAGCCATGGCCTAAGAAACAAAAACATGTTACTGTTATTTTCTTAAAGTTGTGTTGAGACTGTCTTCAGCCATGGCCTAAAAAACAAAAACATGTTACTGTTATTTTCTTAAAGTTGTGTTGAGACTGTCTTCAGCCATGGCCTAAAAAACAAAAACATGTTACTGTTATTTTCTTAAAGTTGTGTTGAGACTGTCTTCAGCCATGGCCTAAAAAACAAAAACATGTTACTGTTATTTTCTTAAAGTTGTGTTGAGACTATCTTCAGCCATGGCCTAACAAACAAAAACATGTTACTGTTATTTTCTTAAAGTTGTGTTGAGACTGTCTTCAGCCATGGCCTAAAAAACAAAAACATGTTACTGTTATTTTCTTAAATGTTGTGTTGAGACTGTCTTCAGCCATGGCCTAAAAAAACAAAAACATGTTACTGTTATTTTCTTAAAGTTGTGTTGAGACTGTCTTCAGCCATGGCCTAAAAAACAAAAACATGTTACTGTTATTTTCTTAAATGTTGTGTTGAGACTGTCTTCAGCCATGGCCTAAAAAAACAAAAACATGTTACTGTTATTTTCTTAAAGTTGTGTTGAGACTGTCTTCAGCCATGGCCTAAAAAACAAAAACATGTTACTGTTATTTTCTTAAAGTTGTGTTGAGACTGTCTTCAGCCATGGCCTAAAAAACAAAAACATGTTACTGTTATTTTCTTAAAGTTGTGTTGAGACTGTCTTCAGCCATGGCCTAACAAACAAAAACATGTTACTGTTATTTTCTTAAAGTTGTGTTGAGACTGTCTTCAGCCATGGCCTAAAAAACAAAAACATGTTACTGTTATTTTCTTAAAGTTGTGTTGAGACTGTCTTCAGCCATGGCCTAAAAAACAAAAACATGTTACTGTTATTTTCTTAAAGTTGTTGAGACTGTCTTCAGCCATGGCCTAAAAAACAAAAACATGTTACTGTTATTTTCTTAAAGTTGTGTTGAGACTGTCTTCAGCCATGGCCTAAAAAACAAAAACATGTTACTGTTATTTTCTTAAAGTTGTGTTGAGACTGTCTTCAGCCATGGCCTAAAAAACAAAAACATGTTACTGTTATTTTCTTAAATGTTGTGTTGAGACTGTCTTCAGCCATGGCCTAAAAAACAAAAACATGTTACTGTTATTTTCTTAAAGTTGTGTTGAGACTGTCTTCAGCCATGGCCTAAAAAACAAAAACATGTTACTGTTATTTTCTTAAATGTTGTGTTGAGACTGTCTTCAGCCATGGCCTAAAAAACAAAAACATGTTACTGTTATTTTCTTAAAGTTGTGTTGAGACTGTCTTCACCATGGCCTAAAAAACAAAAACATGTTACTGTTATTTTCTTAAATGTTGTGTTGAGACTGTCTTCAGCCATGGCCTAAAAAACAAAAACATGTTACTGTTATTTTCTTAAAGTTGTGTTGAGACTGTCTTCAGCCATGGCCTAAAAAACAAAAACATGTTACTGTTATTTTCTTAAATGTTGTGTTGAGACTGTCTTCAGCCATGGCACGTTCTCAACATACACTCTTCTTTAAAGGAGCAAACAGAATCATCTGAAGTTGGAGTGTGGCTGCCTGCCTACACACACACACACATTCGTCTAATATCACTTTAAGTGAACAGACGTAAAATTGAAGACACACACACACACACACACACACACACACAGACACAGACGCACACACAAAGGCAAACGAGGAAAAGAAGGTGGCAGGATGACGAAAAAATCGAACTGAATGTCAAAGTCCTTCGGATGAGACTATAAACTGAGGCTCTGTGTGTGAACGCACGCAGAACATCTTGCGCACACGTTAAATCCTGTTCCGGTTTTTGGAAGAGTAGGCCATTGTGTGCCGGTGGGAACGGATGACAAAATTTACAAAACCGCATACACATGGGGACTGGATGTAAAAAAGCACATAAGTGCTTATTCCATTATCCTCAATATAAAAGAATTGAAAAAATAAAATAAAATAAATAAAATAAACGAGCACATTGGCAGACACACAGCTCAAGAAGCAAACAAACAAACAGACACACAGTCAGCCGCCAGTTAGGCAAACAAATAGGCAGGCACACAGATGTACACAGACAGTCAAACATACCGACACATAAGACAGACAGACAGACAGAGGCACACACACATAAGACAGACAGACAGACAGACGGACAAAGTGGCCTACCTGGAAGGTAACTGTTTTGCCCTCCTGGCTGTCCAGCAGCTGGAAGACAGCCTCGCTGCTGTCAGGTCTGACCTCCACCAGGTTGTGGCGGTAATTCACCTCTATGTCTCTGTGTCCACACACACACACATATATATATATATACACGTACATGCACACATGTGCACGCACACACACACGTACATGCACACACACACGTACATGCACACATGTGCGCAAGTACGCACACAGAAGCATGCACATACACACATACATGCACGCACGCATGCACACACACGCACAAATACATACACAAGTACACACACACAAGCATGCACACAGACACACTGCTTATTCAATGTACCATCTGGAAATAAAACATTTGACTTGATTTCACACATACAAGTACACACACACATGTACACACAGAAGCATGCACACACACACATACGTACATGCACACACAAGCGCAGGTACGCATACAGAAGCATTCACATACACACATATATACACACACGCACAAGTACATACACAGGTACACACACACAAGCATGCACACAGTCACACTG
>CM054164.1:33547413-33554913 GCA_028751875.1 Rapana venosa
AGTAGCCAACATGTCACACAATATTCTTTGCAGTGCGTTGCTTTTCATTTTCAGTTATTTTTGTTTCTTTCGTCTTTTAATTTTTTCCTTATTTTGTTATTGCTGTCGTTGTTGTTGATGATGATTTTGTTCTAAGATAGATGGCTTCACGAAAAAAAAAGCAAATGTGTTGCTCATTCAATGTATAAGGTCGTAGGGGAGCAAGGCGTCAGAGACCTCACTTCTCTAGATGTCAGCATATTGAGGGCGGCGCCCATCTCCTCTCCCTCAATGCTTTAACTTCCCTGATAATAAAGAGGCAGGCACCCATTTACAGCTGGGTGAACTGGGGGACTGTACTGAAGCCAAGGCATGCAAATGGTCACCCATCCAAGTGGTAACCATACTCAATGCTGCTTGACCTTGGCTGGGGGAAAGCGAGTGCTTTTGCATATGTTATTCAATATACCACCTGGAAATGAAAATTTGACTTTGACATTTACCAAAGAACAAGTTACAAAGCCATTCGCTGAATTTTTATCCTGCAAAACGCACGTGTACAACAACCTTTACAAAAGAAACCAGTCAGAAACCCATTCATTACATCTGAACCGTGCAAAAAAAAAAAGCGCATGTAAATATAAAAATTGATTTACAAGCAAACCATTCGAAAACCCATTAACTGAATCCTAGCCCTGCGAAAACGCACGTACCACAACATTTTCACAGGGAAACTAACTCTTAAGTTAACCACAAACAAAAAAAAGAGGAAAAATTATTATCCCCCCCCCTCCCAAAACCACCCCATAAAAAACCTTTTAAGCTAACCACTCCTTGTGAACCCCTCAAATGCAACAACACAACACACTCGACCTGCTTTTACATGCCTTCCAAACCCCCCCCCCCCCCCAAAAAAAAAGTTGGTCAACGTTTCACTCTTTTATTATTATTTTTAGCTCCCACACCCAACACAATGCACCCTTTTTGGGGAATTGACAGATTTCTTCCGGCTCGACATGCGAGATCCTTTTGCATGCATTGCGTTTATACGTCCGGTCTTATTCACACAGTTCTTTGGCTGCCTGCCTGCCTGCCTGCCTGCCTGCCACTACACAGTTCTTCTGTCACCCCAGGCACCCTCTAGCATTGCTTCCAGCCAGTTTTCTGTACAAACATGGAGGCTATCGTTTTCTGTTCATGGAAGGGAGGGAGGGAAGGAAGGTTTACTTGTGTGCATGTGTGTGTGGGAGGTGGGGGTGGGGTGAAGGGGTGAGGTGTGTGTGTATGCCCGCTTGTGTGTATGTGTGCAATCATGCTATATGCCAACACACACACACTCTTTCTCTCTCTCTCACACACACCCACCTAGCCACTCAGACACAAACACACACCTACTCCACCCCTCCACACACACACACACACACACACAGAGCACTGTACCTACCTTTCCTTGACAATTTTCTCCAGGCTGTTGGCGTACTTCTTGACACCAAAGATGACAGACAGCGACGTGTTGTAGATCACCTTCACCTCGCTTCTCACCCCTCTCACTGCACACACGCACACACACACACACATTTATACACACAACACAACACACACACACACACACACACAACACACAACACACACCACACCACACATACACACACACCACACGGATTTAATTACTGTGTTTTTATTGTCTTTGCTCCTTGGCTAAAGCTCCAAGGGGGACGGGATGGCCTAGTGGGTAGAACATTGTGCTCGCAATCTGAAAACCCAGCTTTGAATCCCGTTCAAGGGGATTTTCCCCCTGGAGTTAACATCAGTGCAGACTCCACTCTGCCCCAAAAGTCTTTCGGATGAGACTATAAACCGAGGCTCCATGTGCGAATGCAACAGAACATCTTCCACATATGTTAAATCCTGTTCCACTTTTCAAAAGAGTAGGCCATTGTGTACTGGTGGGAACAGATGACAGAATTTACAAAACCGCACACCCATGGGGACTGGATGTATAAAAAAAAAAGCACGCGAGTGCTTATTCCATTATCCCCGATATAAAAGAATAAATAAATCTCTCATCTCATCTGCTCCCATAACCCCCTCCAGGGTCGTAGGGGCACTGCATAAATAAATAAATAAAGGTTTTCTAATGAGGGAGAGGAGATGGGCACCGCCCTCAATATGCTGGCCCTAGAGAAGTGAGGTCTCTGACGCTTCGCTCCCCTACGACCTTATAGGTTATGGGACTCCTTTACCTTACCTTCCTTTTTCTAATGGCGAGACATGCGTGTATGCACCCCCCCCCCCCCCCCTCCATTTCAGGTAGCTGTATTCCAACTTTGGGGAAAGTGTCTCAACATGTGACACTTGCATGCATGAGATATTGACATTCTGTCATCCCTTCCTACTGGCACGAATTGGCCTACTCTTCCAAAAGGTGAAACGGAATTTTAACGTGTGTGCAAGATGTCCTGCGCGCATTCGCACAGAGGGCCTCGGTTTACAGTCTCATTCGAAGGACTTTTGGGGGAGTGGAGTCAGTACTGATGTTAACTCCAGAGGAAATAATCATAGTTTTGTCGGCCTTCTGCAAGTATACAAATAATGTATGAAAATATGTATTAAAAGTTTTTTTTTTAATTGACAAAATGAATAGATTATGTCAAAGTGTATAAACACATGCAATACCTTAGCAAGTACACTGTCTCCCTTTCATGATCTATAAATCTCTTTCTTGATCTGTTTCTGTCACTTGATCACTCCACACAACTACACACCATGCACACACACACACACCATGCACAACTACACACACACACACACAACTACACACACACTCTCTCTCTCTCTCCAAAGTGGAAGGAGTACAGCAGTAGTGCTTTTGGTACAAAGTCTTCTGCATTCCGCCTTTTCTTCTCTTCCTCATCTACTGTAAACATTTCCACCTGTGCAACACCCCCCCCCCCCCCCCCCCCCCCCCCCCAGCTCCACTGTTTTCTCTTCCCTTCCCAGATATCAGTGGCACCCTCTGACATTTCCA
The DNA here is from genome assembly GCA_028751875.1 of Rapana venosa. Classification (NCBI taxonomy): domain Eukaryota; kingdom Metazoa; phylum Mollusca; class Gastropoda; order Neogastropoda; family Muricidae; genus Rapana; species Rapana venosa. The sequence goes on from CM054164.1 coordinate 33,550,421, forward strand.
AGGTCTCATCATCAGCCGGGCACATTCAGGGTTCAACACACTGCAGGCAGAGCATATGTGCTCCAACACACCGCCACAAAGTGGCCCCTCCCTTCCTTCCTCAAGCCAGAAGCATACTCAGTGAGACTGATGAAAACATCTAACAGCTATTATTGTGATGCTCTAAAGAGTAGGAGGCTATCAATGCTTGCATGCAAGTATGTATGCACACACACACATGCACCCAAACATGCACACAACTTACTAATAATTAAATGTTACATATGCACTAAACACATGCACAACTTACCAATGACTAAATGTTACATACGTACTCAAACGCATACACTACTTGCTAAAAATTAAATATTACACATGTACTCAAATGCATATATACAACTTACCAATAACTAAATGTTACACACACACCCACACCCCTCACACCAAACAACCCCTCCCTTCCAAACCAAACAGTAACTCCACCTTCCTTTCCTCCAGCCCAAAATACCCCTTGACATTTCTCTATCCAAGTGGACTATCTTCTATAGGACTCAACGTAGACATAATGCACACGTTTGCCTCCCCCCCCCCCCCCCCCCCTCCCCCTACACCCTAGCCATATGTTCAGGCACACACACACACACAGACAGACAGACTACACACATTCCTTATCACCAAGTAGTGAATGGACATTAAACAAAAACAAAACCAAAAAAGATACACACACAGTGAAAAGGCATTGAAATAAAGAACAATCACATGCACACACACACACACACACACATGATGTTTTAATGACACCGACACAAAATTAAACACTAATTTTCTTTGTGATATACACACCTACAGCAAATTCCTAAAGAAATGGATTTACTATTCAGTAGGGAGGGGGTGATGAAAGAGACATGTAAAAAACTTTTGACATGAAAGAAAGGAAAGGAAATTAAAGCCAAGACAAGACAAGAAACACTTGACACACTGTCATCACACCAAATACAGCTGAGAATATCACAAACCATATTCAATCTCAGTGACATGCCAAATTTTATTTCTTTCCTTACTTCTTTTCTTTTGTCTAAAACATGTTCCAGACCTACGTCCAATCATTATTACCACCCTGATGAATAGTGAATCCAATTGTTTGGGAATCAAGCATCTGCTACATAGACCATAATTTGTGTGTGTGTGTGTGACCACAAACACAATTGCATATAAACACATAAACACACACACTTTCAGCCCCACCAGGGGTACCTATTAACATTTTATAAGATATTTGTCAGCAGGACTACTTACGCTATATGGCCTTTTAGGGCACAACACACACACAATCTACACACCACCCCTCCCCCCCCCCCTTCCTCTGAAAATAACCTCAACCAAGGACTTTCTTTTGTGACCTCAACACATATATAAACACCTACATGCCTCCCTCCATCAGCAACGAGACACACACACACAACTATATATACATGCATGCGTATGTACACAAACACACACATACATGCACACACTAATGCACAACACCTGATACTGTCACTAACATGACCATCACCATAACACACACACACATCTGATTCACACAAGGCCAACCTGCTCCCTCTCCACCCTCTATGCACCCCCCCCCCCCCCCCAATCCAACTTCCCTACCTCTCCAACCCATCATCACCCCCCCCCCCCCCCCCCCTTCCCCTTACTAACCCTGCACTACTTAGTACTACCATCCCCATCTTCCATACACAACCACTACCTCCCCATACTCCCTCCCCCTCCTCCATCCAAAACCACTACTCCCCCTATCATCACCAGGGAGGGCCCCCCCCCTCTCTAGTACCTACTTAATACTACCACCCCCCTCCCCCTTCCATGCAACCACAACCTTCCCAAACTCCCCCCCCCCCCCCCCCCCCCCCCCACTCCTCCATCCAACCACAACCTACTCCCTTTCCTCCCTCTCCTATCACCCCCCCCCCCCCCCTCCTCCCCAACCCCTCCTCCCTCCCCACCTACCCTCCCTCCGCACCTAAAATCTTGGTTCGATCCATTCACACACTCACACACACACACACACACGTCTCTCTCTGTCTCTCCTCTCTCTCTCTGTCTCTCTCTGTCTCACTCTCTCTCTCTCTGTCTCTCTCTCTCTCTCTGTCTGTCTCTCTGTCTCACTCTCTCTCTCTCTGTCTGTCTCCCCTCTCTCTGTCTGTCTCTCACTCCTGTCTCTCTCTCTGTCTCTCGTACCCACCCACCACTCACATTTCTGAAGATCTCCTCGGCCAGGTACATGATTTTCTGGGGGGCCCCGGCGCACTTGATGGGGGTGTTGGGGAAGGTGAAGATGGCGTTGCCCTTCTGCAGGCCCTGCAGCGCTGGGAAGGTTTTGGTGACGTAGGAGGCGTGGTAGTTGGAGCACACTTTGGGGTCCGAAGTCAGGGCTTCCTTCAGGCCTTGCACCTTGTTTTGTGTGTGTGTCAGGGGGGGGGGGAGGGAGGAATCAAAGCAATGGTAAGGAGCGATTCTTGTCATATGTGCGAAAATGCGTTGCGCTGCCGTTAAGCACCTGACGAGTCAGGCCCAATAGGTAAGGTAAAGGTAAAGGAATCTCATAACCTATAAGGTCGTCGGGGAGCGAGGCGTCAGAGACCTCACTTCTCTAGGGCCAGCATATTGAGGGCGGCGCCCATCTCCTCTCCCTCGCTGCTTTATCTTCCCTGACCCTAAAGAGGGCAGGTACCCATTTACAGCTGGGTGAACTGGGGGAACTGTACTGAAGCCAAGGCGCGCAAACGGTCACCCATCCAACTGGTAAGACGCTCGACGCTGCTTAACTTGGCTGGGGGAAAGCGAGGCCCAATAAGGAGTAGTTAAAAGCAGAACAAACAAGATGATTGAGGAGGAGGTATGATGACAGTTCAAGCAAAACAAACAAGATGATTCCTGATAATAATAAATGGAATTTATATAGCGCTATATCTTGCAAAAACGAATCAAAGCGCTTGCATTCATCTTACTCTAACACATGCAAAGAGTTACAATTAATAGTTTTTACAAATTCAAATGTATACACACATGCGCACGCACGCACACACACAGAGGTTGTGCACCTTGGCAGGGTGATGGGGGTTTTGGCTGTTGAGGGCAAGGACAGAAATGAGATGAAACAAGAGGGGAAAGTCTTAGGTTTGAAATAAATGTGTTTTGAGGCTGGATTTCAAAGTGTCATAAGTAGGCTTTTGGTGAAGGGAGAGAGGGAGGTCATTCCAGATTGATGGACCAGAAATAGAGAAAGAGCAACGGCCAACAGAAGGAGGTATAAAGAGGGTATGAAGACAGAAAAGCCTAAGTGACAGATAATAAGTGCTGATATTTTTCTTTTAAAAAAACCCAAACAAAGAAAAAGAGCAATAAGAACAGAAAAAGAAAATGCGCAGAAATGGGAAAACAATAGGGAAGAAAGAGAGAAGAGAGAGAGGAGTCTGGCATAGGGGAAAGTGTTGTGGAAGTCTCACAACTTTTTAATGTCTTTCTTTTCGGTGATTTCACTGATCAGGGCGGCAGTAACAACATTTACAAAAGGAAAGTAAATCGTTCATAAGAGTAAGACACTACAAGACTAAAAACCAAGGTCCTGTGTATGAATCACTGACTGCAGGCAGAATGTTCGGTGCACGTGTTAAAGCCAGGTCTATCCCGAATGTGGCTACCTTGATGGTGGATAACAATGGCCGCATACACAAAATCCCACCACCAGATGAACTTAGACACTTGCTGAAGAACAACAACACCCCTCCCCCCTCCAAAAGTTCTCTCTTTTGGAAGAGAATCCATTGGGTGCTGGTAGGAACAGATGACAAAATTGTTTAAAATGCATGCACACTGATGTTGTCCAGAGACATCATCCCCTGAGTCAGAATATGGCTACCTCAATCGTCAACAAATCAGCGCTTAGGCAAAATCACACCGTCAGTGAAGCTTGAAGCTCTAGCCAAAGAATGCACCCCCCAAAAAAGAGAAAAAATGTACCTAGGTAACTATTGTTCAAGCACTTCAGTTAACATTTTGATAACAGCACAGTGGTTACAGTCATGTCAGCTGTGGCCCAACTCAAGTTACCTTCACTTCTCAAGTTTTATTGTAGTGTGTGTGTGTGTGTGTGTGTGTGTGTGTGTGTGTGTGTGTGTGTGTGTGTGTGTGACTGTGTGTGTATTTTGTGTGTGTGTGTGTGTGTGAGTGAGTGTGATTCATTTATTTTTTATTCATTCTCTTATTTTGAGGATAATGGAATAAGAATTTTTGTGATATTTTTTACATCCAGTCCCCTTGTGCACATGGTTTTGTACATTTTGTCATCTGTTCCCACCAGTGCACAATGCCTTACTTTTTCCAAAGGTGGAACAGGTTTTAACATGTGCGCAAAATGTTCTGCATGTGTTAGCACATGGGAGTTTGGTTTATAATCTCATCCGAAGGATGTGTGTATGTGTATGCATGCACATGTATGTGGATGCATATGT
>CM054164.1:33559913-33569913 GCA_028751875.1 Rapana venosa
TGTGTGTGTGTGTGTGTGTGTTTCTTCTCTTTCTCTATGTTTTTTCCCCCTCGAGATTCAGGAAAAGAAAAAGTAACAACAGGTGTACTGACTCAAGAATGAGTGTGTGTGTGAGTGTGTGTGTGAGCGCGTGTGGAGTGTGTGTGTGTGTGTGTGAGCACATGTGGAGTGTGTGTGTGTGTGAGCGTGGGGGTGTGGAGTGTGTATGTGTGTGTGTGGTGTGTGTATGTGAGCATGCAGGTTGGAGTGTGTGTGAGCATGCGCTTGTGGAATCTGAATGTGTGTGGAATTGTGTGTGTGTGTGGAGTATGAGTGTGTTAATAAGTGAGTGAGTGAGCATGCGTGCATGTGATTGTAAATGCAGTAGAAGTGTGTGTGTATGTGCGCATGCGTACCTGCACCTGTGTGTCTGCAAGCCCACATGCATTCCTACATGCATGCACACATGTGTGTAACAGGGCAGTGGAATTGTATGAGGATGCAAGTTTTGAGTCACTGCTAAGAGGATTTCTACCTGGAGTTGATTAGCACTGGCTATGACACCATTTCTCTGCAAGTTCCTCTGCTAATGAGATTCTAGTCAAGTCAAGTAAGAAATACTGTAATTACCCCATGAAGGGCAATTACAACAAGGCGTTGTATGCAACCACACACATACCATCTTCAGCACACTTTTCACTCCCACAGCTCTTGTCTTTCAAGGATGACTAATACCAGGGGCATACCCAGCATGCAATCTAAAGCCTTGACAGTGATAGGCTCCTTGGTGACATTTTTGTTTGATTTTTCTGTTTTCTAAAGGTTTGACACACAGGGTTAGTAGGGTTAGAAAACACAGCATGCGCAAGTGCACACACACATACACATACAAAAAAATCGAAACGGACAACAAAACTGAACTGAATGTCAAAGTCCTTCGGATGAGACTATAAACCGAGGCCCCGTGTTCGAATGCATGCAGAACATCTTGCGCACACGTTAAATCCTGTTCCGCTTTTCGGAAGAGTAGGCCATTGTGTGCCGGTGGAAACAGATGACAAAACTTACAAAACCGCATACACACAGGGACTGGATGTAAAAAAGCACATGAGTGCTTACTTCATTATCCTCGATATAAAAGAATAAATAAATAAATAAACAAACATACACACACCAACATACACTCACACCTCCTCCACATCCCCCCCCCCCCCCCCCCCCTACACATTCTCTTAAAGGAAGAAGGAAGCAGAGCACCTGAAAAAACAGGGGATCAGGGACCAAAGTGGGCCTCAGCCACAGGCCTATGTGGCGTCGATCATTTCACACCGACACCTACGTGGAAGGTACATACACACACCATACTCACTCACTGAGATGCAAGCATGCACACACTTACAGAACAGATGTGCACACACACACACACACACACACACTAGTAAGAGTGAGAGAGTGAGAGTGGGAGAGAGAGAAAGGGAAAGAGAGATGTGTGTGCATGCATGTACCTACATGCATGAGTGAGAGCCATGATTGTGTGCGTGTAGACCTACTGTGTGTATATATATATGTGTGCACAGTAGGCTAGTGTGTGTATGAGTGCGCAGTAGTGTGTGTGTGTGTATGTGTGTGTGTGCGTGCGCGTGTGTGAACACCAAGCAGGCAGCAGGTACTGAGTCAGGCAGAGACAGCTCTAGCCTAGGTGTCAAGGGAGAGATCTATGTACAGGCCTAGCTGGTCACAAGCACCCCAGCCTGAAGAGAAAATAACTCGGGGTGTGAGGTTATAAACTGTCAACTGATCCTCCAAGATGGAGAAAAAGCAGTGTAATCCTAGATTGCTTTTATCACTACCATTTCTTCACACAAGCTCTCCTGTCCCCTCACCCAAAAGCTAAAAAGTCCACATGGAATGAAGTGTTCAAGAGAGGTGGGGGTGGGTGGAAAGTAGAGGGGGGGGGGGGGGGGGGGGGGGGGGGTGACTGAATGAGAATTGAGGCAGGAGGTGGGGGTGGGTGGTTCAATCAACTGGTTTGCTTGCTGTTATTTTGTTATTAACTTATTTTGTTTTGCTGTTGTTGTTTTGTTTGATTTTCTTTATTTACTGCATCCTATATATATATATATATAAGAGCAAGAAAGTAGGTTGCTTTTTTAAAAGATTTTTCTTTGAAAGAAAGAAAAGGTTAGTCAAAGCAAGAAAACTCTCTTTTGTTAATTCATAGGAGGAGAAAGAAAAGTTATCATTTCAAATGGGAAAACACTCTGAATTGTATCAGAAAGAAGTAAGAAAATTCCTTACTCAATCATATGAAAAAGAGTAATCAATTATTTCCTGGTTGGTTTGTTTGTGTGGTTTTTGTTTAAAAGAGAGGTAGAAAGAGACAGACCTCTTGTAAGAAGCAAAAGAAAAAAGCTCTTTAAAAAAGTCCGTAAAGAGACTGATCCCTTCATCAAATGTTTAGAAATCCTCTGAAGTCAGAGTATGGCTGCCTTTATAGTGAAGTACTTGAAAAGAGTCATATGTATGCAAACTTTTCATCCAGTGTGTACTTTGAATCTCACAGTGATTCCCAGGTGGCATGACTCAGAGTGCATGTTCTGGGTGACCTCCATGGGTGTTACGAGCGCTTTGATTTATTGCTTTACAAGATTCAGTGCTATATAAATTCCATATATATTATTATTATTATATATTATATATATATGTGTGTGTGTGCATACATGCACGTGTGTGCTCACATGTGCATGCATGCATGATCTGACACCAAAGAAGTAAGTGAGATGTTTGTCAAGCTTGTGTTACTGCTGATTACTTTACTTCTAAGCATAGCTAAAGTAAATAAAACAAAACAAAACAACACGAGAGGTTTGAAACACATGAGCAAGTACATATAGTTATATACATATGCATACATGTGCATGCAATAACATGCATGTCTAAGTTCATGCACTCATAAATAATGTATGTACAGGCATCAACACACACACAACACAAACACAGCACTCCCTCTCTGTCTGTCTGTCTCTCACACACCCCCCCCTCCCCCTCTCTCTCACACACAAACACACACCCTCCCCCTCTCTCTCTCCCTTCTTCCCCCCCCCCCCCCCCCCCCCCCCCCCTTCTCTCCACACATATTTTTTAAGCCATAACTATTTCAAAAACACAATTCCACAGACTAATAAAGCAAACAGCAAGCTGGGGTTCCTTTCCACACCACCACTGTCACAGCCTCACATGTCCGCTTTCAACAACAAAGCACCACTACTGCTCCTTTCATCAAACTTCAATCTGTACAAACACAACACCTCCCTCCTCCTCCTCCACCTTTGCTTTCACCACACTTCAATCTGTGCAAACATTCCCTCCTCTCCCTTTCTCACACTAGGCCTAGTAGGCCTACTCCTCTCCTGCTCGCGCGCGCGTGCGTGCGTGCGTGTGTGCGCGTGTGTGTGTGTGTGTGTGTGTGTGTTGTGTTGTGTTGTGTTGTGTTGTGTTGTGTTGTGTTTATGTGTTTTGTGTTTGTTTTTGTGTCCTTCAATCTGTGCAAACATACCCCCTCTTCCCTTCATTCTCCCAATAGGCCTAGTACTCCTCTGTCCCCCTGTCTGCTGTTTGTGTGTGTGTGTGTGTGTACTTCAATCTGTGTAAACATTCCTTCCCCCACTGCTGTCTCCCTCTGTCCCTCCCTGTCTGCTGTGTGTGTTGTGTGTGTGAATGTATGTGTGTGTGAGTGTATGAATACGTGTGTGCTCGTGCGCGTGTGGTGTATGTGTGTGTGTGTGTGTGTGTGTGTGTGTTTGTGTGTGTGTGTATGTACATTGGCAAAGACACTCTAACCTTGAGGTCGATTCAGTTGTTATGCAAGAGGCTGAGTGTCAAATCTCTTCCTTGTTACTCTGCCACATACCCCTTAGGCAATGCTAAATCCGCTCTATTTCTGTCTTCAACTTACATTGAAGTGCTTGTCTAAAACAGCGACAGCGGACAGTTTCCCAACCCATTAGGCCTAATTTTTGTATTTTTAGGATGCTTCAGATTGTTGAGTAGATTGAGTGTTGAACTTCCAAGTTCCATTCTTGTGGGTTCATGGGTTAAAATATCCACAGTGGTATCTGAAGAATCAGGGAGGGGATTTTTACAATCTTCCAACTTGACGTGTAAAATTGCCTGTGCCCTAAGTCAACTCAAGTCAAAAATGCTTTAATTTTTCTCTTCATGTATGTATGCAGCAGATCAAACATGCGTGTTAAAGATCCCAGAACCCACGTCAATGTCTGGTAGGTTAGGGAAACACAGCTATCCCCAGCATGCACCCTATGGATGAAGAGGGATGGGCTCCGCCAGGTCCAGTGCAGTGCCCTTACCACTCCTCAGGGAGTCAAGGGAGAGGAGGAGGAGGAGGAAGAGGAGAAGGAGGAGAAGAAGAAGAAGAAGAAGAAGAAGAAGGGGAGGAGGAGGAGGAGGAGGAGGAGGAGAGAGAGAAGAAGAAGAAGAAGAAGAAGAAGAAGAAGAAGAAGAAGAAGAAGAAGAAGAAGGAGGAGGAGGGGGGAGGAGGAGGAGGAGAAGAAGAAGAAAGAAGAAGAAGAAGAAGAAGAAGAAAAGAAGAAGAAGGAGGAGGAGGAGGAGGAGGAGGAGGAGGAGGAGGAGAAGAGAAGAAGAGGAAGAAAAGAAGAGAGAAGAAGAAGAAGAGAAGAAGAAGAAGAAGAAGAAAAGAAGAAGAAGGAGGAGGAGGAGGAGAAGAAGGAATGGAGAAAAAAGAAGGAGAAGAAGGAGGAGAAAGAAGAAGGAGAAAGAAGGGAGAAAGGAGGAGGAGGAGAAGAAGAAGGAGAAGGAGAAGAAGAAGAAGAGGAGGAGGAGGAGGAGGAGGAGGAGAAGGAGAGGAGGGGGGAGGAGGAGGAGGAGAGGAGAGAGAGAGGAAGAAGAAGAGGAGGAGAGAGAGAAGAAGAAGAAAGAGGAGGAAGAGAAGAAGGAGGAGGAGAGGAGAGGAGGAGGAGGAGGAAAGGAGGAGGGAGGAGAGGAAGAAGAAGAAGAGAGGAGAGGAGGAGGAGGAAGAAGAAAGAAGAAGAAGAAGAAGAAGAAGAAGAAGGAAGAAGAGAAGAAGAGAGGAGGAGGAGGAGGAGGAGGAGAGGAGAGGAGAGAAGAGAGGAGAAGGAGAAGAAAAAGAAGGAGAGAAAAAGAAGAGATGAAGGAGGAGAGAGAAGAAGAATTGCGAAGAAGAGAGAAGAAGAATTGCGAAGAAGAAGAATTGCGAAGAAGAAGAAGAAGAATTGCGAAGAAGAAGAAGAAGGAGGAGGAGGAGGAGGAGAAGAAAAAGAAGAAGAAGAAGCAGCAGAAAAAGAAGACGAAGAAGAAGAAGAAAAAGAAGACGAAGAAGAAGAAGCAGGTGAACAAGAAGCCTGTTTCAAATGAAAATGAAATGGATCTAGATCTATCAAAACTGAACAAAACGTAACTGTCAAAACTGTCATTTCTAAAAGAACATTATAGTTCATTGATACAAAATCTTTAATAGATATACCTCAACTAAAATGTACCTGTCAAAATTGTCAATAATGTCTAGCCATCAGAAAGTGTGTTACCCCCCCAACCCCCCCAACTATAATTCATGAATGAATACAGAGCCCCTTTTGTCTTCAACTCCTTCAATCCAACTTGCTGAAAAGAATGTGGAGGACTTGACATCTGGCAAAAATGACAACTCTGCATAAAGTGGCTGTGTGTGTGTATATGAGTGAGTGTGTGAGTGTGAGTGTGTGTGCGTGTGCGCGCGTGGTGTGTAATATGTGATACCTTCAAATCCAGACTCAAAACACACTTATTTCCTACCTGAGACTTTCCCCCACATATCTGTCCCTAATTTTCAACAGCATCTTTCACCTCCTAAGTGTGTTCGTGAGTGTGTGTGTGTGTGTGTGCATGCGCGCGCATGGATTTGAAATCTGTTGTTCATTATGTTTAAGGAGAGTTGTATGCATGTAAATGACTTGAGTGCAACTGCAAGCGCTTCGATTTGTTTTGTGTTTTTTTTTACAAGATTCAGCGCTATATAAATTCAATATATTATTATTATATCCTTTTTCAACTAATTCATTTCCAGAATTTTGTTTGTTATTTCCTTTTATTTTGAGGATAATGGAATAAGCACTCACATGCTTAAAATTTTTTTCAAAATATCCAGTCCCCATGTGTATGCAGTTTTGTAAATTTTGTCATTCACTCCCACTGGCACTATGCTCTAGCTGATTAATCATGGCCTATCAGAGATGATAGCAAAACAGGGTCACAGCGTATCAACAATATAAATAAAAGCAAAATTAAGACAAAAAAGAAGTTGGAAAAACCCAAAAGTACAGCAAAAAGATAAGACCTAAAGAAAAGGCTCAGGACCCCACAGAAGAGACTGAAACAAACATACAATGATACACGTACACCAACCTGCCCACTCTATAACAGAAGTAAACAAGAACAAAATGATATAAGTCTTGCAAAAAAGTATAGACCAAAATCAAAGAAAACCAAAACAAAACAGAGGGAGTAGAACAAAGCAGTATATAAAACAAAACAAAATTGATCACACATACACACATGCATGCACAAGCACACATATATACAAGCACACACACACACCACACACACAAACAACTCACACTCACACATACAAACACAAAAACAACACACACCCCACACACACATTAACAACTCACACACAAAAACTCACACTCACACACAAACACACACACATTAACAACTCACACACAAAAACTCACCTCACACACAAACATTAACAACTCACACAAAAACTCACACTCACATTAACAACTCACACACAAAATAACTCACACACAAACACATTAACAACTCACACACACTCACATTAACAACTCACACACAAACATTAACAACTCATACACAAACATTAACAACTCACACACAAAAACTCATGAGCGCATAAAAAGCACACGTTTGCTGGGTGGAGGAGGAGAGGAGGGAGGTCATTGAAGGTAATATTATCAGTAATGACGAATGCCTAGTATTTTCTAACGTTTTATTCCTGTACCTTTTTTATTATCTAAAGTATAAACGTGAAAAAATGGATGAAACAGTAAGGGAAGTAATTGTTTGTCCTGACGTTTTATGATTTTCTTTTTTTAATTCTTAAAACATTTTTATTTAAATGTGTGTGTGGACGTGAGCGCGCACGCGCTCAGGTGTGCATGAGTATGTGTGTGCGTGTATATGTATAATGTGGTAATTTGTATTTTCAATGTATTTCCTTATCGATTTTTTCCTCTTTTTTTTTTTTTTACTGGTTTAATTTAATGGTAAATGATGCAATAATGTAGTGTCTTAGTATAATCATTACGAAATTTGTTCTTAGATAGATGGCTTGATGAAAAAAAGCAAATGCATTGCTTATTCAATGTACCATCTGGAAATAAAATTTTGACTTGACTTGACTTGACTTGACTTGACCCACACACAAACACATTAACAACTCACACACAAACACACACACACACTCATAGAGAGCAAACCTCAAACAACAACCCCCTGAAACGGAACCAAACAAAAGATGGGATGAGATGATAGGGGTAGGGGTGGAGAAGAGAATTATTTTTCACTTCGGCACATTGCCACTTTCAGTTAGTCTTATTGAAGCTAAAACAAAAAGAACCCCCAAAACAACAATGACCAAAAAAATCCCTAAACAAGACCCCCCCCCCCCCCCCCCAACAAAACAACAACAAAACCCCCCACCAAAACATACAAAACTTCACGAGCAAGTTTATTGTTAATAATAATAATAATATATGGAATTTATATAGCGCTGAATCTTGTAAAAAGACAAACAAATCGAAGCGTTAACCAAGCAAACAAAACTATTTTATCTGCTTCTCCCTCCAACTGTACTTGTATCAGTTACATTACAACACATGCTTTGTTCCTGCCCTGTCAACATCTGGCATTCAGTATATCCGACTCAATAGCTGAGAGGAAAGGGACAATCAGAAAATGCAGTTTAAAAAAAAAAGGATAACGGAGTATACTTGTAATCAGTTAAAAAAAAAACACCCCTAAAAGAGTATACAATCAGAACATGAAACTTGCATACTATGTGCAAAATAGCAGCTTTTGCCTCCACCCTCCTGAGCAAAGCATCCATTTATTGACAAATAAATATCTCAGGTTTCAACCCAGATCAAACACAAGGCTTTTTTTCTCTCTTGTTTTTGTTTTTCTTCCATAGTGTTCATTACACAGCAATAGACTTTGAGAGGTTGCCTGAGTAGTAGTATTTTATTAAAATTGTATAAAACCAACATTATGTGTGCAGCATGCATTAAATAGCATAGAAAAAGAACCCATGACAACAAAAGAACTGCATCCAGCAGTCTGAATTCCATGAGTTTCACGCAGCAAAATAATGCATGTGTATAATTCATCCTCACTTCAGCGAAAGACACTTCTGGTGGACAATAGATGTTAACACAGTAATGCATAATAACCACAAAAGTGTTTTAAAAAGTACCCATGACAGGTTATAGACAGTGTGTGTTTGGTGTGTGCGTGCATGCACATATGTGTTCAAATTCATTTAATGTCTTTTCACAAGTTGTGATATTAGATGGAAAAAACATGTGTGTATATGTGTATGCATGCGCATGAATATGTCACTATCTGTGTGTATGTGTGTGTATCTATAGATCTGAATGTATGTGTGAGCACACACACACACACACACACACACACACACACACACACACACACACACACACAGTGACACTCACTTACCCTGGAGTAGCCCCTGGAGTTAACATCAGTGCAGACTCCACTCTCCCCAAAAGTCCTTTGGATGAGACTATAAACCGAGGCCCCTGTGTGCGAACACATGCAGAACATCTTGCGCACAAGTTAAAACCCGTTCCGCTTTTTGGAAGAGTAGGCCATTGTGTGCTGGTGGGAATGGATGACAAAACTGTATACACACGGGGACTGGATGTAAAAAAGCACACTAGTTCTTATTCCATTATCCTCGATATAAAATAATAAAATAAAATAAATAAACAAAAAACAGTTCCAGGCATGATCATGTTTATTTTATTTATTTATTCTATTTTATTCTTTTATATCAAGGATAATGGAATAAGCACTTATGTGCTTGTTTACAGCCAGTCCCCGTGTGTATGCGGTTTTGTAAATTTTGTCATCTTTTCCCACCGGCACACAATGGCCTACTCTTACAAAAAGCGGAACAGGATTTAACATGTGCACAAGCTGTTCTGCATGTGTTCACGCATGGGGCCTCGGTTTATAGTCTCATCCTAAGGACTTTTGGGGAGTGTGGAGTCGGCACTGTTTATATCGTTTATGATATCAAACATAAAACTGAGTATCATTTATTATACATGGCAAAATAGGCATCCAGGATGAGGTCTTTGTTATTATTTAATAAATAAAATAAAGCCCACAATACTATATCTTCTAAAAGTTTATAATTATATTCAAAACAGAAAGATTATTATTTAAAATGCATTGAAAATTAGGTCAAGAACAAAAACTAGTCACAACACATCTTACCACTGGAGTAGAAACTAGTGCTATTATACTTTCAAGTACAATTGTACTATCATTACTTCTACTTTCTGTTGTTGTTTTCAGTGTTCTTCAGTGAAAACATTTTGTTGTCATGTGCATGGCTGGATAGTGATTTATGGAGTAAAATAGCTGTAGTGTTTTTCTTTGCTGGTGTCATGTAAAAAAAACAACAAAACAACAAACCCAAAGCAACAAAAAAACAAAAAAAGAAACTGAAAGTAATGCGTTATACAATTTTTACTCAGCACACTACAGAATAGGTCAAACAAACCACCTTGACTCTGTACAGTGTACGCAGTGTTGAGAGTCAGATAGTTATAGTTTGGTTACCTTGACCCAGCCCTTATCACCTCCTCATGTCATTACACTTATAGGCCAGTAAAACATGAGACATGTACAGGTATGGACAGTCGCTTCTGAC
>CM054164.1:33574913-33588503 GCA_028751875.1 Rapana venosa
CATGGTATTTTGATTCATTTACAGTGTATAGGGATTTCCAGGTGGCAGTTCCTGAAATTGTAAAAAAATGGTGGACCTGGAGTCTTGGAGGGCTGCTATTGGAGCATTCTGTTGTAAGTGCCAGCCTGTTTCACCGCATCGTAGCAGATTGTTTCAGGATTTTACTCAGGGCAGTGATGATGATGATGCAGAAACTGGAACACTCCTGTCATCAGCTGATGCAGTTATTGGATTTGTCTGTTGTGTGATGTGGATTGTTTTGCTGAATTGCTTGATTTGGAACATACAAAAGTTTGTGTCTAGGGGTCATGGAGATCAAAAGGAGTCAACCTTTTGTGCGATGTCAGAGGTGTGGGGCAGTGACAGGGGGCTAACCTGTCATCAGCAATGCACACGCCAGTGCTTCTCCTGGCTTTCGGCATGCAACACGCCGCCTTTTGCCTCCGAAGGCTTTTGCTTAGCGGAGACATTGAAACCAACCCTGGGCCCAACACAGACGGACAGACAGACACAAAAGACAGAACAGACACAGTGACAAATACCATGACGGGGATGAGTGACATGATGAACATGATAATAGACAACATACAGAAACAGTTTTACGATCATACGACTCTAATAAGGAATGACCTAGGTGACATTAAGAACGAACTAGGACAAGTTAAGCAACAATGTGAAGAAATCAACAGGAGGTGTGACAGACTGAAGACAGACCACAGACAGCTGACAGAGACGGTGAGAGACAGGACATCAGACATTCACCAACTGTTTGAAGAAAGGATTGAGGACAGAGAAGAGGTACAACAACTCTCTGACACAATCCTCGAATTAAGAAAAGAAATCAACCAACTGAAGACAGACACAGACAGACTAGAGGGGTTTTCCAGAAGAGATAATTTACGTTTCTACGGGATTCCCCAACCAAGTAGACATGAATCTAATGACGCCTGTGCACAAGCAATCATCGATGCACTGAATAGTGTAAATGGACAGAAAACTTGGACTCCAGACGACATTGCACGAGCACATAGGACAGGACAAGCCATTTAATGGACAGCCCAGAACGATAGTGGCCAAGTTTGGGAGGTGGGGGGACAAAATGTCAATCCTGAAAGACAAGGACATGAGACTAAGACTACAGAACAAAGGGATAACGACTAGGCAAACGACTTGGACGAGGGCACAGGCACAGATTGTGGGCAGAGCTCGCAGGAAGGAAGAGAGCTTTTTTCCACAGGGGACAGCTGGTGGTCAGGCCTGGGCATGCAGACTCCCCGTCCTTCGCTCAGGTTGTGAGAGTGAGGAGCACAGCACGCCCCCGCCCTGGCCTCTTCCTCAAGACCCAGTCCTCGTGGGCAATCTCCTCGCCACGTCAGCAGAGGGAAGATGGCCTCAGGAGGAAAGTCCCCAGCTGTCAGAGGTACTGACGTCATCGTCACCGCTGCCTCTTCTTCACCCTCCTCTTCACCCCCTGCTGTGCGGGTAACACGGAGGCAGCAGCAGGGTAGCAATGCCAGGAGTGGTGGTGGAGATGCAGTGACAGCCACGCGGCGTTCACCTCAGTCTCTCACCAATACCAGCAACAGGGCAACACGTGACAGCCCCCCTCCAGACCGGCAAACGGGAAGGAGGTCCCTTCTGCCCGACTCGCCAGGCAAGTCACCTGTACCATCCTCTGCTCGCAGCAAACGGCAGACTGGTGACAGCAGCGACAGGAGACTGCGTTACAGCAGTTCCAAGAAGACATAGGACAGGCTTGACCATCCAAGTCGTTTAACGTTTTTAAATTATAATGTTGAAAATTTGCACAATAAACTGAAAGATGTTTCCTTTATACACTATGTAAATAGATTTGATTTTATATGTCTCACAGAGACTTTTCTTGATTCCACATTTGATTACAGCTATATATTTTTGGATTATATCAAGTTGTGTGCTCCTGCGAAAAACTCTCTCACCATGGCAGGAATTCTGGAGGAGTGTTATTGTTAGTGCGTAGGAGTTTAGATAAATATGTAGAAGAAATATGCTAGATTGTAATAACACAATTGCTTTAGAATAATAATAGTTTATTTAACTTAGATAAAGATGTTATCTTGCTAGCTGCTATGTTGCTCCGGAAGGAAGCCCTGTTTTGATGAAAAGATGGTTAAAATGGTATATTATTATTAGAGGAAACACTTGTACAATACTTCGAAAAGGACACCATGTATCTATGATTATGGGAGACTAAATGCGAGGACAGGTCATGAACAAGCTGACCATGAAGAAATGACAAATTATATTAGAGATCTAGAATTTGATAGTATGGATGATGAAGTTTGTGTGCGTTTTCTCGAAGGATGGTATAAATTAACAGTTTTGGTAAATCATTATTAGATTTATGTTTTATGTTTGATATGGTTATTTTGAATGGCGGCTGTGAGGGAGATAAAGAGGGTAACTATACTTTTGTATCTCCTAACGGTTGCAGTGTTATCGATTATTTTCTTGTTCCGTGTCATATGTTATCAAGTTTCGATTTGTGCATTGGAGACTGTGTTGATTCGTGGCATCTTCCAGTTGAAACAACATGGAAAGACGCCTACGATTGTACTGAAACACAGGTACAGAGCAAAGAGGTGAAGAGAAAATCATATGGTCTGACAGTAATGCTGAGACATACAAAAATGAGCTGAACACTGTTGAATTTCTCGAAAGTATACAGAAAGCTTTTAACTCATTGCCGACTAATATAAATGAAAGTGTAGAATATTTGTAAATGCCTTATGTGGGGCAGCTGCATGCATGGTCCGAAAAGTTGGTGGAGGGAAAAGGAAATGTAATGACTGGTTTGATACTGAATGCAAACATAAGAAGCAAGAAGTAAAGAGGTTACTAAAAAGATTTCAGCGATGTCAGACAAATCATGATAAGTTAGAGAAAAGGGAGTTATACACTACAGCGCGAAAAGAATATGTCAAATTAAGGAAAACTAAAGAACAGGAATTTGAACTGAATATATTGGATAAACTGAAAACTTCTCTTAACGACGCCAAAACATTTTGGTCTATAATTAGGTCTGTGAATCGAAAGGCTCTTGTATATAATAACATATCTATTCAAGAATGGTATGATCACTTCTTACACGTTTTTAACAGCTGGGATGATAGTGTAACACAGATGGATATATATGTAACGGAAGAAGATGATGATTTCGAACCATTGTTTAATGATCCTATCAAAGAAAATGAAGTTCTTGCCGGTATCCAGCATTTAAAAACAAGAAAAAGTGCTGGTCCAGACAAAATAATAGGCGAAATGCTAAAAAATGCCAACTCAATTGTTATTTCCTTCCTAACTCAACTCTTCAATGATGTTTTTGAAAGAGGTGCTTTCCCTTTGGAGTGGGCCAAGTCTATAATTATTCCTATTTACAAAAAAGGCGACAGCACTAAAACAGACAATTATCGTGGAGTAGCCCTCACTAGCATCGTCAGCAAAATATATACTTATATTTTGAATAAAAGGTTAACTAGATGGGCTGAAGAGAATGAAAAACTGCTTGAAGAACAAGCAGGTTTTCGAGCAAATTATAGTACTACTGATCATATATTCACCCTATACTCTATTGTTCAAAAATACTTGCAATCAAATAAAAAACTATTTGTTGCATTTGTCGATTTTCGTAAGGCGTTCGATTCTGTTAATCGTAATATCTTATGGACTGTTCTGCGTAAAAATGGAATAAACGGTAAATTATATATGGCACTAAGGAGTGTATATAAATCAGTATTAGCATGTGTACGTGCAGGATATGATTATTCGGAATATTCCACAATTATTTTCTTTTTTTGTAAACGAATTAGCCTTTGAATTAACAAAAAAAGGAAAACATGGTATTCAGTTTATCTCAGGAGCAATGGAGGTATTTTTACTACTATTTGCCGATGATATGATTCTCTTGTCTGACACGGTACTAGGTTTACAAAACCAACTAGATATATTAAAGGAAGAGGCAGATCGCCTAGATTTATCAGTCAATATGGAAAAAACGAACATCATGATTTTTAGAATGGGTGGACATTTATCAGTGCGTGAAAAATGGTTTTATGGAAATGCTGAAGTGAAAGTCGTGAATTCTTTATAAGTACCTAGGATGACATTTTCAACGAAGCTAAGTTTGAATGTTGCAATGGCGTGAATGTTGCAGGAAAGGGAAAAAAGGTGTAATCGAAATCTTAAAAACGTTACGAAAGCTGAATTCAGTAGATTGTTCTTTATTTTGGAAATTGTTTGATGTTCAAATAGAACCTTTACTTACATATGCATCTGAAATATGGGACTTACTGTTAATCCACAAATAGAAAAAATACAATACAATGCTATCAAACGTTTCTTAAATGTCCCAATCCATTCGTCAAATACTGTACTATATGGAGAAACGGGAAGATATCCTTTAAAACATCAGAACGTCTGTTAAGTGTATTAAGTACTGGCTAAAACTACTGAAACTTCCAGGTACACGTTTATGTAGGCAGTCTTATGACATGATGGTTATACAAATGGAGCTGGGTAAGAAGAATTGGCATATCAAGTTAAAAAGTTTTTATCAGAACATGGTTTGGAATGGTGTGGTTTGTCTCAGGAAGTAGGTAGCGAGCATGGGTTTATTTCTGAATTGAAAGACAGACTCATTTGTTCATTTAAACAAAATTGGCACTCGGACATGGAAAGTAAAGATAAATATTGCTGGTTTTTTTCGTTTAAGTGTGCTTTTCAAGCTGAAAAGTATCTTCGAATAGTCACTGACAAATGGCATCGACTAATTTATGCAAGATTTCGACTAAGAACACTCGGCTTCAATGCAAACAAAAGATGGTTTCAACCTGAGACGTCCACACAGTTCCCATGCCCTATGTGTGGTCATATTCTTGATGATGAAGTGCATTTCCTGTTTCATTGTCAATCATATGTTTCCATACGTGAAAACTGTGGTGTTCTCAATCTAGAAGCTTTCCGAAAGCAAGATATTTTTTTCTATATTAGCGTCCGATGATGATATTGTGATCAAATCGGTTGCAAAGTTTATTGCTGAAGCACTGAAATTAAGACAATTACAGCTAAGTTCCAATTAGCTTAACATTTGTGACTAAACTAAAGTAACATTTATATTATGTAAACTCCAGCATTTTGTGAAACACATAAAGAAACATTTATAATTACGCTGTAGTCTCCAGCAAGAATATTTTTTGAAAATTTCACATACAATGTCAATAGATGGTCTAATATAGCATTCTAGAATGTTCTTTTCATTATTTTAGTTATTGCTTATTGGTTCCTATTGTTCATCCTTGTTATTACTTTGTGTTCATTTTGAAACTGAGTTTACGTCAGAGCTTAAAGTCGTATCCGTTCATAAGAGCTCATTTTTGGTTTTTTTGGTTTTCATTACGTTAAATGCATCATGTGATTTTTCTTGTATTTATTTGTATTTACAAAAGAAAGTCGTGTATAACCCCCCTTGTCAATAGGCCACTTTGGGCAATGACAATAAATTGGTCAAAGCGTCAAAGCGTGTCTCTCTCTCTCTCTCTCTCTCTCTCTCTTAGTTTCCTTTCCTTGCCAAGTTCTTCCTTTTTCCTCTGTTCTAATTTTCTGTTCCTGGGATGCTTTCATACTTTAGCTTCACGGTTTTCTTCAATCTTCTGCTGCGATCCAATGGGGGTCATCTGTTGGTCTGCTTCGCTCAGGGAGGTCTATATTTGGTCTTTTTTTGTAACGTTTTTCTAGCAGGTTGGGCTGGTATAGGGTTGTTGTGCCTGGCAGTTTGGTTGGCTGGGTCTGTGTTTAGTCTTATCTTTTACTTCAGATCTGATCAGTGTCACCTCCCGCAATTCAAAATCAGTAAATCGTACGTCAGGTAATTCATCATCATCATCCATCATCATTATTCTTCTTCTTCTTCTTCTTCTTATTATTATTGTTATTATCATTATAATCATTATAATATATGTTGTTGTTGCGTGGACTGCTCAATTAAAAAAAAAAGTTGTTGAAAGCATTTGCCTTGTCTGTACATGTTTTTGTTTTTGATTGCTGTTGTTGTTGTTGTTGTCATTGTTGTTGGTATTGTTGTTGTTTTTTGTATCAGCACAATAAACCAAGAAGTCTGAAAACAGCAATGACAATGACAATGACAAATTCTTTTATTTCGAGGATAATGAATAAGCTCCCATGTGCTTTTTTACATCCAGTCCCCGCCCTTAAGGATATATAGCAAGAAAAGCCCAGCCACTCAACGGTTTTTCGGACAAGCGGACTCACGTAGGCCTATCTATACACGGAGGTCTGTTTTCGTGTCTGTGGGACGCATAAGACTAATTCAGGAAAAAGCAACTCTTCCCAACATAACAATGCAACTCTTCATTTCCACGACTGACACATAGGCCACTGTCAGGAATCCGGATTTCACACGCCCACTTTAGAGGATAGTCATAATTATGACTCTGCTTCCATTCTGCATTTGACAACAGTTGTCTTTGGTTTTGTATTAAAATTGTACAGACAACTCATTGTGTTCTTGATTGTTTAATGATATTGCCGGGAAAAAAATCACAGTCGCTCGCTGATTATTTGCCCTTCCTTGTTCAAAAAAGTTCCCTGTGACAAACACTGCTACAATTGGTGGGGGGGGAAACCGGACAAATGTGTAGAACTGCAAACGGGGGGGGGGGGGGGGGGGGGGGAAACTGCGGACTCCCATGAAAAAAACACTTTGGGGTTCTTATTCCATATCCTCGAAATAAAGGAATAAAAATAAATAGTACATAAATAAATGAATAAAATGAATAATAAGGCGTGTAACTTCGATCTGCCCAATTTTTGAAAGCACCTGGCAACGATTACCCCTTCAATGGAAACCCGGGCACTTTTCGCTTAATATGCCCCACGATTTAATTTTTAAGTTAGTTACGCCTACTGTCTATGCGTTCAACTAAGAAAGGGAAAAAAGAATAACTTATGCAACATGTTGTATAGCCCTAGGCCTATCCTAAGACTAACGTGGGATATGTCGTTAACTTTCCCATCATGTGTCACAAACCTCCGTTTGGCCTAATGGATAAGGCATCGGCGCCTCCTAAACGGCGGATCGGCTTATCAGTGTGGGGAGCCGGGGATTGGGGGGTTCGAGTCCCGTCGGAGGTGTTTTTTTTTTTTTTTTTTTTTTGGGGGGGGGGGGGGGGGGGGGGGTGTTCTTTCTTTTTTTTTGTTGTTGGTATGGAGGTCAAAGTTTTTTAAAAAAAAAAATCTCCCACGAAGGGTGCCGGGGAGTGCCCAGTATTCAACGCATCCTCACCTTATGGAAATTCTGTGTGAGGAATTCCCTCTTTTCTAGCCCTTCCTTTTTGTTTCTTGTCTTGCTCCTTTTCTTCCTTTTCCACCCCCTTCTTTGTCTTTTTTTTCGTCTTCTTGGTCCATTCTCCTGCCCCCCGCCAAAAAATTTTAAAAAGATAACAATTATCTCCGGGCTAAAGTCCGATGCGCTGGGCCTGACTTGCCAGGCGCTTAACGGCACCCACAACGCATTTTTCGCTCATATGACAGACAAACAATAGTTTTTGTCTGAGTGTTCAAGGGGCGAAGAAGAAGTCAGCAATCAAACACACACGTCTTGTTTTTTCCCGGGAGTGTTTGTGTGTGTGTTGTGTGTGTGTGTTGTGTGTTTGTGTGTTTGTGTGTGTGTGTGTGTGTATGTTTTGTGTGGTGTGTGTGTATGTGTGTGTGTATGTGTGTATGTGTGTGTGTTGTGTGTATGTGTGTATGTGTGGGGGTGTGTGTGGTGTGTTGTGTGTGTGTGTGTGTGTGTGTAGTGTGTGTATATGTGTGGTGTGTGTGTATGTGTGTTGTGTATGTGTGTGTGTGTATGTGTGTGTGTGTTGTGTGTTGTATGTTTTGTGTGTGTGTGTGTGTGTGTATGTGTGTATGTATGTGTGTGTGTGTGTATGTGTGTATTTTAGTGTGTGTGTGTGTGTGTGTGTTTTTGGGGTGTGTGTTTGTGTGTGTTGTGTTTCAGCATTCGTGGAACTTCAGTATTTTTTACCTGAAGCTTTCAGGGGGTTACCTTGTTCCCTGACATTGACTCACCACCACGATCACCACCACGATCACCATCACCACATTTATCACCACCATCATGATCCCCATCACCACCACGATCACCACCACCATCACCACCCCGTTCACCACATATCACCATCACCACCCCGATCACCACCATGATCACCATCGCCACCACGATCACCATCACCACCACGATCACCATCACCATGATCCCCATCACCACCACGATCACCATCACCAACCACGATCACCATCACCACCATGATTACCATCACCACCATGATCCCCATCCCACCACGATCACCATCACCACCACGATCCCATCCCCACCATGATCACCATAAACCACCACGTTCACCATCACCACCACGATCCCCCATCACCACCATGATTACCTCACCCCCATGATCCCCATCACCACCACGACCCCCATAAACCACCTTGATCACCATCACCCCCACGATCACCATCACCACCACGATCACCACCACGATCCCCATCACCACCTGTTCACCATACGCATCACCTTTCACCATCATGATCACCACACGATCACCATCACCACCATGATCCCCAAACAATGATCACCACCACCATGTTCACCACCATGTTGTTGTTGGTGTTGTGCCGTTCCCCAGCTTTACCACCCTGGGGTTCCCCAGAAAAATGCACTCTGACTCACTCCATCCACCTGGGAATCACTGTGAGATAGGAAGTACACCGGGTGAGAAGTTTGCGTGTATGACTTTTTTCCCAAGTACCCTGCCACATAGGCAGCCATTTCTCCGACTTCAGAGGATTTTTTCTCCTATAAAGGAGAGTGCAGGTTGTTATGTTAAGAGCTTGTCATGGCTGAAGGCAATCTCAACACAACATTTTAAACATAACAACATTTTAATGTAGGCCTTGGCAATTAGCTGACATCAAGAAACTGACACAGCTTTTGGCCTGGGCCAAGATCACCACCATGATCACCATCACGATCACCATCATGATAACCACCACCACCACGATCATCACCACCACCACGATCACCACCACCACCACCATGATCACCATCACCACCATCATCACCACGATCACCACCACCACCACCATGATCACCATCACCCCTTATCACCACGATCACCCCACCACCATGATCACCATCACCACCATAATCATCATGATCACCATCACCACCATGATCACCACCACACCACATATGGTGAAACCACCACCACCCCACCACCACACCCACCACCACCCCATAATCATCATGATCACCATCACCACCATGATCGCATCACCACCATGATCACCATCACCACGATCGACCATCACCACCATGATCACCATCACCATCACCACCACGATCACCATCACCACCATGATAATCATCACCACCATGATAATCACCACCACGATAAGCATCACCATGATCACCCCCACCACAATAACCCACAATGATCAATCACCAAAATGATCCCCGCCAGATCACCCCCCACGATCAGTTGATCATCATCACAACATGATCCCATTCCCACACGTCCCCATTCAAATACGTTCCCCATCACCCCACGATCCCCATTTCCACCATGTTTCTCACAACTTTGTCACCCCCATAAACCCCAGCTATATAAGAAACCCTCCCACCATGTTCTCCAAAATGATCCCTCACCCCATGTCCTCACCCATCATCACAACACTAATGATCCTTTTTCACCAAAAAACCTCATAAAACCCCAGGGCCCCCCAAAATGATCCTCCCCTTCAAAATCCTCCTCACTAAAAACCCTCACCATCCCTTTGAAAATCCCACTCATCACCATGACCCTCACCCCCAAATTTTCCCTTCACCTCACTTAATAACCCTCACCATCATATGATAACCCTCACGTCTACATGATCTCACCATCACTCAAGATACCTAGGACGGGCAGCACCCTTCAGTCTCGGAGGAAGACTTGGAGTTGCTGTCTTTAGGTTTTTTTTTTAATTCGGTACGCGGGTCGGGTGGTGGCCAGCCCACACGGCAAGGCAGACAGTGCCGTGGAGGAGGGGCCCCCAGGCAAGTCTGAAATGCGCTCTGTTGTCTGTTGCCTGGGTGCAGCCTTTCTTTTTCTCGCTTCTTTGTCGTGCTGCTGAGCGAGTGCTCTTCAATCATGACCCCCCCACCATCCATCGACTTACCATCTACAATCGGCCCAGGTCACTTCCCCGCACCCCGACATCCCCAGGGACTCCATTCCATCTCAGGTTCCCATGTTCCCCACCCCCCTCCCTTTTAAAAAAAAAGCTTAATTAATTTTATTCGTCATCTCATCAAAATTTATGTCGTCGTGGGTCTCATACCCTTCTATCAGCCCCGTTCTTTAGACTGTAGTTTGCCTGTTTGGGGTCATCAGGTGGTGGTTAAAAACCCCTGTTAATAAATTTTAAATTCAGAAATGTGTAGGTCACGGCTCGGTTTGTCGGTGGTCATGTAGCAGCGGTAAAAGGGAAAAAACTGCGCAGGTCCCCTTACTTTATTACCCAAATATTCCCCCTTTTTTACTTGACTCATCGTTCCAAAAAAAAAAAAGTAGCCCAAAATGCTTATCCAAAATATCCGTCATTTTTCAGCAGTAGGGAAAAAGGGGGAAGGGGGAAGGGGGAAGGGGGGGGGGGGGGGGGGGGGGGGTAAAAAGTTTCCCCTCAAAAAAAAGAACCGGGTTTAGATTACAGAACCCCAAAAAAACAATTTTTCCCCCCCCCCCCCCTCCCTTTTCCCCCCCCCCCCCCCCCCCCCCTTTCCCCCCCCCCCCCCCCCCCCCCCCCCCCCCCCCCCCCCCCCCCCCCCCCCCCCCCCCCCCCCCCCCCCCCCCCCCCCCCCCCCCCCCCCCCCCACGCCTGTACAAATTAATACACACAGGAACAGGATGTAAAAAAAGCAACAGGGCTTATTTTATCCTGGATAAAAAGAATTAAAAAAAAAAACCTCTGCCCCCCCCCCCCCCTTTTTCCTTCCCAGAAAGACAAAAATCCTCTACCAGCAAAGTCCAATGCTGGGCCCTGAATTTCGGGTGTTCAGGGCGCAAAAAGCATTTTGCTCATATGATGAAAAAAACTGTTCTGTGAGCATTTGACGACCAAAACGAAAAAGGTTTTCAATAATTTTTAGAAAATTCTGAGAGTGAAAAAAATCACGCCCTAATGTTTTGCTGTCCTTTTGTGAAATTGTGGGTGTTTCGCAAAAAACCCTAAACCCACCACCCAAAAAAAAATAAGAGCCCTGCAAGCTTTTTCATATTGCCCTGTTTCTTCATGAGCTACAACCGAGGCCCCTTGGCCCAACGCACGCAGAACATCTTGCGAACACGTTAAATCTTTTTCCTTTTCATTTTTATTTCATGTGTGCAGTGAGAACAGTTTACAAAAACCGATAATAAGGGATTGGATGTAACAAAAACACCAACGTGCTTTTCCATTTCCTCGAATACATAAATATAAGAAAGAACGACGAACAAACCCTTTCAATGTTTTCATACGCAGGGGTCAGCGTGGAACACAAAAAAACCAAAAAACCAGTTCACCACGTTTTATCAGGACACCCCTGTCTATTGTTTGGTCTCTTCCGTTTGGCGTTTGGAAAGGTTTTTTTTTTTCTTTTTTTTTTATCTCCGTCCCTTTTTACAAGAAAAGTTTGTTTAAAACAAAAAAAAATAGATTTTAGTTTTTGATTGTGCAAAGTTTAACGAATTGGGAGAAGTTTGGACAAACCCTTTTTTTGACGACGTTCGGGTTTCTGTTTCCCTTTAAAAAAAAAAAAACGTATTTTTTTTCTCTGAGGATTGTGGGAAAAAAGTACCCGGCGAGAAGTAGGCCCAGGTCTATCTCCACTTAGCTGTGACAAGGATGGGGGGCTGTGTGTATGTCAGAAATTTTGTGTGTGGTGGATCGTGCATTTCTTTGCTTGCAGAGGGTGCGTGTTACGTTTATCTCCCCTCTGTGTGAAAAGTGGACCCAATTTTTGCTTCTTTTTGGAATTGAAGTGCTGTACTGTGGGAAAACCCCTTTTTCTTTTTTCTTTCCCTTTTGTGGGTAGTATGGGTTTTTTGTTTTTTTAAACCCCCGCCCTTCCACTCACCAAACACCACACAACATGTGCTCCCTCATGTGGTGCGCGTTAATCCTGTCTGCTGTACTTGGTTAAGCCTCCCAAAAAAAATTCCTTAAGTTGGGCAAAAAAAATATTTTATTTACCAAAAATTCAAACACTTCTGTGAGGTAATTTTCTTTGGCCCTGATAAAACTCACCATTCCCACGGTGTATACCAAATCAGAGCCCCCGATGAAGCTGCTGAATTTTGGGGTTAAATTTATTTATCTCAGTGTACGACAAACATGCTCCCTTTATAAAAAGAAGGAGTTAAAGAAAAAACCAAACCTCCAGGTAACAAAAAACATAGAATCTGAGATAAACTTAAGAAACCACCTGAAACCCATGGTACCATGAACAATTCAGGAACAAAGGGAAAAAAGTGAATTCCATTAAACACAGATCAAAGATAATTACTTTCAACAGTTGTTAATTACCCCTAGTGACTCTGGCCGATTTGGAAAGCCATCAATACATTTTGTAATAAACATGTTTCAAAAAGTCAACAGTTCATTAAAGACATATCAACTGATGAATTTTTAACAACCATTTTCAAATGTAGCAATAAAGTTATAACATGTGACAAGTCAAGCGAAAATGATCTTCATTACCTACAACAATTATTAACTCAAAAAATATTAACTTTCCATTTAATCTCGCCCAAAGAAAACCTTTGATGTATTAGAAGCATTAAAAATGCAAGAATTCTAGAACACTTGATCTTTGGACAAGTTAGTGCTCGGATTATAAAACTGCTTTGTCCCGGTTTTGTTGAAACACTGACATATCTATACACTTGTGTATTGAGAAGAGATGTTTTCCTCTCAAGTTTAAAAGGCAAAAGTTTACCTGTCCATAAATCAGGTGACTGCTCTTTCCTTTAAATTACAGGCCAATTTCAATTCTCTCTGTACTATCTAAACCCATTGAAAAACCATACAACATCCCTAATTCTTACTTTTAAAAAACATTATTGCACGAGGATCAATCGGGTTTCGTAAAAACTATTCCTGTCACACTGCTCTAACTCAGCTCACTGACAGTTCCTACACAATATAAAATGACAATAAGTTTACTGGCCTCCTTTTTGTTGACTTTTAAAAAGAAATTTTATGTGATCAACCACTTTTTTGTTATTGCGTAAATTAGAATTTTTACAAACTGCCACCTGAAGTTATCCCAAATATTTGAAAATTTTCTGTCCAATAGGCAGCAGCTTGTATCTGTAAATAACAAGCATCAGAACTACTACCATTAGACATGGGGTACCACAAGGTCAGTATTGGGACCCTCTTGTTTTCAGTCTATGTAAATGATTACCCCATTTTTTTTAAATGAAAGGAAATGTTTGCTATGATACCACTTTT
>CM054164.1:33589003-33591503 GCA_028751875.1 Rapana venosa
CTTTTTTGGGGGAGTTCTTGTGTTCATTTTTGTTGTTTTTTATTCATTTGTGTGTATATGTGTGTGAGGGGGGGGGGGGGGGGAAAGCATTTGGGTGGGGTTTTTTTTTTTTTTTTCTTTTTTGTCTTTTTGTTTTTTTGGGTTTTGGGTTTTTTTCTTTGTTTTTGTTTGTTTGTGTTATGACGGTTTTTTTTCAAGTTTTTTGAATTATTTAAAATTGTAGGGTCTATATTTGGGGGTTTTTTGTTTTTTTTTTAATTCCACATTGTTATGTTTTTGGTTTTTTTTGTTTGATTTGTATGTTTCCATAATTGGGTTTTTTTATTCTATGTTCATTAATTTTTTTTTTTTTTCTCGCTTTTTTTTCTTTCTTTAGGTAGTGGTTTGATAAATAAAAGCAAATGCTGCTTATTAATGTACCATCTGAAAAAAAAAAGTTTGACTTTGACTTTGATTTGATTGACACACCGAACACCACACACACACCAACACCCCAGACCCTCAAAAAAAGCCTTGACAAAATTTTTAAATCTTTGTTGGCTATGGCAGGGTTGGTGGTAAAGCGGTTTGGGGTTGTGTGTGGTGTGTGTGTTCTTTCTTTTTTTTTTATTTAAGGATAATGGAACAAAACCATTTATTATTTTATTTTTTAAAACATGGTCCTGTGTGTATGGTCTTGAAAATTTTGCCACCCGTTCCCGCTTGCTTGCTTGCCGTTTGTTCGCAGCGTATAACAAAAAAAAAAAAGAGGGGGGGGGGGGGGGGGGGGAAAGGGGGAAAAATAGAAGTCTTATGACGACGATGGAAATTTTTTTCCCGTAAAAAGACTTATATGACGATCTTTGGGAACGTGTTTTTGTGAAAAGGGGTTGGGAATTTTCGTTTTTCTTAAACAAAGAAACAGTTTTCTTTTCAAAAAATTTTTTGAAAAAAAAAAATGATAAGATGTGAAAAAGAAGAGGGGTGAACCCATTTTGGGTTGACAACCCTTGAGCTGTATGTCGATTTGTGTGCAGTGTAGGGTTTTTTAAATTTTCTCGCTTCAGGGTGTGCTCGCTGTGGTACAATCTTCTTTTTATGTGTGTGTTTTTTTTTTTTTTTGTTTTGGGAATGTCCCTTCACTATTGGTGTAAGGAACACCCCCTTCAAACCAAAATTCTTCTCTTCTCTTCTCTCTCTCTCTCTCTCTCTCCCCCTTCTCCCCCTTCCCCTCTCTTCTCTTCTTTCTTTAAGTATTATTTTATTATCGCAATATTACAGTAGTGGTCTTTACTGGGGGAAGAAAAATTTTTAAACAGCAATGAGTTATAATGTGAGAGCTATAAAACTTTCTGAACAGGGTATTTTTTTGAATATTATTCCCTTTCCCTTTTAAAAGGCAGTTAGGGTTTGGGAATAAACAAAAATGGTGGGTTTAAAAAGGATTGAGAACGAACATGGCATATTTTTAGATATTTGGGGTTCCATGCATTTTTGCCCCCATTTAATATTTAAAAAGTTACTTTCCCCGAGCAAGAAATATTTTCAAAATGTGTTTTTTTTCATTTTGGAATGCATGAATTCATAATTTAGCATTAATTCATGGGGGGACAAAGCGAGATTTGGGAATCAAAGTTTTTAATGTTGCAATCAAGGCACCTTGTTTTTCAAAGGGGTCAACCAAATCATTCCAAAAAATTCCCCCGTGAGGGGCCCCGAAAAAAAGTTATTTGTATGCCTTTTTGCAATCAAAGTATCAAAAATTTTTCTCAAAAAAATCTTTTCCTTTGTTCCCCCGCCCGGCTTTATGTCATCAAAATGCTTTTTTAGTCAACGCAAAAAAAAAAATCTGGTGAATATCAAGCCAGTATTTGACAAAAACTTCAAGGCCAAAGGATTCAAACAATTTACCCGTAAAAAAAGAAAAATGTTTTTCCCAAAAGAAAAGATTTTTGATTTTTAAAAAGGAAACAAACTGCCCCTTTTTTCCGATTCCGTACAGATCCATCATATTACTTTTAAGTATTTGATAATTTTTTCAAGTGACTTTTTCACAACAGTGAGCAAAATTTTGGGTTTTTCATTTTTTTTACATCCCTGTTGTCAGTGTCAAAGTTAGTGTATATGTTCCCCGGAGGCATTTGAAACCCTTGGGGAAAAAATTGGGAAATTTTTGGGTTTGGTCATCCAAAGTCTTTTTTTTATGAATTATATAATTTTTAATTGGCAGAAGAAATGAAATATTGCTTGTCGTTTTGGATAATCAGTTCTTGTTAAAGAATTTCCCCTTTTAAAAATTTTTGGAAAAGAGACTTGAATCCATACTTTTATATGGCTAATTTCGTTGATAGAAAGAGAGGTAAGCTGTGTTTTTTAAGTTTGTTTTTTAATGGGGTGGAAAACCCCAATGCTATTTTTATGGTTTTTTTTGGCTTTACTGTCAAACTTTGAAATTTTTTAAGAAGATTTTGCAGCGAAAAATAAACTTCTTGTCATAATTAATTTTGGGATAAAGATTGAC
>CM054164.1:33596503-33609003 GCA_028751875.1 Rapana venosa
GGGGTTTGTGCTTTGGTGGTGTTTTTTGTGTGTGTTGTTTGTGTGTTGTTGGGTTTTGTTTGTGTTGGTTGGGGTTTTTGTGTTTGTGTTGTGTGTGGTTGTGTGTTGGTTTTGTTGGGGGTTTTGTTTTGTGGGGTGGGCATGGTGTGTTTGGGTGTGTGTTGTGTTGGGTTTTCTTTGGGTTTTTTTTGTGTTTGGGGGGTGTGTGGTTTGTGGTGGGTTTATTGGGGTTTTTGGGTGTTGGTGTGTATTGGGGTTTTTTTGGTTGTGTTGAGGTTTTTGGTTGTGTTGTGGTTTTTTGAGTGGGGTGTGGGGGTTTTTTTAAATGTTTTGTTGTGGGGTGGGGAGTGTTTTGTGTGTGGGGTGAGGTTTGTTGTGTTGTTGGGGTGTGGTGGGTTTGGTGTGTGGGGTGTTGTGGGGGTGTGGTGTGTTTGGGTGGTGTTTGGTGTTGTGGTGTGGGTTGGGGGTGTAGTGGTGTGTTTGGGGGTGGTTTGGGTTTTTGGGGTGGGTGGGTTTTTTTTTGTGGTTTGGGGTGGGTGTGGGGTGTGGGGGGGGGGGGGGGGTGTGTGGGGGGGGGGTTTTTGGGGGGGGGGGGGGGGTTGGGGGGGGGTTGGTTGGGGTTGGTGGGGTGGGGGGGTGGGGGGGGGGGGGTTGGTGGTAGGGGGGGTGGTGTTGGGGGGGGTGGGGTGGGTGTGGGGTTTGGTTGGGGGTGGGGGGGGTTGGGTTTTTGTTGGTGGGGTGGTTTTTTTGGGTTTTTTGGGGTATTGGGGGTTTTTTTGGGGGGGGAGTGGTGTGTGTGTTGTTGTTGGGGTTTGGGGGGTTTGGGTGTGTGTGGGGTGGGGAAAGGGGTGGTGTTTTTGGGGGGGGGTGTTGGGGGTTTTAGGTTTTTTTGGGGTTTTTTGGGGGTTTTTTTATTTTGGGGGGTGTTTAAGGAAGGGGAATTTTTGGGGGTGGAGGGGAGGGTTTGGGGTTTTTGGAGGGTGGGTTTTTTGGGGTTTTTTTTGGGGGTTTTTGGGGGGGGGGAAGGGGAAGGGAAAGGGAAGGGGAAGTGGGGGGTGGAGGGGTTTTTGGGGGAGTGGCGGGGGTGGGGGGCTTTTGGGGGGGTTTTTTTTGGGGGGGGGAAGGGGGGAGGGAAGGGAATGGGAGGGGTTTTTTTGGAAGTGAGAATGGGAGGTTTTTTTTTTGGGGTTTTAAAACACGGGGGCCCCCCCGGGGGGGCTTTTTAAAAACCCCACCAAACCCGGGGGGGGGAAAGGGGACGGTAATGACAGCCCGGGAAAAGCACCAAAAGACAGGGGCACCATGGAAAGGGGGACAGGGACAGGGGACCATGGACGGGGGGACGGACGGGGGACGGGGGGGGGCAAAATACAGGGGGACCGGGACAGGGGACGTGGGCGGGGCCAAAAAGGGGGGGGGGCCCCGGGAAAGGGGCCCAGGGGGGGGGGCCCCCGTAAAAAACAAAAACACAACCCAGGGGCGGGGGGAGGGGGAAAACAGTGGACCAAATGGCAGGGGGGCAAGGGACGGGGGGCTGGCGGGGCCCCAGGGGGGGGAAAAGGGGGGGGGGGACATAAGGGGGGGCCCCCCAGGGGGGGGGGCCCCTGGAAGGGCCCGGGGGGGAAGGGGCGGGCCCCGGGGGGGAAGGGGGGCCCTCAGGGGCACCAGGGGGGGGGCACCCGGGCGGGGACCCCCCAGGGGGGGGGACCTGGGGGGGGGGGGGGCACCGGGAAGGGGGGACGGGCAAAGGACCGAAACCCTCACTACCGGGAAAAGGGGGAAAAAACCCGGGGAAAATTTTTTTTTGGGTTTATTGGGGGGGGGGGAATTCCCGGGGGCCCCCCGGTTAAAAAAAAAAAAACCCAAAAAAAAAAAGGGGGTGTTTGGGGGGGGTTTTTTTGAAAGGAAAAAAGCGCAAACACAAACAAGGGTCCCCTCCTGGTCCTCAAAAAAGATTTTGCAAAGTGGAACCAAAGAAAATTTATGCCTTGAAAAAAAACCCATTACAAAACTATAAGGTCCCCCAACCTTGTGGTCAAGGGCGGGATGGGGGAAAAACCCCCCCCCTGGGGCCCCGAATTTAAACCCCCCCCCTTTGTCTTTATTTTCCTGATAAAAGGGGGTCCCCTTTAAATTTAAATGGGGGGTTTTTCAAGGCCGGGAAGGGTTTTATCCGGGGAACTTTGGTTGTGGGGAAAGGGATAAAAAGGGTTTACAAGAATGTTGCTTATTTTTTAGCCATCTTTTAAATTTTTCCCCCAAATTTTTTTTTTTTTTGGGAAAAAATTTTTTTTTTTCCAATTGGTTTTTTTTTTTTTAAAAGATGGGGAAAAAAACCCCCCAAAAAAAAAAAAACAAACAAAAATTTTTCCCCCTTTGGGGGGGTTTCCGTTTAAAAGATGTTTGGTTTCCCAAAGGTGAAGGTTGGGGCGGTTTGCCCCATTTTTTGTTTCCCCTTTTTAATTTGATGGGTTTTTGGGCCCTAACCAAAACGTTTTTTAAGAGATTTAACCCCCCCTTTCCCCTTTTCCAAAATTTTTTAAAAATTTTTAATGTTTTGTGGTTTTGTTTTATTTTTCGGGGGTTTTTTTTTAAAATTTTTTAGCAAATTTTTAGGGGCGCACGAATTTTTTGAAAAACTGTTTTTAATTTAATTTGGGTTTTTTTGCTGTTAAAAAAGGTTGAAGGGTCCTTTTTTTTTCAAGTTTTGCCCCAAATTCCAAATTTTTAAAATTTTTTTAAAAATTTTTTTATTTTTTTTTTTTTCCCCAAAAAGGGTTCTTTTTCCTTTTTCCCCTTTTTAAAATGGTGGGGTCCCCCCACCCCCCCCCCCCTTCCACAAACCCAAAACCCCCCTTTTTTTGGAGTTTTTGGGTTGGGAAGGTTTTTAAAAGGAGGGGAGGGGGGGGGGGAAGGTTTTAGGGCAGAGCCTGGGTTTTCTGTGGCAGGGGGAAAAAAGGGGGGTTTTTTTGGGGTTAGGGAAAAACGCCTGAAAAAAAAAAAAAAAAAAAAAAGGGGGGGGAAACCCTTTTGGGGCCCCAAAAAATTTTTCCCCCCCTTTCTTGGGGGTTTTGGGGTTTTCTTTGTAACATTAAAACCTGGAACTTATTTTGGGGGAAAAAAAAAAAGGAACAAAGAATTCCCTGGAAATTTGTGTAAAAAAAATGGGGGGAAAAAATAAGTTTTAAAAGGAAAAAAAAAGGGGGGGTGTTTTTGGGAGGTTAAAGGGGGGGGGGAGCCAATTTAAGCGAAAAAATTTGGTGATTTTAAAAAAAAAGTGGATTTGTTGGTTAAAAAAAGGAAATGGGCATTTATTTTTTTTTTTAAAATTGTTGTTTTTGGAGTTAAGGGGATTTTTTTTGGACAAAAGGGAAACAGGGGTAGTTGGTTTTAGCGGGTTTTTGGGAGTGGGATTTAGGGAAAGGGAGGGAGGAGGGAAAGAAAGGGAGGAGGGGGGGAGAGGAAAGGGGTTGTGGTGTGGATGGGGCCGGGTTTTGGGGCCGATCCTTTGGGCAAATGTAGGGGGGGTTTTTTTTAAAAAAAAAAAAAAAAAAAAAAAATGGAATTTTAGTTTTTGGAAAAAAAAAGGGTTTCTTTTTAACGTTAAAAAAAATTTTAGTTAAAAAATTTTAAAATTTTTGGGAGTTGCAGCCAAACTAAAAAAAATTTAAAGTAAAAAAGGTAATAAACCCCGAAAAAAGGATGTTAGGAGTGAGTTTAAGGGGTTTAGTTGGGGGGTAAATTTTGGTGGGGGAGTTAAAGGGGGTTTTTTAGGGGGTGGTGAGTTTTTCCCCGTCTAAACCAAAAAAAATAACAAATTTCAAACTTTCCATGGTAGGTTCTTGTGTTAAATTCTTTTTGGCAAGACTGTTTCGTTATTATGTATGAGTTTTTAGGGGTTTTTAGTTTTTAACCAAGGAGGAGGAGGTTTTTGGGGATTTAGGTTGGCGGGATTATTAAATTATTAAATTTATTTTAAATTATTATTAGTTATTAAATATTATTATTTTTATTAAAATTATTATGTTTATTATTATTTTTAAAATATTAATTTAATGGGAGGGGTTTTGGGGAAGCAAAAGGGGGACAGTTAAAACGGAAAGGGGTGGGGGCGGGGGCATTTTGTAGGTGGGTATTTTTTAAAGGGAAAAAATGAGGGGAGATTAGGGATGATGATTAAAGGATGATTAAACACATTATTAATGATGATGATGATTGATGGGGATGATTATGATGATGATTAAGGGGTTGATGATTTATTAACATTAAAACCCTCAGACATGTATGATGATGTAATGTTTATTAAAACAAAAATTATTTTGTTTATTGAGGAGGGGAATTGTTAGAATTAAAAGGGGGAAACCAAAAAAACAACACATAAACGAAGGGCATAGTCAAGTTAATTAAAGGGCGGGGTCGGGCAATTTACGGGGAATGGGACACAAACGGGGAAAAGTGCAACTTATTAAGGCCAAAACGAAAAAATGAAAGGTTTTATGTTGCCTTCTCTTTTTCCTTCATCTCTTTTTTAAAAAGGGACTTTTCTCTTTTTACCCCCTCTCTCTTTTTCCTTCTCTTTTTTTTCCTTCCCCCTTTTTCCTTCTCTCTTTGTTCCCTTCTAAAAATTTTTTTTCCCTCGGTTCTTTTCCTTCTTTCTTTATTTCTCTCCTTTTTTCCTTCTTCTCTTTTTCAACTTCCCCCCTTTTTTTAAAACTCTCCTTTTTCTCCCCCTTTTTCCTCCTTTTCCTTCTTCCTCTCCCCTTTCCTGGGCCCCCCTTTCCTCAAAAAAAATTTAAAAAATGTTAAGGGAAATTTTTATAACAGGTTTTTTGGGGGTTTACAGGATCTTGATTACAGGGAAAAGGCAGTACAGATCTGATAGTGACAGGACAGTGGACAGGTTTTTAAAATTTTTTTTCTTCTTTTATTTTGAGGCAGTGGAATAACACCGTGTGCTTTTTTCATCCATCCGTGTTGTAGGGCAGTTGTAAAAATTTTTGTCACCTTCCCCCCCACAATGGCCTACTCTTCCAAAAAGGGGGAAGGGGTTTTTTAAAAGTGGGTTTGCAAGATGTTCTGCGTGCGTTTCCCCACAGGGGACCCAGTTTATAGTCTCACCCAAAAGGGGATTTTGGGGAGAGGGAGTCGGACTGAGGTTGACTCCGGGGAAAAAAATCCTTGGAACGAGAATCAAACCCCGGGTCAGCAGACCCGAAAATCCCTGTAACCCCCAGGCAATCCCCCCCCCGTCTGTGGTTGCCTGGTGGGGGGGTAGCGGGGTGGGGAAACGCCAGGTCGGGGGGAGGTGTGTGGGAAAAAATATGAAAATCTCCATAAAACCTTTTTTGTCCTGCGTGTTTGGGGTTTTACGTTCTAAAGGGTCATGCCGAATCTCATTTCGAACTTCCAGTTGTAGGTTTTCTTTTTGTTCCATTCTTTTGGCAAGGTCTGGTTTCGATTCACACTTCCTGAGCAAGTGCATTTTGTAACCAAGAAAAAGGGAGGGGGCTTTGGACCAGCCCTGAGTTTAAAATTTAGATAATAATTATATATTATATTATATATATATATATATATATTTTAAAAAGTTTATTTATTTTTTTTTTTTAAATATTTTAATCATCAAACATGGTCAGAGCCACCATCAGCTAGACCCACCCCCGAACGAAAAGGGGTGGTGCATGTGTACGGAGTTCTTCTTAAAGGAAAACAAAAATGAATGATATGATGAGATGATAAAAACAACAACAATAATAATAATAATATTTTTAAAGTGATGTGGTGATGATGATGATTTTAATGATGATGAAAAAATAAAAAAAAAAAACAAAGCAGCAATGAAATATGATATAATTTTAAATTAATACAAAAACAACAAAAACAACAACAAAAATAACGTTTCGGTACATTCCCACCCTTGAGGGAGGCACATTTTAAAAAAAATAAAAGGAAAAAAGGAAAGCCAAAAAAACAACACATAACTGGATGGGCATAAAGGTAAATTTTCACACTGTGCGTGTAGCAATCACAGAAATGGGAACAAAAACAGTGAGTGCTTACATCATTATGGCTACAAAGACAGGAGAAAGAAATGAATGTGTTTTATGTTGCTTCTCTCTCTCTCTCATCTCTCATCTCTCTCCTCCCTTTCTCTCTCTCTCCCTCCCTCTCTCCCCTCTCTCTCCCCCTCTCTCTCTTTCTCTCTCCCCTCTCTCTCTCCTCTCTCTCTTTCTCTCTCCTCTCTCTCTCTCTCTCATCCCTCTCTCTCTCTCCTCCCCCCTCTCTCTCTCCCCCTCTCTCTCTTTCTCTCTCCCTCTCTCTCTCCCTCTCTCTTCTCTCTCCCTCTCTCTCTCTCTCCCTCTCTCTCCCTCCCCTCTCTCTCCTCTCCCTCTCTCTCTCTCTCCCCCCTCTCTCTCTCCCTCTCTCTCTCCTTCTCTCTCTCCCTCTCTCTCTCGCCCTCTCTCTCTCTTATTATTATCGTAAGTGGAGTTTTTATAACTGAGGTTTTTGTTGTTGTTGTTACAGGATCTTGATAGCAGGGACAGTGCA
Source organism: Rapana venosa (assembly GCA_028751875.1). NCBI lineage: Eukaryota > Metazoa > Mollusca > Gastropoda > Neogastropoda > Muricidae > Rapana > Rapana venosa. The sequence continues at coordinate 33,603,053 of CM054164.1, forward strand.
GTACAGGATCTTGTTAGTGACAGGGACAGTGGACAGGTATATTAATTCATTTTTCTTCTTTTATTTTGAGGACAGTGGAATAAGCACTCGTGTGCTTTTTTCATCCAGTCCGTGTGTGTATGCAGTTGTGTAAATTTTGTCAACCGTTCCCACCGGCACACAATGGCCTACTCTTCCGAAAAGCGGAACGGGTTTTAACGTGTGTGCAAGATGTTCTGCGTGCGTTCGCACACGGGACCTTGGTTTATAGTCTCATCCAAAGGACTTTTGGGGAGAGTAGATTCGGCACTGGAGGTTGACTCCAGAGGAAAAAAATCCTGTGAACGGGAAAGGAACCCGGTCACAATCACGAATACATCTCTAACCACCAGGCTTATCCCGTCCCCCGTCTGTGGTTGCCTTGGTGGGTGGCAGCGTGGGAGGAAACGCCAGTGTCAGGGGAGGTGTTGGAGATCGTCATGAAAATCTCCTTTATACCCTTTTTTGTGCTGCGTGTTTGTGGTGTACCCGTTCTAGGGGGCTATGCCGTATCTCATTTCGACTTCCAGTTGTAGTGTTTCGTTTTGTTCCATTTTTTTGGCATAGGTTGGTTTGTTATTCAGCCTTCACTGAGTTAAAGTGCATAGATTTGTAACCAAAAGGGGAAAAGGAGGAGGCTGTTAGCCACCAGCCCTACAGATCATATTATATATTATAAAATTTATTTATTTATAAATTTAGGTAAAAGTAAGGATCCATAACCTATAGGTGAAGGGACGAGGTCCAGAGACCTCAATTCTCTAGGATGCATATTGAGGGCGGGGCCCATCTCTTCTCCTCGTGCTTTAAACTTCCCTGACCTAAAGAGGCAGGTACCCAATTTACAGCTGGGTGAACTTTGGGGAACTTACTGAAGCCAAGGCGCGTAAACGGTCCCCATCCAACTTTGGGAAACCCCGTCGACGCTGTTACTTGCTGGGGAAAAGCAGTGCTTCCCACCATTGAGCTATTTTGTCCCCATTTATATTTAATTAAATAATAATAGATATATATATATATATATATAAATATAATATTATTTATATATTTATTATTTAAAATATTTATAATCACTAGACATGTCAGAGCCATCATCAGCTAGACCCATCTCACAACGAAAATGTGTGCGTGCATGTGTACATAAGATTCTTTAAAAAAACAAAATGATGATGATGATGTAACAACAACAACAATATTGATAATAATATAAAATAATGATGATGATGTGATGTTGTTTAATGATGATGATAATAATACAACATAACAACATACACAGCGCAATGATAATGATTTAATAATGATAATATAATTATAACAACCCAAAAACATTTTAAATTTCGGTACATTCCCACCCTTGAAGAAAGGCACATTTTTAATAAAAAATTAAGGGAAAAAGGAAAGCCAAACAACAAAATAACTGGTGGAAGGAAGTAAAGGGTCAATTCACACTTTTACGTGTCAGCAATACGAAATGGAACAAAAACGTGATGCTTACATCATTATGCACAAAGACAGGAGAAGAAATGAATGTGTTTAAGTTCTTCCCCTCCCCTCATCTCTCTCCTCCCCACCTCTTCTCCCTCCCTTCTCCCTCTCTCCCCCTCCTCTCTTTTCTCTCCCTCTCTCTCTTTTTCTCCTTCTCTCTCTCTCCCTCTCTCTCCTCCCTCTCTCTCCCCCCCCCCTCTCTCCCCCTCTCTCTCTTTCTCTCTCCTCTCTCTCTCCCTCTCTCTCTCCCCCCCCTCCTCTTCTCCCTCTCTCTCCCTCCCTCTCTCTCCTCCCTCTTCTCCTTTCCCCCCCCCTCTCCCCTCCCCTCTCTCTCTCCTTCTCCTCCCCCTCTTCTCTCCCCTCCCCCCTCTTTATTTTCGTAAGTGGAGTTTTTTTAAAAATGAGGTTTTGTTGTTTTTTTACGGGGCTTGTAGCAGGGACAGTGCAGTAAAAGGATCTTGTTAGTGACAGGGACTGGACAGGGATATTAATTTTATTTTTCTTCTTTTATTTTTGGGGGCAGTGGAAAAGCATCGTGTGCTTTTTTTATCCCTTCCGTGTGTGTATGCAGTTTGTAAATTTTGTCAACCGTTCCCCCCAGGACCAATGGCCTCTCTTCCCAAAAGCGGAAGGGTTTTTTAAAGGTTTGCAAATGTTCTTCGTGCGTTCGCCACGGACCCTGTTATATCTCATCCAAAGGACTTTTTGGGGGGAGTGGGGTTTGGCCTGAGGTTGGGCTCCAGAGGAAAAATCCCCTTTTAACGAAATGGGGCCCGGGTCAGCGACACGAATACATCCTTAACCCCAGGCACCCGTCCCCCTCTGTGGTTGCCCTTGGGGGGGGGGTGGTGGGAGAAACGCCCGTGTGGGGAGGTGTGTGGAGATTAAAATCAAAAACTCCATCATACCTTTTTGGCCTGCGTGTTTGTGTTACTGTTCTAGGGTCTATGCAGTATCCTTTCGAACTTCCCGTTGTTGTTTCGTTTTGTTTTTTCTTTTTGGGATAGGCTGGTTTTGTTTTTCACACTTCACTGATTCAAGTGAGTAGTTGTAACCCAAAAAAAGGGGGAGGTTTCACCCCCCTCAGATTAATATATTTTTAAATTATATTTTAATTTTAATAAAAAAATTTAAAAGTTTTTTTTAAAATTTTTAAAATATCCTTAACAGGTCAGACACATCACTTTCCATTCCCAACAATGGGGCGTGCAATTTACGTGGTTTCTTCTTAAAAAAACAAAAATTGAATGTGAATGGGGAATTGTAGAAAACCAAAATAATAATAATAATGATTATGTTGAGATTGAATGTTTTGTTATAATAATAATAAAAAAAAAAAGGAATATAATTATATAATTTAATAATTTTAAAAAAAACCAAAAAACAGCAAAAACGTTTGGACATTCCCAACCCGAAAAGGGCGCATTTTAATAAAAATTTTAAAAAAGGAAAAAAAAAGGGAAAAAAAAAAAACAACAATAATATTTAGAAATAATTAATGAGGGGGAGAGTAAGAAGGGAAAAAAATGAAAACATTTACACAAACAGAAAGAAATGAATTTTTAATGTTTTTCCCTTTTCTCATTTCCCCCCTTCCCTTTTTTCCCCCCTCTTCCCCTCCCTCCCCCTTCTCATTTTTCCTCTTCCCCCCCCTCTCTCCCCTTCTCTCTTTCTCTCTTCCCTCTCTCTCTCTTCCCCCCCTCTCTCTCTCTCTCTCCCCCTCTCTCTCTCTCCCCCCTCCCTCTCTCCCTCTCTCCCCCTCTCTCTTTTTCTCTCTCCCCCCCTCTCTCCCTTCTCTCTCCCTCTCTCTCCCCTCCCTCCCCCCCCCTCTCCCTTCTCTCTCCTCCTCCCCCCCCCTTTTCTCCCCTCCCCCCTTCCCCTTTTCTCTCTCCCTCTCTCTCTCGCCCCCCTCTCTCTCTTTTTATTATCGTAAAATGGAGTTTTTTTAACGAGGTTTTTGTTGTTGTTTTACGGGTCTTTATAGCAGGACAGTGCGTACAGTCTTGTAGGACAGGGACAGGGACAGGGATATTAATTTATTTTTCTTCTTTTATTTTTGGGCAGTGGAATAAAAAAACACTTTTTGTGTTTTTTTAACCCGTCCGGGGTGTTGAGTTGTGTAAATTTTGTCAACCGTTTTCCCCCGGCACACAATGGGGCCCACCTTCCAAAAGCGAACGGGGGTTTTAACGTGGGGTGAAGATGTTCTGGTGCGTTCGCACACGGGGGCCCTTTTTAGTCTCATCCAAAGGACTTTTTTTGGGGGATGGGTCGGGACTGGTTGACTCCAAGGAAAAAAAAAACCTTTAACGAGAATGAACCCCGGGTCGCCAAAAACGAATACTCCCGTAACCACCGGCTATCCGTCCCCCGTCTGTGGTTGCCTTGGGGGGGTGGCAGCGGGGTTAGGAAACGCCATGTCAGGGGAGGGTTGGATAAAGTCTGAAAACTCCATCATACCTTATTTGTGCCTGCGTGTTTGTGTGTACTTTTTCTGGGGGTCTATGCACTATCTCATTTCGAACTCCAGTTGAGTGTTTCGTTTTTTTCCCCTTCTTTTGGCATAGTCGGTTTCGTTTTCCATTTCACTGATTTTCAATGCAGTATTGTCCCAAAAAGGAAAGGAGGGGGGCTGTTGGCACCACCCCTGCAGATTATATAATTATATAATATAAAATTTTATAAAATATATATAATAATAATTTTATTTATTTATTTTTTTAAAATATTAAATCATCTAACATGGTCAAAGCCACCATACTAGACCCGTCCACGAACGAAAGTGTTGCGTGAAAGTTACGTAGAGTTTCTTTTTAAAAAAGGAAAAAAAAAAGATGATATGATGATGATGATGAGAATGATGATGAAAACAACAAAAACAACAATAATAAAATAAAAAAATAATAATAATAAAAATAATAAAAAATAATAATGATGATGATGTGATGATAAATTTTAATGATGATGATAACAAAAACAACAACAATAATGATAAAATGATGATGATATGAGATGAGATGAGATGTTAATGATATGAAAATAAAAAAAAAATAACAGCAAAGCACAATGATAAGATGAAAAATGGTAATAAATAAACAACAAAACAACAACAAAATAACTTTCGGTACATTCCCACCCTTTGGGGAAGGCACTTTTTAAAAAAAAAATTAAAAGGAAAAAAGAAACCCAAAAAAAAACACATAACTGGAGGGGGCAGTAAAGGTCAAGTTCACACTGTACGTGCAGCAAGTCACAAAAGGGGAAAAAAAAACAGTGAGGCTTACATCATTATGGCTACAAAACAGGAGAAGAAATAAATTGTTTTTTTTGCTTCCTCTCACTCCCCATCCTCTCTCCCTCACTCTCTCTCTCCCCCTCCCCCCCCTCCCCTCTCTCCCCTCTCCCCTTTTTCTTTTCCCCCCCTCTCTCTTTTTCTCTCTCCCTCTCTCTCCCCCTCTCTCTCTCTCCCCCTCCTCTCTTTCTCTCTCCCCCTCTCTCCCTCTCCCTCCCCTCTCTCCCTCTCTCCCTCCCCCCTCCCCTCCCTCCTCTCTCCTCTCCCCCCTCTCCTCTCCCCTCTCTCTCCTTCCTCTCTCCCTCCCCTCCCCCGCCCCTCTCCTCTTTTTATTACGAAGGATTTTTATAACGGGGTTTTTTTTGTTGTTTTTACGGGACTTGATAGCAAACATGCAGTACAGGATCTTATAGTGACAGGGACAGTGGACAGGATATTAATTCATTTTCTTTTTTATTTTGAGGACAGGAAATAAGCACTCGTGGCTTTTTTCACCCATCCGGTGTGTAGCATTGTGAAATTTTTTGTCAACCTTCCCACCGCAACAATGGCCTATCTTCCAAAAGCGGAAGGGTTTTTTAACGTGTGGCAAATTTCTGCTGCGTTCGCCCCGGGGACCCATTATAGTCTCATCCAAAGGACTTTTGAGGAGAGTGGATGGGCACGGGTTGACTCCAGGGGAAAAAAACCTTGGAACGAATCGAACCCGGGTCAGCAGATCACGAATAATCCCTTAACCACCGGGCAAACCCGTCCCCCTCTGGGGTTGCCTTGGTGGGGGGGGCAGCGGGTAGGAAACCCATGTCAGGGAGGTGTGGGGAGAAAAGCATGAAAATCTCCACAAACCTTATTTGTGCCTGCGTTTCGGTGTACGTTCAAAGTCTATGCCGAACTCTTTTTTCGAACTTCCAGTTGTAGTGTTTCGTTTTGTTTCCATTCTTTGGCATAGGCTTTTTTTCGTTTATTCACACTTCCGAGTTCAAGTCAGTAGTTGAAAACCAAAGAGAAAGGAGGAGGCTTTTGGCACCAGCCCTGCAGTTTATATAATGTAATATATATTAATATTAATATATAATATATATAATATAATTAATATTTTTTATTTTTTTATTTTTAAATATATAACACTAGACTGGTCAGAGCCACCACAGCTAGA
>CM054164.1:33614003-33634003 GCA_028751875.1 Rapana venosa
TTGAAAAACATTTGACTATTGAAATTTTATTTCATAGATTTTGTCTGCAGAGCACCATGTTTGTAAATATCTGTTTGTTTAAACTATTGATTATTTATCATTGATTGCATGACTGTAAGATTAGGTTGAATGCATGCACTTTGATTTGTCTTTGCAAGATATAGTGCTATATAAGTTCCATTTATTATTTATTATTATTTATTATTATTATCAAAAACTAAAATACAACCTAGGAACAGCTAACACTAACACTACAGAGATCATTGAAAGCTAAAGACTAAAACCAAATTAGGAATAGCTAAACACTGCAGAGATTATTGAAAGCTAAAGACTAAAACCAACTTAGGAATAGCTAAACATTTCAGAGATCATTGAAAGCTAAAAACTAAAACCAACTTAGGAATAGCTAAACATTTCAGAGATTATTGAAAGCTAAGGACTAAAACCAACTTAGGAATGGCTAAACATTTCAGAGATTATTGAAAGCTAAAAACTAAAACCAACTTAGGAATAGCTAAACGCTACAGAGATCATTGAAAGCTAAAGACTAAAACCAACTTAGGAATAGCTAAACACTGCAGAGATTATTGAAAGCTAAAACTAAAACCAACTTAGGAATAGCTAAACGCTACAGAGGTTATTGAAAGCTAAAACTAAAACCAACTTAGGAAACTAAACACTACAGAAAATTATTGAAACTAAAAACTAAAACCAACTTAGGAATAGCTAAACGCTACAGAGATCATTAAAAGCAAAAAAACTAAAACCAACTTAGGAAAGCTAAACCATTCAGAACCCATGAAAGCTAAAAATAAAACCCAACTTAGGAATAGCTAAACCTCAGAATTTTTGAAAGCTAAAAACTAAAACCAACTTAGGAAAGCTAAACACTACGAAGTTCATTGAAAGCTAAAAAACCTAAAACACAAGCTAAACTTAGAAAGCTAAAACAAAAACAACAGTTATGAAAGCTAAACTAAAATAGACTAAAAACAAAACCTTAGGAACAGCTAAAACATACAGAATTCATTGAAAGCTAAAAACTAAACCAACTTAGGAAGCTAAACTACAGAGACATTGAAAGCAAAAAAACTAAAACCAACTTAGGAACAGCTAAACACTACAGAATTATTGAAAGCTAAAAACTAAAAACCAACTTAGGAAAGCTAAACCTACAGAGTTTATTGAAAGCTAAAAACTAAAAACAACTTGGAAGCTAAACACTACAGAGATCATTGAAAGCTAAAAACTAAAACCAACTTAGGAAAGCTAAACATACAAATTATTGAAAGCTAAAACTAAAACCAACTTAGGAAGCTAAACACTACAGAATCATTGAAAGCAAAAACTAAACCAACTTTAGAATACTAAACACTACAGAATATTTGAAAGCAAACCCTAAAACCAACTTAGGACCAGCTAAACCTCAGAACCCCCATTGAGCTAAAAAAACAAAACCACTTTACAGCTAAACACTACAGAAATTGAAAGCTAAAAAACAAAACCACTTGCACTCAAACACCTCCAAATCATTAAAAAATAAATTTAAACCACTTAGGACCGCTAAACACCTACAGAATCATTGAAAGCAAAACTAAACCAAACTTAGGACCAGCTAAACCCCTCAGGGGAATAATAACTAAAATAAAACAAGGAACAGCTAAACACTAACACTACAGAGATTATTGAAAGCTATAAACTAAAACCAATTTAGGAATAACTTAACACTACAGAGATCATTGAAAGCTATAAACTAAACAACAACTTAGGAATAGCTAAACACTACAGAAGTCATTGAAAGCTAAAGTCTAAAACCAACTTAGGACCAGCTAAACACTACAGAGATTATTGAAAGCTAAAAACTAAAACCAACTTAGGAACAGCTAAACACTACAGAGATTATTGAAAGCTAAAAAAACTAAAACCAACTTAGGAACAGCTAAACACTACAGAAGTCATTGAAAGCTAAAAAAAAACTAAAACCATCTTAGGACCAGCTAAACACTACAGAGATAATTGAAAGCTAAAAACTAAAACCAACTTAGGACCAGCTAAACACCTCAGAGATTATTGAAAGCTTAAAACTAAACCAACTAAGGAACAGCTAAACACTAACAGTACAGAGATTATTGAAAGCTATAAACTAAAACCAATTTAGGAATAGCTAAACACTACAGAGATCATTGAAAGCTATACACTAAACAACAACTTAGGAATAGCTAAACACTACAGAAGTCATTGAAAGCTAAAGTCTAAAACCAACTTAGGACCAGCTAAACACTACAGAAGTCATTGAAAGCTAAAAAAAACAAAAAACCAACTTAGGAAAAAGCTAAACATACAGAGTTTTGGAAAGCTAAAAAACTAAACCAACTTAGGACCACACTAACACTACAGAGTCAGGGGAAAGCTAAACTAAAACCAACTTAGGACAGCTAAACATACAAAAGTCATTGAAAGCATAAAAAAACTAAAACCAACTTAGGAAAGCTAACCACACTACAGAGATATTGAAAGCTAAACTAAAACCAATTTAGGAATAGAAACACTACAGAGTCATTGAAGCTATAAAACAAAAACAACACTTAGGAATAGTAAACACTACAGAATTCATTGAAAGCTAAAAGTCTAAACACAACTTAGGACCAGCTAAACACTACAAAAGTCATTGAAAGCTAAAAAAACAAAACCAATTTAGGAAAGGCTAAACATACAGAGATTATGAAGCTAAAAAAACTAAACCAACTTAGGACCAGCAACACTACAAAAGTCATTGAAAGGTAAAAAACTAAAACCAACTTGACCAGCTAAACATACAGAAGTTATTGAAAGCTAAAACAAAAACCAACTTAGGAAACCAGCTAAACCCCTCACGAGTTTAAATTGAAAGCTAAAAACTAAAACCAATTAGGAAAAAGCTAAACACTACAGAGATCATTGAAAGCTATAAACTAAACAACAACTTAGGAATAGCTAAACACTACAGAAGTCATTGAAAGCTAAAGTCTAAAACCAACTTAGGACCAGCTAAACACTACAAAAGTCATTGAAAGCTAAAAAAACTAAAACCAACTTAGGACCAGCTAAACACTACAGAAGTCATTGAAAGCTCAAGACTAAAACCAACTTAAAGGTAAAGGTAAAGGAGTCCCATAATATATAAGGTCGTAGGGGAGCGAGGCGTCAGAGACCTCACTTCTCTAGGGCCAGCATATTGAGGGCGGCGCCCATCTCCTCTCCCTCGCTGCTTTACCTTCCCTGACCCTAAAGAGGGCAGGTACCCATTTACAGCTGGGTGAACTGGGGGAACTGTACTGAAGCCAAGGCGCGCAAACGGTCACCCATCCAACTGGTAACCACGCTCGACGCTGTTTAACTTGGCTGGGGGAAAGCGAGTGCTCCGACCACTGAGCTATCCCGTCCCCAACTTAGGACCAGCTAAACACTACAGAAGTCATTGAAAGCTAAAAAAAAACTAAAACCAACTTAGGACCAGCTAAACACTACAGAAGTCATTGAAAGCTAAAAACTAAAACCAACTTAGGACCAGCTAAACACTACAAAAGTCATTGAAAGCTAAAAAAACTAAAACCAACTTAGGACCAGCTAAACACTACAGAAGTCATTGAAAGCTAAAGACTAAAACCAGCTTAGGACCAGCTAAACACCTCAGAGATTATTGAAAGCTAAAAACTAAAACCAACTTAGGAATAGCTAAACACTACAGAGATCATTGAAAGCTATAAACTAAACAACAACTTAGGAATAGCTAAACACTACAGAAGTAATTGAAAGCTAAAGTCTAAAACCAACTTAGGACCAGCTAAACACTACAAAAGTCATTGAAAGCTAAAAAAACTAAAACCAACTTAGGACCAGCTAAACACTACAGAAGTCATTGAAAGCTCAAGACTAAAACCAACTTAAAGGTAAAGGTAAAGGAGTCCCATAATTTATAAGGTCGTAGGGGAGCGAGGCGTCAGAGACCTCACTTCTCTAGGGCCAGCATATTGAGGGCGGCGCCCATCTCCTCTCCCTCGCTGCTTTACCTTCCCTGACCCTAAAGAGGGCAGGTACCCATTTACAGCTGGGTGAACTGGGGGAATGTACTGAACCCAAAGGGCGCCCCAAACTGTCACCATCCAACTGGTAACACGCTGAACGCTGCTTAACTTGGCTGGGGAAAGCGAGTGCTACCGACCACTGAGCCTAACCCGTCCCCCAACTTAGGACCAGCAAAACACTACAGAAGGGTCATTGAAAGCTAAAAAAAACTAAAACCAACTTGGGAAACAGCTAAACACTACAGAAGTCATTGAAAGCTAAAAAACTAAAACCAACTTAGGACCAGCTAACCCCTACGAAGTCATTAAAGCTAAAAAAAACTAAAACAACTTAGGACCAGCTAAACACTACAAAAGTCATTGAAAGCTCAAGACTAAAACCAACTTAGAACCAGCTAAACACTACAGAAGTCATTGAAAGCTCAAGACTAAAACCAACTTAGGACCAGCTAAACACTACAGAAGTCATTGAAAGCTCAAGACTAAAACCAACTTAGGACCAGCTAAACACTACAGAGATCCTGGAGAGCTAACGAGGGTGACTGTGATTGCAGGAAACGGCTAATCCAGAGGCAATGTGGTTTCCTTACATCGACGACAACTACCCCCACCTCCTGACCCAAACCTACTTCTATCCCCCCTTCCACTTCAACCGCATCCCATACACCATTACCAACATCGCCAAGCTACGTATCCACCTCCAAGGCAACCCCAGTCTGAGTCCTCCTCCATCTACCGAGTATGCCCACGTGCCGGACATTGAGCAGCAGAACAACCGCGCTTGGGAGCGCTGTCTCTCTGCCCTGTCCAGCATCCCCAACCAAGTCATGATGGTGGTGTCCCGGCTAATACTCCTATCCTACCTCAACGGCTACGACCCTCCCTGCCACCAGCTGCCCACTTTGTACGACCCTTCTTTCCTCCGACCCCTAACGGGAGGGCATTTCGACATCCTTCTCATCCACCGTCACTACGGTTTCCTGGTTGGAGAGGTGAAGTCTGTCGGGGCCAGCAGCAGCTTCCATGAGATGTCTCCCTTAGAGCAGACCTGGACGATCAAGGAGGAGCTCGCGCATTCCGTGACGAAGCTGCAGAGCCGTAAGGTAGCGGTGAGATTCCTGGTGAGTGACGTGGCTCCTGTCAGGATCACCAAGATCGCCATGTTCCCCTTCATCACCTCCAGCCAGCTGCGGTCAGCTTTCCACTGTAACCCCAACATCCTGGTGGTGAGTCCCTCAATCCACACTAGCTAACTCGACCTCATGCCTGACAGGTCAGTGGCACTCGCTGCCGAGTTGACGTACAGCTGACAGATAAGTTCATGACACTGCCGAGTTGACGTCACAGCTGACAGATAAGTTCATGACACTGCCGAGTTGACGTCACAGCTGACAAGATAAGTTCATGACACTGCCGAGTTGACGTCTTAGCTGACAGATAAGTTCATGACACTGCCGAGTTGACGTCACAGCTGACAGATAAGTTCATGACACTGCCGAATTGACGTCTTAGCTGACAGATAAGTTCATGACACTGCTGAGTTGACGTCACAGCTGACAGATAAGTTCATGACACTGCCGAATTGACGTCACAGCTGACAGATAAGTTCATGACACTGCCAAATTGACGTCTTAGCTGACAGATAAGTTCATGACACTGCCAAATTGACGTCACAGCTGACAGATAAGTTCATGACACTGCTGAGTTGACGTCACAGCTGACAGATAAGTTCATGACACTGCCGAATTGACGTCACAGCTGACAGATAAGTTCATGACACTGCCAAATTGACGTCTTAGCTGACAGATAAGTTCATGACACTGCCGAGTTGACGTCTTAGCTGACAGATAAGTTCATGACACTGCCGAGTTGACGTCACAGCTGACAGATAAGTTCATGACACTGCCGAGTTGACTCAGCTGACAGATAAGTTCATGACCCCTGCCGAGTTGACTCAAACTGACAGATAAGTCATGACACTGCCGAGTTGACGTCTTAGCTGACAGATAAGTTCATGACACTGGCCGAGTTGACTCTTAAGCTTTACAGGGTACGTCTTACTGACAATATTTGGGCTGCCCAGTTGACGCCAGCTGACAGATAAGTTCATGACACTGCCGATTGACGTCACGCTGACAGATAAGTTCATGACTGCCTTTCGTCATTTTAGTTTAAAACACTGCCTTAAGTCTTCAGACTATAGGGGTTTAAAGGTCACTGCCGAATTGACGTCATAGCTGACAGAAAGATTTAGGCCCAGGCAGCCGGGGGTTTTTTCTGTTTAGCATGACATAATTTCTGACAATCCCCCCCAATTACCTCAAGACGATTAATCTACACTTCCTAATGACTCAAACCTGAAGGAATCCACACTCTAATAGTCAAGCTGACAGGGTTTCCTTAAACATCCGTGCCCTGGATGGACCTCATTAGGCAGACCACCTAAGACTGGTTGACGCTAAGTTACGTCAACTGAAATTTTTCACTGCTGAGTTGAAGCATAGCCCGACGATTTACACATGCTGGTTGCTCATAAATGGGCCCCCGGGAAAATAATTACCATCTAGTTGAGAAAACTAAACATTTACACTGCTAGAGGACGTCAAAGCTGACATGTAGACCGGCTGATTTCCGTTTGCTTCTTTTCGTCATCGTGTCGGGCAGTAACCTTAACACTACTAAGTTGCTGTCATAATAAGGAAACAAATGCGTTGCACGCCCTTACGAGCTTTGTGGCCCTAAGACTTAGTGACTGATTTGTTTGAGGGCAGCTAGCACTGCGTTTCGCTCGCTTTCTTAAGCTCCCGACAGGGATCGTGATGTTATAAAAATGTTGAAGGATAAGTCCATTTACACCATAAGAGTCGAAGGAGAGAGGAGCGTCTGAGCTCTCCACCCCTTTCCCTGCGCATCTGTCTCGTAACCTCCCAAATCAAAAGGGCTCCATTAACGTATGCGGCGCGGCCCCTTAACCAGCTCGCCTCCCATCCATGGACCACGCTTCCTTCCTTACCTGCTAAAGAGGGCTAGTCGCGATTTACAGTCCCCGAGTGAACTGGGGGGATGATATGAAAGGAAGGCATCCAAAAGGTCTAATGGACAAGAACCCTCAATTGAAAGCCACTCCCTCACCTCCTCCCCGAATTTTAAACCCCTGACTCAAGATGGGCCCTCACCCACTCTACTGGGTGGCAACGGAAGGTGGGCGGTCTACAAAGACACCCGTCCGCAGAACTTTTTTTCCGGGAAAACACTTGCCAGCAATTTCTCCCTCCATAATAATGACACTAACCTTGACAGGGCATGGAAAGGGACATTCCTATTGGTCAGTAGGAATTGGAAATCAGGAAGTGTTACCCGGTCTTTAAGCCATACAAGAGCCTGGAACATGAACAAATGCCAATCAAATTTTATTCGAGGAAATGAATAACACATGGCTTTTTTTTACATCCATCCAGACAATCCAAAATACGCAACAAGATCCAGGGGTACAAAATGGCCCAAAATAAACCATCACCAACAGAGTGGCATTTATTGTCAGGAAAAAGGGAGTTATGGGAGCCTTAACAGACTGTAACCCGGCTTCCCAGCAGGAATTACAGCACCGGGTGCGGCCAAAGCCAGAAACAAACAGCTCAATCATACAATTATGACGGTACAATCTGACATCAGATGAAGAAGTAAAGTAAGACTTTGCCGGATCTTGGGAAATGACCATCAAGATAAAACCAAAAGAAGTAAGAAGGACACAAACATACAAGGTTGACTTGTGAAAATGCCAGACAGGTATTCCTGAACTTTCCTTCCATACCCTATGGCGGCACTGAACAACCACTGGTCTTCTAAATAGGGTGAGGAACCTCCTGACAGGGAAACTCTGGCCTAAGTTTGGCCATGCAGCTAACCCTAAAAAACCCGACTTACAAATTTAAAACTCTACCACACAACCTCTAGCCGATAAGGCAACCGGAATGCGCAACTCAAAATCCTTTAACCAAATAGATTAAAATTTAAAAACCGGGGTTCAATCCGCAAACACAACCTGCAGAACAAAGAAAATACCGGAACACATTGAGCAGCGACCACGACCTTTGATGTGGTAATCAAAGAACTGAAGAAAACAAAACAGCCTGAGCAAACCCGTATCAAATTTGACGTGGGGACAAAACTGAAAGATCTCAGATCGTCGAGGAAAATCTTCAGCTAAGCTTTGGCCACGTTTGCCCCCATTTATAACCCCTGGCCAAGAATTACCCAATGCCAAAACCGAACAATCACTGATGGCCACCCAGAAACAGCCCAAAGGAGAACTCGGGCTCGAAGGGGGAAAAAACACCGAGAGGGAACCCAATGGTTCTGGACCTGGATACAAAGACATTTTAACCCAACCATGAGTCTTCCAACTCAGAAACCGTTCCAAAAATTTTCGTTAAAAGCGCCAAGTTAAAGGCCAGAGAGAAGTTTTGGCATGAAAAGATAGTGATGATCGAAAAAAACATGAAAGTGGGGACCTTGAAAAAGGGAGACACCCAAAAACTTTTACAAGAACCGACTTCCAAACCAAAACATCATGAAAGACCCTCCAAACCTCCACCTAAACTCAGGGGGCAGGAAAAACACGGTGGCCTGAATTATTGCAAGAACAATTTTCAAACTTACACCAACTGAAACGAGCGAGCATTAAAAGAAGGGAGCAGAAAATCAAGAGCTTGAAACCATTAGGGGAAAGGGAAAAGCCCCCGCATTACATGGGAAGCCCCCAACAGACATACAGAAGATGCTTTAACATGTGGGGCTACATCCTCACAAAGTTACGGGGGATCGCGAAGATTTAGCAAATAGCCTGGCCCAAAAATTATGACACAAAACTCAAACCCCTGGAAGAAGGAATTTCCCAATCCAAAACTATAGAACAACAAAACCCATAACCCCGCAAATCATGCTCAAAGTTATTTTAAAGACTCAAAAAAGCAGAAAAAAACACATTCAGAAAACAAAATCAGGAACACACACAATGAAAATTTTAAGACAATAATGATAAAAAAAAAAAATTAACATCAGAGAAGAAACCTTTCCACAACTCAGAAAAAAAAGGGTTTGACAGAGTATGCCTCACCCTGTGGCGGGTCCTCAGAATGTTTTGGCAGTTGAGAAGGACTAGGGGCAATCCATCCAAGCACAAACAACACTGAAGCAGTTGATCTTGCCCAACAATAGTAGGGACTACTTCAAAACCACAGTTGGGTCCCACAGGATCCTGTTATCCCCCCAGTCCGTTTAGTTTGGAAAAACATACTGAGAAGGAAACCCCTGACTTCCACTCACCCCCCAATGGGCCGCCCCCAACAATACGACCGGTGACATTGAACAAGGGCGGAAAGTAAACAACAGAGCCAAGATCTTATACCAGATTGAGAAAGATGGGGCAATATGGATGAGGTGGAGCTCGGAGAAAGTAAAGGACTTGTAACCCACACGAGCAGGCCACCGCTTAAATATACATGAACGCCAAACAAACTGGGGAATAACTTTTTAAAATCATCGGCCTCTCACAAAACGTGCGACGAAACGCAAAACTAAGTAGAAAGCTTAAAACATCCCTTTCCCTGACAAAACTCACCACCAATGGAAAAGTAAAAGACATTTCCAAAAACAAACTAAACTTAAAAAGCCCAAGCAGTCCAACCCATTACAAGTGAAATGGAATTGAAAATGCGAACACAAACCGAATACATATCACGAAACAAAACCATAAAAAAACTACGGGATAATCTTGGAGAGACGAAAGACAATGAATTTGAAGAGTTAAGATCAAGTTGCGGTACAGGACATTTAGTCTTGTAAGAAGAAAAGTGACTGGTTGTGGATCCAGTACAAACTCGCCCAACACATAGAAGGAAAAACTAAGATCAGAAGGAAGGGAAAGACAACAAGTCAGGAGCCCCCTCAGGTGGGCCGGATATTCAGGGTAACCCAATAAACCAAAAAAGGGACTTACCACGGCATCAATTCATTTTGAGAACGCAAGGTCATGGGTTAAGATGGAGAAGAATAACCCCCAAAAACAAAAAAAACCCCAAAAGGGGGGAAAAACCCCCAAAAAAATAAAAAAAAAAATAAAAAAAAACCTTAAAAAAATCCCCCTAAAAAAAAAAAAAAAAAAAAAAAAAATGGGGCCCCCAACAAAAAAAAAAAAAAGGAAAAAGAAAAAAAAAAAAAGGGGGGTAAAAAACCAAACTTAATAAGTCACAAAGATAAACATCTACACATTATCAAATGGTACATATACTTGTTACACATAACAATAAGATATTGAAATAGGGCACTCGTTAAGACTTAAGTGCAGAGGACAAGTCCAATAAGTATTGAAAATATAAAATATGAATCCTTCATCAGGATACACCATAACTATAAGCAAAACGATAAAAGGTGAGAGAGAGAGAGACAGAGACAGAGACAGAGACAGAGTGTGTGTGTGTGTATTTCAAAGATAATATCCAATTTATAATTCCCAAAACAGTACACGATCACCATCAACACTCATTTTTGATTATACTCGTTTTCAAATTATATGTCATGATGATGAAATAAACTCAATACTCATATATTCACACAATAAAAACAAGAAACAAAACAAAAGAAGAATCTAAACCTATACAGTCATTGAGGGAGAGAATGTGATTGAGTGAGTGAGTGTGTGTGTGTTGTGTGTGTGTGTGTGTATGTGTGTGTGAGTGAGTGAGTGAGTGAGTGTGTGTGTGTGTGTGTGTGTGTGTGTGAGGGATAATACTAAATATATAATACTCACAGAGCACACGATCAACAACACCAACACTTTTTAATTATACTCATACAAATTGAATGTCATGATAATAAAAAAAAGTGCAATACCCATACACTCACACAATAAAGAGGGGGGAAACCTCAATAAAGTCATAAAAAGAACATCTAAACATTGTAAGTAATAGAGACAAATTCTTTTTTTTTCCAGGATAATGAATAAGTACTCATGTGCTTTTTACATCCAGTCCCCGCCCGTAGGGTCACATGTTAATAATGAACTCAGTACTCATACTTTCAAACAGTAGAAGCAAAAGGAAAAAACTTTAAAAAAAAAAAAGAGAGAAAAAGGAAACAAACAACCCCAGACAAACAAGAAACAAAATAAACCCCAGAACCCCCCCCACCCAAAAAAAAAGAAAAAAAGAAAAAAAGACCCTCCCCAACCAACCAAACAAACAGAAAAACAAGAAACAACAAACAAAGAAATGAGGAAAGAAAACAACAACAAAAAAAACAACAAAAAAACCCCCAACAAAACCCCCCCCCAAAAAAAACAACAAAAAAAACCCAACACCGTCCAACCCCCCCCCCACACACATACACCAAAACAAAAACCAAACAAACAGACAAAAAAACCCCAAATCAATCAACAAACAACAAAACAACAACTACAGCAATAACAACAGCAATAACAACAGAGAGAGAGAGAGAGAGAGAGAGAGAGAGAGAGAGAGAGAGAGAGAGAGAGAGAGAGAGAGTAAGCCAAACTTATAGATCATAAAATTGAACACCTTCATATTGCAGAATAGTACACATAGTTGTTACACGTAATAATAAGATATTGAAATAGGACATTTACTGGAGCTCAAGTACAGTCAACAAGCCCAAAATAATATTGAAAATAGAACGTATGAAAAAGCCCTTTATTAGAAGACACAACAACTATAGAAGGAGAGAGAGAGAGAGAGAGAGAGAGAGAGAGAGAGAGAGATGTATTTATCTATAAATTTATTCTTTTATATATAGGATAATAGAATAAGCAATTATGTGCTTTTTTACATCCAGTTCCCGTGTGTGTGCGGTTTTGTAAATTCTGTCATTCGTTCCCATCGGCACACAATGGCCTACTCTTCCGAAAAGCGGAACAGGATTTAACGTGTGTGCAAGATGTTCTGCGTGCATTCGCACACAGGGCCTCGGTTTATAGTCTCATCCTAAGGATTGTGAAGCATGGAAAAAGATCTCTGTTGCGTCTTCTCTCATGTCCCCCTACGTCCTTTGGGACATGGGAGTGAGTGAGTGAGTGAGTGAGTGGAGTCTGCACTGACGTTAACTCCAGGGGAAAATATCCCCTTGAACGGGAATCGAAACCGGGTCGTCAGATTGCGAGTGCAATGTTCTAACCACTAGGCTATCCCGTCCCGGAGATTGTGTGTGTGTGTGTGTGTGTGTGTGTGAGAGAGAGAGAGAGAGAGAGAGAGAGAGAGAGAGAGAGAGAGAGAGAGAGTAGTCCAGTTCAATACTCATGTAACGTCTTCTCCACACTCTGGCATCATAATAATAATGTATGGAATTTATATAGCGCTGAATCTTGTAAAGCAACAAATCAAAGCGCTCAGATTTTATTTCATACCACTTTAAGTCACGGCAGATTTATCTCCGTGAAATTCGGGCTGGTCTCCCCGGGGAGAGCGGGAGAACGCGTCGCCACTTAGCGCTGCGCCACCCTTTCACCCTTTTTTTTTTTTTTTTGCTGCAGCTGTATTTGTTTCCCTATCAGAGTGGCTTTTTTCTAAGAATGTTGCCAGGGACAACTCTCTTGTTGCCGTGGTTTTTTTTTTACGTGCGCTAAATAATTACGTGTAACACACGGGACCTCGGTTTATCGTCTCATCCGAAAGACTAGCGCCCAGACCACCACTCATGGTCTAATGGATGGGGGAAAAATTTCCGGTCCAAACGGGGTACGAACCGCCGCACACTTCAGACCCGGACTTTTCGCTTTCTAGACAGGCGCGTTACCTCTAGACCACCGATCCACCACATCAGACCGTCAGTAAACCATAAGACGAACGTGTGTATTTGTATTTTATACATACCACTTTAAGCCACAGCAGATTTCTCTGCGTGAGATTCGGGATGCCCCCCCCCCCCCTGCCCCCCCTCCCCCCCCAGGGGAGAGCGCGTCGCCTCGAGAGCAGCGCCACCCCGTCATTATAATTTTGTTTTGGGGGGTTCTACATGTCAGTGATTGTGACGTGCAGTCGTTATGTGACGTCCTTGGGGTCGATGACGTCAATGAGGCCATGAGACACTGCCTGTGTGAGGAAGACGTGGCGGAGCCCAGCCTGTGGTGGCAGAGGCTGTATTCGGCAGGGCCCGACCCCACCATGACAGAGGGCATCTTCAAACGACTGGTGGCCAGGTAAGGTGACTCTGATGACATCGACATCGTCCTGGTGTCACCCATGCCTGGTCACATACTACTACTGCTGCTGCTGCTGCTGCTGCTGCTGCTGCTGCTGCTGCTACTGCTGCTGCTGCTACTACTACTACTGCTGCTGCTGCTGCTGCTGCTGCTGCTACTACTACTACTACTGCTACTGCTACTGCTGCTGCTGCTACTACTACTACTACTACTACTACTGCTACTGCTACTGCTGCTGCTGCTACTACTACTACTACTACTACTGCTACTGCTGCTACTACTACTGCTGCTACTACTACTACTGCTGCTGCTGCTGCTACTACTACTACTGCTGCTGCTGCTACTACTGCTGCTGCTGCTGCTGCTGCTGCTGCTGCTGCTGCTGCTGCTGCTGCTGCTGCTGCTGCTGACTACTACTACTACTACTACTACTACTACTACTACCACCACTACTACAACTACCACTACTACTACTACTACTACTACTACTACTACTACTACTACTACTACTACTACCACTACTACTACTACTACTAAAAAACGGAATTTATATTGCGCTATATCTTGCAAAAACAAATCAAAGCGCTTGCATTCATCCTACTCTTACACATGCAACAAGTTACACTTTATTATTAGGTTTTACAAATTCAAATATACACACACACACACACACGCACACCACACACACACACACACACACACACACAGAGGTTGTACACTTTGGCAGGGTGATGGGGGTTTTGGCTGTTGAGAGCAAGGACAGCTATGAGATGAAACAAGAGGGGAGAATCTTAGGTTTGAAATAAATGTCTTGAGTCTGGATTTAAAAGTGTAATAAGTGTCATAAGTGTCATAAATTCCATTATTATTATTGTTATTATAAGTAGGGTTTTGGTGAAAGGAGAGAGGGAGGTCATCCCAGATCGATGGACCAGAAATAGAGAAAGAGCGACGGCCAACAGTGGATTGGTTGAATCAAGGTATTCTTAAGCACAAAGTATCTGCAGCAGAGTGGAGGGAACGAGGAGTGTACAGGTGAAGGCATTCGCAGAGGTAGGAGGGAGCTGTTTTGTGGAGACATTTGTAACAGAGGGTACTGATCTTATAGTTTACTCTCTGTGATAGAGGCAGCCAGTGGAGAGATCGCGAGAGAGGAGTTATGTGCTCAGATTTTTTTCCTGAGGACTAGTCGAGCTGCAGAGTTCTATATACGTTGAAGGGAGTGGATTGATGATGCTGGCAGACCAGCCAAAAGAGAATTGCAATAGTCCAGACATGAGAGAATGAGGGACGCAACAAGTTTGGATGTTGCATCAGTGGATAGGTACTTTCGAACTGCACTGATGCGCCGTAATTGATAGTAGCACGACTGGCAGGTCTGGGTGATGAATATTTGCATGGAGAATGTGTTGTCGATAATGACACTGACATTGACCTGACTTTACCAATACCTGGTAAGATGACATTGACATGACTCTACCAATACCTGGTAAAATGACATTGACATTGACATAACTCTACCAATACCTGGTAAAATGACATTGACATTGACATGACTCTACCAATACCTGGTAAAATGACATTGACCTGACTCTACCAATACCTGGTAAGATGACATTGACATTGACATGACTCTACCAATACCTGGTAAAATGACATTGACATGACTCTACCAATACCTGGTAAAATGATATTGACCTGACTCTACCAATACCTGGTAAGATGACATTGACATGACTCTACCAATACCTGGTAAAATGACATTGACATTGACATAACTTTACCAATACCTGGTAAAATGACATTGACATGACTTTACCAATACCTGGTAAAATGACATTGACATGACTTTACCAATACCTGGTAAGATGACATTGACATGACTCTACCAATACCTGGTAAGATGTCATTGACATTGACATGACTTTACTAATACCTGGTAAGATGACATTGACATGACTTTACTAATACCTGGTAAGATGACATTGACCTGACTCTACCAATACCTTGTAAAATGACATTGAAATGACTTTACCAATACCTGGTAAAATGACATTGACCTGACTTTACCAATACCTGGTAAGATGACATTGACATTGACATGACTTTACCAATACCTGGTAAGATGACATTGACATTGACCTGACTTTACCAATACCTGGTAAGATGACATTGACATTGACATGACTTTACTAATACCTGGTAAGATAACATTGACCTGACTTTACCAATACCTGGTAAAATGACATTGACATTGACATGACTTTACCAATACCTGGTAAAATGACATTGACCTGACTTTACCAATACCTGGTAAAATGACATTGACATCGACATGACTTTACCAATTACCTGGTAAAATGACATTGACATGACTTTACCAATACCTGGTAAAATGACATTGACATGACTTTACCAATACCTGGTAAGATGACATTGACATGACTCTACCAATACCTGGTAAGATGACATTGACCTGACTCTACCAATACCTGGTAAGATGACATTGACATTGACATGACTTTACTAATACCTGGTAAGATGACATTGACATGACTTTACTAATACCTGGTAAGATGACATTGACCTGACTCTACCAATACCTTGTAAATGACCTGACTTTACCAATACCTGGTAAGATGACATTGACCTGACTTTACCAATACCTGGTAAAATGACATTGACATTGACATGACTTTACCAATACCTGGTAAAATGACATTGACATTGACATGACTTTACCAATACCTGGTAAGATAACATTGACCTGACTTTACCAATACCTGGTAAGATGACATTGACCTGACTTTACCAATACCTGGTCAGATGACACTGACATGGAAATATGCCTGTATTATTTTGTCCTTGTGACCAGGCAACAGTCACATTGTAAACACTGGGATGGGCACAGGATGCACGTTCTGCGGTGTTCTTTGCCTGTATTATTAGCAGTTTTTCACTACATGAAAAGTGAACTTATTTTTTGTGCTTCTTTGTAACTGGGGATGACACATTAAGCAGAATGGTGGGCGTTTCCTCAGCCCAGCCTGGCTTTGTTGACCCCAAGGAATGAAATGCTTTAAAGTACCGTGTTATTTAATATGTTGTTGTTATCAGGTCAGGGGTGTTGGATATTTGAAAGGATTTGGAGAACTTGGAGTGAATGGAAATGCGAGTTCATGAAGGTGAAAGTGACCGCCCTGATACGGCCTTTGTGGTCAGTTGGGCTATAATAAACAATGGGGAAGTCTTCTACAACTGGATAAATGTTATTGTTGTTTTGGTATCACGCACACGTTCAGAGTTACTGACTCATTTACTGCTCATACAAATAGAGAGAAAAGAGCAGACACGGTCTATGAAACGTGTATCTGTACACACACACACACACACACACACACACACACACACACACACACACACACACACACACCACACACACACAGATGCACCTTACGAAACATGTATCTGTACAACACACACAGATGCACTTTATGAAACATGTATCTGTACACACAGAGATGCACCTTATGAAACATGTATCTGTACACACACACAGATGCACTCTATGAAACATGTATCTGTACACACACACACAGATGCACTCTATGAAACATGTATCTGTACACACACACACAGATGCACTCTATGAAACATGTATCTGTACACACAGAGATGCACCTTATGAAACATGTATCTGTACACACACAGATGCACTCTATGAAACATGTATCTGTACACACACACAGATGCACCTTATGAAACATGTATCTGTACACACAGAGATGCACCTTATGAAACATGTATCTGTACACACACAGATGCACTCTATGAAACATGTATCTGTACACACAGAGATGCACCTTATGAAACATGTATCTGTACACACACACAGATGCACTCTATGAAACATGTATCTGTACACACACAGATGCACTTTATGAAACATGTATCTGTACACACAGAGATGCACCTTATGAAACATGTATCTGTACACACATAGATGCACTTTATGAAACATGTATCTGTACACACACACATAGATGCACCTTATGAAACATGTATCTGTACACACACACAGATGCACTCTATGAAACATGTATCTGTACACACACACACAGATGCACTTTATGAAACATGTATCTGTACACACACACACAGATGCACTCTATGAAACATGTATCTGTACACACACACAGATGCACCTTATAAAACATGTATCTGTACACACACACAGATGCACCTTATAAAACATGTATCTGTACACACACACAGATGCACCTTATAAAACATGTATCTGTACACACACAGAGATGCACCTTATGAAACGTGTATCTGTACACACACAGAGATGCACCTTATGAAACGTGTATCTGTACGTACACACACACCCTACGAAACGTGTATTTGTACCTACACACAGACGCGCCACTAACACTACGCCTGCCTCTCTGGTACGCTCAGGTTCTGTGGGCCTGCCTCCTGCATCGAGGTCCCTACAATCGGCACCCAGGCCAAGATGCTGAGGTGCTTGGGGGACGCAGTGGCAGAGGCAGGGTGGCAATTCCGTCTGCTGAGTTTGACGCTCAGCCAGGTGGACCTGATGACCAAAAAGCCGGAGCCGCGGTACGTGTACATGCAAGGCCCCCCAGGCACAGGGAAGGCGATCTGTCTCTTCATCAAGGCCGTGCAGTGGGCGCAGCAAGGACGGCGGGTGGTGTGCGTCAGCGCGAGCAGAGGCAGCCGCTCACACACCCTCGTGCTGAAGGACACCATCTTGAAGAAGGTGAAAGTGGGGGAGGACGCCATTCAGCTGGCGGACCTGGATCTGCAGGGCGACATGGGCGCTGCTGTGGCGGCACTTCAGCAGCGGATGGGCAGGCGCTCGTTCTCCGTCATTGTTGTGGCTGTGGATTGTGCCAGGTAGGTTCAGGGTCTGCATTATCCAATGTTAATAGAGTGCAGGAAAATAAATGCAGATAATCTTTATGTTGTGGCTGTGGATTGTGACAGGTAGGTTCAGGGTCTGCATTATCCAATGTGTGCACACACACATGTTAATAGAGAGCAGGAAAATAAATGCAGATAATCTTTATGTTGTGGCTGTGGATTGTGACAGGTAGGTTCAGGGTCTGCATTATCCATGTGTGCACACCACATGTTAATTGGAGCTAGGAAATAAATGCGATATCTTTATGTTGTGGTTGTGGATTGTGTCAGGTAGGTTCAGGTCTGCATTATCCATGTGTGCCACAACATGTTAATAGAGAGCAGGAAATAAATGCAGATAATCTTTATGTTGTGGCTGTGGATTGTGACAGGTGAGTTAAGGATCTGCTATTATCCAATGTTAATAGAGTGCAGGAAAATAAATGCAGATAATCTTAATGTTGGGCTGTGGATTGTGCCAGGTGGTTCAGGGTCTGCTTAAGGTGTGCACACACACATGTTAATAGAGTAGCAGGAAAATAAATGCAGATAATCTTATTGTTGTGGCTGGGATTGTGCCAGGTAGGTTCAGGGTCTGCATTATCCAGTGTGTGCACACACACAATGTTAATAGAGAGCAGGAAAATAAATGCAGATAATCTTTATGTTGTGGCTGTGGATTGTGCAGGTAGGTTAGGGTCTGTTATCATTGTGTAATAGAGGCAGGAAAATAAATGCAGATATCTTTATGTTGTGGCTGTGGATTGTGCAGGTAGTTAAGGGTCTGCATTATCATGGATTAATAGATGCAGGAAAATAAATGCAGATAATCTTTATGTTGTGGCTGTGGATTGTGCCAGGTAGGTTCAGGGTCTGCATTATCCATGTGCGCCACACACACATGTTAATAGAATGCAGGAAAATAAATGCAGATAATCTTTATGTTGTGGCTGTGGATTGTGCCCAGGTAGGTTCAGGGTCTGCATTATCCAGTGTGTGCACCACACACATGTTAATAGAGAGCAGGAAAATAAATGCAGATAATCTTTATGTTGTGGCTGTGGATTGTGCCAGGTAGGTTCAGGGTCTGCATTATCCGTGTGGACACACACTGTTAATAGAGAGCAGGAAAATAAATGCAGATAATCTTTATGTTGTGGCTGTGGATTGTGACAGGTAGGTTCAGGGTCTGCATTATCCAATGTTAATAGAGTGCAGGAAAATAAATGCAGATAATCTTTATGTTGTGGCTGTGGATTGTGACAGGTAGGTTCAGGGTCTGCATTATCCAATGTGTGCACACACACATGTTAATAGAGAGCAGGAAAATAAATGCAGATAATCTTTATGTTGTGGCTGTGGATTGTGACAGGTAGGTTCAGGGTCTGCATTATCCAATGTGTGCACACACACATGTTAATAGAGAGCAGGAAAATAAATGCAGATAATCTTTATGTTGTGGCTGTGGATTGTGCCAGGTAGGTTCAGGGTCTGCATTATCCAATGTGGGCACACACACATGTTAATAGAGAGCAGGAAAATAAATGCAGATAATCTTTATGTTGTGGCTGTGGATTGTGACAGGTAGGTTCAGGATCTGCATTATCCAATGTTAATAGAGTGCAGGAAAATAAATGCAGATAATCTTTATGTTGTGGCTGTGGATTGTGACAGGTAGGTTCAGGGTCTGCATTATCCAATGTTAATAGAGAGCAGGAAAATAAATGCAGATAATCTTTATGTTGTGGCTGTGGATTGTGCCAGGTAGGTTCAGGGTCTGCATTATCTAGTGTGTG
>CM054164.1:33641503-33664003 GCA_028751875.1 Rapana venosa
GTGTGTGTGTGTTCAATGGTGCTTTTCGGAGTTTAGCATACCACTTACCCACCCAACTAACCCCCCCCTACAAACAATAATTACCCATCGGGACCAACAAGTGAGACACCCACCTGTGGGGCGACCGCCACAAAAACGTCCTTCCAACAACCCTGTGAGTCTAAAATGCTTAGGTTTGAAAAACAAACTCACCACAGGCACAGAATAGAAAGGGAAAACCGAAAAAAAAGGCCCCACCAAAAACCAGACAAAAAGGACTAGTGAATAAAGGGGCAAAGCCCTTTTCTTTGCAGATTATCAATGACGATGAGTCACGTAATATCCCGCTTAGAATGCAAAATGTTTTGAGACTACTTACGGGGTTGTCCTTACCTTCCTATCACGATATACCCCGGTGCAAACCGGACCCACAATACAGACACCTGCAGTTTGTCAGGTACTTTGAACAACACTCGCAAAATCCACCCATAAGGGACAAAACTCGACATGGGTCCCAGTCTTCCCAACAGCCCATACAAACTTTTCCCCAGTAGGACCAACCCAAGTCCAAAAACCCCCCTATGTTTTTTAATGGGATTCGAACCCGCGACCTTTTCAGCCTTACCTAAGGTGCAAAACCAACCTACCTATAAAATTTACCAGTGAAACTACATGTTGACCATAATAAAAAAGCTTGATGACAATTAAAAACGTTGGGAAGTTTTTCCCTCGTCCTCGTCCAACAACCCAAAGGTGTTTAAAAGATATATTCTTTTAAATGACAATGTCCCTTTTAAAGGTAAGTCGGCAGTCAAGCGACATTTTTCCATAGTGTGTGACAATAAGGGTTGATCTTGTATCTCTTTTTGAGACGGGTCCAAATTTTTCCAAAGGGTTTTCTAGCTATGTTGAAAACGGTGCAATATTTTTGGGGAGGAACCCAAGTTTAAATCTATAACAAAATTATTACCGTCGTTTAACAGAGTTTTAAAAACATTGCAATGTGTCATTACTGACAAACAGATTTTGACTTGGAGTGCAGTCCCCTTTGTAAGAAGTTTAAATGATTTCAATTCAAAGTAAAGTCAATCAAAGTAAAAAACCTTTAATCACCCCCATGAAGGGAAATTTAACAAACGACAGGCAGATTGATACTCATAAATTATCAAAGACACAAAAGCTATTTCCATATTGGTTTTCAAATAAAATGTCACGAACACACACACAAAAACCAAAACCCCACACCCCCGCGCGCAGCGCCGACACACCAAACGCCCCCGACACACATAAAATTGTGAACACAATTTTAAACCCTTGACTAAAGACATAAAAACTTATTTTTACGCCGCATATCGCAGCACTACACACCACGACGGGGTGTGCGAAACCCCACGCACACCCACACCAACACCAAAAATTGAATTAAATTTTTTAAACATTTTGACAAACACAACTTATTTCACACACCCACGCACCCACACACACAAACAACACAAAATTTTTTATGTATTGACACACTCGTAACAATACAATCAGGCAGATAATTCAGAGAAAGTAAGAACTAGGTAGTCAACATCATTGTGAATTCAAAGTCAATGCTTACTCTTACTGATTTGAGTGTATCTTTTTTTATTGACAATGAATATTTTGAAATTTGAATCTGTAGAAGTTTGAGTGACTTTTGTTTGTATTTTGAGGAATGGTGGATTATTGTAAAATACTTTTTCCGAAATTTTGTTTTTAAATTTGTTTTTGTGGTCCGAATTAGGGGTTAAAAGGAGGAGAGGGGTTCGTTTTTCATCCCACTGGGAGGTCACACACACACAACACACAAACCCCACGCATAGGGCGGGGCGCCCCCAGACACATGCACAAAAAGCCATATGCACACCTACAGCACACAAACTACAGAGGGATTACACACCAAAACAAGAAAAAAATTTGTGTATATTTTGTGTGTCTGTGGAACAATGCGCCTCTCTGCAGATTATTGTGGCACCTGTCCTTTTAAAACGTTAAAAAAACTATTTAAGGGGAAAAAAAAGCGCCAAATGACACACCTCCCGATCTGGGGATTCGCCATCACAAACAAAGATGGCGATTTCACCAAAGGCTCCGGCATAGGGGTTGCATTAAAGCACGGTTAGTGCAGCTGTGCATTTAAGCTACCTGCTGGCCCAACAGGGCAGAACTGGGGGCCACCACAATGTGTCAGAACAGAAGCTCTCCCCTTCTGCATTTTTCCTAGGCTACACTCCACATTTACTTTTTTTCAACTGCAAGTTCCCTTAAAAATTGGGGGCTCCCCCCCCCCCCCCCCCCCCCCCCCCCCACCTATTCCCCCACTCTATCTTCCCCAAACAACAAAAAAAAAAAGTTTTAGCTTTTTCTTTCCCAAACCAAAACAATCACATCAGACAAAAACTTTTAACCCACTTTCCACACACACAATAATCAACTTTTACCACACTGTAAGTTTTTAAATTTTTAATTCCCTCCCCTTTTTCTCCACAGTTCTGAAACCCCCCCCCCTCCACTTTCCCTCACATCACAAACCCGTTTCCACACAAGCCACCCCCTGGGGTGCTCAGGCAGGCGAAGTCATCAAAATGGGGACGGTGGGCGGCGCAGGGAGAAGGGGAAAAGGGGCGTGGGAAAAGAGGTGGATCCAGGGGGTGAAAGGGGTATGGGAATTCCGAGGGTCAAGGACAAGCTCCAGTACCTCTTTAGGGCACACCGGCTGCCCCTCCCCCAGCACGACTCCACTGCGGAGGCACCCACAGGGAACCCGGGAAAAGGCAAACTTGCCGTTTTCCCGACAACGCCCCTAAAACGCTAAGGCAAAAATAGGGTTATTTCCCTTCATCCTCTAGTTGACAAATTTCATTTACACCAAAGACCAACCCTTACTCCCAAGGAACCTCACTTTTTTACTTAAATGACACGATTCTTTCCTTTATTGTTTTATTTTCAAAAAAAAAGTTAATTAAAATACCTCTAAATCGTTCTTCCTCAAAAGAGAATTGTTCTTACAGAAAAACAGTAATAACCACACACAGCTGCTTAATACGCCAAATTGCACTAAATCCCAACTCACGCAGGACTCGACCATATCAATTTAAACTTAAGAAATACTGAGCGTTCTAAACACAGGTCAGAGCTCTCTAGACAAAAAACATTAGCGTTTAAAAACGTAGATAATCACCTACAGTTCAGTTAAGGGGAAAACTGAACTACCTAATAGAAAAAAAAACCTTAAGAAAGGGAAACCTCCCGAAAAAAATTCCCACTAATTTACCGAAAAACACAACAAGACACTCAAAACAACAACAACCTCCACAAACACAAAGAAAACCCCCACAAATCAATCATATCTGCGGAACGTCCCTCACCTGTCACTGGGAAGGAAATAGGCAGCACTCCTGCACCCCAAGGAAGACGTTGACAAGACGGACAGCACAAACGAAGAACTAAGACCGGGGTCTCAGGAGGCAACTACCTCAAGATGACTGCATCAAATCCCGCTCTCCAAGTAGAGGGACAACACCACGGGGGCGCCCCAAAACCCACGCGAAGGGCGACCAACGAACTTCTTCAGCCAAAAACTGACTCTCCTCCTCCAAACCCCTCAAACACAAAAAAATCAAAAACACACACCCCCAAACACACCAAAAAATACAAAAACACACAACCACACCCCAAACATACACACCACACACACCTACAAAACCACACAAAAAACACACACACCAATAAAATACCATACACCAAACTTTTTTTAAACCCAAAAAAATAAAACCCTAAAAATTTTTTTAATTCAAAATTGGTAATGGGGATTACCCCCCAAAGCAGTACAAGCACCCCAACCCCAAACACACACCACACACAACACACACACACACACACACACAAACACACACACACACAAAACTTCCATTACCTCGAATAAAAAAAGAAAAAAAAAAATAATAAACCCCAAAAACAAAACCAAAACAAACCGCCCCCCCCCCCCCCCCCCCCCCCCCCCCCACACACCAAAACAAAACATTTTCCTTATCCCCCGAAAATAAAAAAAAAAAAATAAAAAAAAAACAACCACACACATACACAAAACCCCCATCCCCCACCCCCAATCTCTCTCTCTTTTTCTCCCCCTCCCCAACGTCTCTCTCACCCACCCCACCCCCCCCACACACACACACCACACACAAAACACCACACCCAACACACGCACACACGCACAAATTTCCCAAATTACCTGGGATAAAAAAAAAAAACAAAAAAAAACACACATACACACCCCTACACAAAAACCACACACAAAAACACACCCCCACACCAACACACACACACAAAAACACACCCACAAAACACACAACACCCCCCAAAACACACACAAAAAACATCTCAAAAACACCACTTCCAAAAACCCATAAAAAAGAAAAAAATAAAATAAAAAACACACACCCCCACAACACACACACACACCACCCCACACACACACACACAACAACACACACACACACAAAAAAGGGGGAAAGGGAAACAGCCTGGTTTTTAGATTTGGATGAAATTCGTGACGCCTACCCTTTTTCGCCCCACTTTCCAAGGGGTTTTTTTCCTCGGGAGTTAAAAATCAGTCCGACTCTACTCCCCCTTAAAGCCCTTTCGGATAGACAATAAACCGGGGGCCCCGGGGCGAAGCTTTCCAGAACATCTTGCGCCACTTTAAAAACCCTTTTTCCCCTTTTTCAAAAGAGTAGCCATGGGTGGCCGGGGGAAAATGGAAGAAAAAATTTTAAAAAAAAACCCCCCTCATATACAGGGGACGGGATTTTAAAAAAGCGCATGAGTGCTTATTCTATTATCACGGAAATATAAGAATAAACACACACACACACACACACACACCTCACACACACCCACACCACACACACACACACCACACACACACACACACCACACACACACACACACACACACACACACACACACACACACACACACACACACACAATGTTACATGATGTTTTATGCACTTTGTTTAAAGTTAGTAATCTGAACAAAAACGATTTTTGATACTTTCCCTCAGTTCATATAATTAAAATCTGATAATGAAATAAAAAAAACGAAACAAAGAACCTGTTTTTCATGTTTTGTCCATTTTGAAGAAAATGGAAAAAGCACTCATATGGGTCTTTTTTAAAAAAAACATCCAGTCCCCGTGTATATGCACTTTTGTCAATTTTGCCATCCGTTCCTACAGGTACACAATAGCCTACTCTTCCGAAAAGCGAAACAGGTTTTAACATGTGCACGAGATGTTCTGCGTGCGTTCACACACGGGGCCTCGGTTTATAGTCTCATCCGAAAGACTTTTGGGGAGAGTGGAGTCTGCACTGATGTTAACTGTAGGAGAAAAATCCTCTTGAACGGGATTCGAACCTGGGTCAGCAGATTGCGAGCGCTATGTACAACGCTCTAACCACCAGGCTACCCCACCCCCTTCAGTATGGAATTGTATTGCTTTGTATTGTATTGTATTGCATTGCATAGTAGTGCATTGATTTGCATTGCATTGCATTGCATTGCATTGTATTGCATTGTATGATATCGTATTGCATTAATTGCAAATCTTTAATTCTTTCAGAAAAAATAAAATACCACTCTTTTCAAGTTCTTGATGCCACGTCAATGAAATCTCTCTTTTCCCTCACGTCTACTCTCCTTGGATCTGTGAAGGCAAGCCCTCTGCCTTCCATCCACAACCACTCTGAACTTCCTTCTATATTTTCTGCATTCTTTTCTGACAAAATTCGTAACATCCGTTCCAGATTGGATCATACTCCCTTCCAGCTTGCAGTTCCTGATCCCCAATTCTCTGGTAAGCCTCTCCTTTTCTTTCATCCAACAAGTGAGAAAGAAATTACGACAATTCTGAAAGAAATGACTATAAAAATCATGTGACCTCGATCCCATACCTGCTTCTCTTTTTGTACAGTGCCTACCACAAGTTATACCCGCTATCACGAAAATAGTGAACTCATCTCTTGTTTCAGGAAATGTTCCATCATCTCTCAAAACTGCAATAGTTACACCTCTACTCAAAAAGCATGACCTTGAACCTAACAATCTGAAGAATTATAGACCTGTTTCCAACCTACCTTTCATCTCTAAAGTCCTTGAAAAAGTAGTTCTAAAACAGCTTAATAACCATCTCCTCTCCAACAGTCTTCTTCCTGAGTTTCAGTCTGCCTATCGCATCAACCATAGCACTGAAACTCCCTAGTCCATCCCTAAACACTTCTATTTGCTTCTCTTTTGGGGAAAATTCCCTTCTCATTACTGGGATTATCGCGCCTTGACACTTTTTGACCATTCAATTCTTCTCCCCCGTTTTCAAAAAACACCCGGTTACGGCAACCCCCCCTTTCCCTGGTTCGTTCATACCTCCTGCCCGTTTGCGACAGTCGCAGTAAACAAAAATACAGTCAATACCTCCCAAACTGGATTTGGTGCCCCGCAGGGATCATTCTCGGCCCGTTCTTTTCACTCTCATACTGTCCACTACCCAAATAAAAACCGTCTCATTAAAACTATCACTTTACGCAGTGACTCTCAGTTAAAAGTTTTTACACCTGAAAATTGCCTTTCTCTTGAAAATAGGCCCTACTGCTTTCAAGATACCCAAAATTGATGATACAAAACAAGTTAAGTTAAACGCAGAAAAAAACCGAAGCCAGGTGTAGGGCCAAAAAAAAAAATCTCTTCCATTACAAACTTAAATAAAACCGAATCATCGGCCCTTGTCCCCTGAGTGAAAATATCTAGGAGTTTTTTTATCGAAAACCCCACGTCTATGCAAAAATTAATCCCCAGACCTGTAGCGTCACATATCATCATTAGCCATTACACCCGTGGTGTGTAGGGCAGAAAAACAAAGCGTTCCCCCCTGCTTTTGGGGCCAACCTGTCATGACCCCCAAGATGCTGTTGGCCCTTCATCCACTTTCTACGTTTCTTCCCCCTTGTTTTTGGTTTTCCCTTTCTTCTCCTTCCTTCTGGGTTCCATGCAATGCTGTTCTTGCGATTGACTGGGGGGTCTCTTCGGGGGATGTGCCCAACCCACTTCCCCCGTCGTTTGAGAGGGGTTTTCCCCATGTCTTTTTGCCTGCATCTCCGTAGTAGGTCTTTTTGGAGATTTCTCTGGCCAAAAAGATCCGGAAAAAATTTTCGCGGAAATGGGGGTGGAAGGATAAAAATTTTGGGTAAGATCCATTTCCCGTATCCCCAGCACTCGAACCGACAGGAGCGTAGACACAACACAGCTTCTGGGTATGTTTTCGCTTGGTTTTTGGGTGTACTGAGTTGACTCCGATATTTTTCATCCCCAAACACATTCCGGCCCTTTCCCTCTGTTGTGGATGGGCTTTTTTTGTGCCGCCCTCTGGTTTTTATGAGCTGCCAAAGGTTGTGAATTGTCTGTCTGGCGAGGGCGTTCCCTTCACTTCACAGGTAATTTTTGTGTTCACTTGAGCGAATTTTTGTTTTCTTGGTGCAATCGAAACCCCCTTGCTGTGTGTTTGGGGTTGCTTTTCTTCTCCCGGATTTTTTTGGGGTGTTGGGACAGCCGCCGGGGCTCCCCAAAGTCAAAAGGGGTTTTTATGTTGAGAACAGGGTCCAGCGAAACCCTCTTGGGGTTTTTCTTCTGTCGTCTTCCTCTCACCCCTCAATCCAGATTGAAAAGAACTTTTAAAAACACACTCCTTGTCTTATCCGTCTTTTTCGAAGACAGTTTTGCTATGGCCCCCGAGCATCTGAATTTTCAAGAAAGCTTTTTATAAGTGTACCGTTTGATGGGATCCATAGAGCGAAGGATACTCCAAAAGGTGCTTGTGTATGCGTCAAAAACCCTTTCGAAGTCCCCAAAGTTTTAATAAGTTGTCTTTTCCACCTGTGCACTGTTTTGATGATTTTTAGCGTGAATATTGGGCTTACATCCTGTTGTTCCTAACCCCGCTTGTTCCTTCCTCAAAAGCATCGTCCACAGCGTTGATATTCTTTTGTGATGCCTTGACCGTTCTTGTTTGGGACAGACAAAGAGTATTCCCCCCAGTTGTTGCAGTCGCCGGGTTCCTTTCTTGGGGGTTTTGACTTATCCCTTGGTCCAAACATCAGGACTTTCCGTTCTTCCAGCAGTGTGAACAGTGGTTTTTGATGTCAGCGTAGTTCAGAATCTGCCCCTTTAACAGTTCGGCCCAAACGTCCCGGCCTGGTGACTTGCCCTTCTTTAGGGTTTTGGCAGCCCCTACTCTTCCTTTTTTGGGGGTTAACGCAATGTCTAATCTTTTGTATTCTGGGATGTCACGTCTGTCAGGGGGTGGTGGGTTTAGAACTTCCCGGAAATGTTCAGCCTTTCCTTGCTCTTTTGGTGTCAAAAGTTTCCCCTTTTCTGTCCTGATTTGGGCCCCCGCCCCTTTAAATTTTTTTGCAATTTCTTGGTGATTTGTAGATCCCTTGCTCTCCTTGGGCCGCCGCCTTTCTGCCCCAGTGCCCGCTGGTCCCCGGCTTCTCTCTTTTCCGGCGTGCGAGTCCTTACTTTCCCGTGTGCCCCTCGTCAATCTTCCTGCCTCTCTCGTTCGTGGGGACTTTACTTGCAGAAGTCTTTCTTTGGGTTTTCTTTTTCTTTGATGGCATCTAGGGTCTCTTGTTTGGGTCCAGTCTTGTTTGGCTTCTTTTTTTGATGGCCGTGTTGTTCTTGCTGCTCTCAGTGTCAGTTTAAGATTTCTTCCATGTCGCATCTATGTCATGCTGTTCTTCATGTTTGAGGATGTGGGAAATTTTTCCTAGATCGTTGACGAAAGCAGATTCACGTTGGTGTCTTCAATCGTGGGTATCAAAACGCGTTGAGTGGGGGGGTCTTGTTTTCTTCTTCGTTTCAACGGATTTTCGTCACCGGTGTGATCGCTCCGAATCCGCACTTCGTGGTTCTCAATCAGGAGAGATCGTTCCCCATACCATTGATCATCAGATGGTCAATTTGGTTATATCTCTCCCATTTGGCGCGCCCAAGTCAGCTTGTGGATTCCCCGGTGCGTGAAGAGGGGCCCCCCTATCACTAAGGTTCAGGCGCAAAACTCCCAAGTCTCTCCCCGTTTTCATTTTTTCCCCCCCCCCGTGTTTTCCAGACTCTTATAGTCTGTTGTCATTCGACCTTGGCATTTAGGGCCCCCCCGATGAGAGAGGTCGGCGTGGGGGTTTTCTGTTTGTTCAGCTTGGGAAAAAATCTCTTTGCTCTCTGTGTGTTTTTTGGTTGGGGCGTACACGGATGATGGTGTTGTTGATGTTCTTCCTTCAGTCTCGCACCCCATGTTCTGTTGACAGGCTTCCACTCCATAAGGCATCACTCAACGCTTTCTTGAGGTGAGGGAAAACTCCCTCGTGGTGCGGGTCGTCATCTCTCCCAGAGTAGAGGACGGTTTCTCCGGTGGTGGTTCTCACTCTCCAATCCAGTCCATCTACTCTCGCTTACCCTAGGACATGGAGGTTGAATCTTCTCATCTCTAATGTTCCCTGTCCCAGCTTCCCCGTCTCTACACGTCTCACTTTCCAATGTCCTAGTCTGTTTTTAGTTTGGTGGTTTCAGGTCTTCCCTTATCCTGCTGGTAGCTTCCTCTCGGCTTTGGCCATCAGCATTCATACGAGTCTCACTGGACCCGGGAGGTCCTTCGCACGCAAAAGTATAAGTTTTCTCTGTTGCTGTTTCTGTAACTGCTCTTTTTTACGGGACAGGGTTCCACCTTAGTCGCCTCTTACGACATGCCTGGTTGGAGGGCAGGGATCCTATTCTTGCAATGCTCGCTTTGTAAGCATACCTCGGGAGTCCCACGGGGGCCTGTCAGTCGTGCTACTATCAATTACGGCGTATCAGTGCAATTCGAAAGTACCTGTCCACTGATGCAACATCTAAACTTGTTGCGTCTTTCATTCTCTCACGTCTGGACTATTGCAATTCTCTGGTCTGCCAGCAACATCTATCCACTCCCTTCAACGTATACAAAACTCTGCAGCTCGCCTAGTCCTCAGAAAGAAAAAATCTGAACACATTACTCCTCTTTTGCGATCTCTCCACTGGTTGCCTGTGCCACAGAGAGTAAACTATAAGATCAGTACCCTCTGTTACAAATGTCTCCACCAAACAGCACCTTCCTACCTCTGTGAATGTCTCACCTGTACACTCCTTCTCGTTCCCCCCGGGCTGCTGCGATACCTTGTGCTTCGAATACCTGATTCAACCAGTCACCGTTGGTCGTCGCTCTTTCTCTATTCTGGTCCATCCATTGGAGCAACCTTCCTCTCTCTCTTCGACAGAGGCCTACATATGACACATTTAAACCCAGCATCAAGACATATTTGTTTCAAACCTAACTTTTCCCCTCTTTTCATCTCAAAACTGCCCCTGCCTTCAACAGCCAAATCCCATTACCCTGCCAAAGCCTACAACCTGTGTGTGTGTGTGTGTGTGTGTGTGTGTGTGCGTGCGTGCGTGCGTGCGTGCGTGTGTGTGTGTGTGTGTATGTGTGTGTGTGTGTGTGTGTGTGTGTGTGTGTGTGTGTGGTGTGTATGTATATATAGCTGCGTACATTTGAATTTTGTTTAAGCTTTTGATAGTTATTGGCTGCATGACTCTGTAAGAATATGTTGAATGCAAGCGCTCTGATTTGTTTTTGCAAGATATAGCGCTATACAAATTCCATTTATTATTATTATTATTATTATTATTATTATTATTACATTGTGTAGTGTTCATTGCGTTGTTCTGGGTTGTATTTTGATATATTGCATTACGTTGTAGTGTGGTGTAGAGTAGTATAGTGTAGTGTAGTTTATTGGAGTGGGGTGTAGTAGAGTGGCGTCTAGTGTAGTATGGTGTAATGTTGTATAGTGTAGTGTAATGCAACATAGTGTAGTGTAGCGTAGTGAAGTGTAGTATAAGTAGTGTAGCATAGTCTATGTGAAATATGTATAGTGTAGTGTAGTGAAATGTAGTGTAGTGTAGAATAGGTAGTGTAGTTTAGTGAGGTGTAGTGTAGTGTAGTGACATTTTGGGTAGTGTATGTAGTGTATAGTGTAGTAGTGTACCTTGTGTAGTCAGTGTAGTGTAGCATAGTGTAGTGAAATGAAGTGTAGCGTAGTAATAGTTTTGTGAGTGTAGTGTAATGCAATGTAGTGTAGTGTTGTGTAGCGTAGCGTAGTGTATTCTATAGTGAAATGTAGCAGTGTCGTTTATTGTAGTGTAGTGTAGTGTAGTTCAGTGCAGTGCAGTGTAGTGCAGTGCAGAGTAGTGTAGTGTAGTGTAGTGTAGTGTAGTGTAGTGTAGTGTAGTGTAGAAGGTAAGGTAAAAGTGTCCCATAGCCTATGCAGTTGTTGAGGAGCGAGGCATCAGAGACCTCTGCGTCTCAAGGGGCCAGCATATTGAGGGCGGCGCCCATCTCCTCTCCCTCGCTGCTTTACCTTCCCTGACCCTAAAGAGGCAGGTACCCATTTAAAGCTGGGTGAACTGGGGGACTGTACTGAAGCCAAGGCGTACAAACGGTCACCCATCCACTTGGTAACCACACTCAATGCTGCTTAACCTTAGCTTGGGGAAAGCGAGTGATCTCTCTCTCTCTCTCAAACACACACACACACACACACACACAGAGTTCACCAGCGACTGCCGAGGTGTTCGGACGTGTTTGGCCAGCGCTCTGAGTTTTGTACAGCGATATAACACTCAACCTGTTGAAAATTCGACTTAGTTTTTTTTCCCCCATTCCTGACAGGCAAGAATGCCTATAGGGACTGTACAATGGAGGGTTGTAGTGGGCATCTTTGTTGGACATTCATTGCTTTCATGGCAGGCGGGGCAAGGAAAGCAGCAGCGAGATTTATCAAACGATCAAGTTCCTGTTTCATGTAGGCCCTCTGATTTCATTCTAATCTTTCTGAATGTGGCAATGCTGATGAGATGTGGCGACATCAAAACAGAATCCGGGCCCCCCACCCCCCCCCTTCAGCCACAGGAGAATGGCAACCTTCACGGCCTGTCCCAGCAAATGCAGTCAGTGTTGTCCGTGATGTCTGGGGTCAGTCAGCAAGGTCTGACATGCAGCGACAGATGCGGTGAATCACTACGCTGTTCTCAAGACATGTCAGACATTAAACAGCAGTTGACAGGGCTCACCAAAACAGTGCAAGAAAATGCAGACAACATCCAGGACCTCTACAGCAGAGTGCGGGAGTCGGAGCAGTACGCGAACATGTTGCACAGTCAGCGGGGCCCGTCTGCATCTGACCTGCGCCGAAAGAACCTGAAGTGAGGGGCTTAGATGAAGAAGGAAGAGACGGGGGACAACTCTCACAGACAAGATATCGGTACGTTGAACTCATATTTTGGTTCTGATGTTTTGTCCTGGGCCTCAGAGACATTGAAGATGCTGTGCGTGTTGGCAATCCTAATGGTAGGATGCCTAGACCAGTCATCGTCACTTCAAGAACCGTGAACTGACCAAGTCACTGATGTCCAAGAGAGAGTGCAGGCAGTCAATGACCAGAGCCTCGGGAATCAGAGGGGGCCAGACCTGACTCCTGCCCAGCACCAGCAGATGCAGAAGTTGAAAGCAGAAGGCAAAAGGGGCTACCTGAAAAATGGGCGTGTGGTAGTGGGGGGTGATTCCAGGTCAACACACCAGCCCATCTGGGGCACTCAGCGACATGACAACGGGAGAAAGAGCATGTCAAGGAGGGGGAGTCGTGCGCAGGAGGGAGAGAGGGGGTACAGAGAGAAGAGCAGCTGGCGAAAAAAGAGGCAGTGAAGAAATACGGGAGCAGGGGGAATGTCCCAGATGCGGGTCTACAGATCAGCAGTGCAGCCACCAGTTGACTACTAACTACATCAGGGTAGTCTGACTGAAGGACTCCCGACAACACAGGAACATACAGAAGACAACACGGCAGACAACTCTGAACCCTGTTGTCTGAAGAAGAGCAGCAAACAGAATCCTGGTCACATGGGGAGGCGTTAGCAGTATGACCGCTACGGCTGACATGGCAACACAGCAGACAACAGCAGCAGCAGCAGAAGATTACTTCTGGGAGACGACAGGATGCTGACAGCCCACACCAATGCAGACGAAGAGGACGCGGTGTCAGAGGAGGCTGGGGGGACTGGGTGGAGCAGCAGAGGAACGTTCCGCCAGTCCCCTGGGAGTGAGGGAGCTACCTCACCCCGGGGGTTCGGAAGAGGATCCCCCCTGAACAGCCCAGCTGAAGGACAGGTGGCTGGCTGTGACGGTTCCAGTCGTGGTAAAGACCGGAGAGGCAAGGCCGGGGCAGAGTTTCCACACAGAGGCAAACGCAACAAGCGGTCGTCCTGGTGTTTCATCCTTGCACACAAGAAGTCGTCACCAGAGTACCAGCGTGCCAGCAAGCAGGTGGGTGGTTGTCAAAGAACTGGAGGGAGGTGTCAGAAAAAGCAGCCCTCTTTTGCCCTTTCAGTTCAAAGCAGGGTCGCTGAGAAAGGCAAGGTGCACCTCGCTGACGGTCAGGCCAGGGCCTGCACGCTCTCCAGCCTGGAGGCCAGCGGCTGGTGGGATATTTTCCCACAATGCCTGGTGCTTCTGCAGACGACAGTGCCGAAATATCGTCTTTACGTGATAGCGATAAGCTATCGCTAGTATCTTTAAATGTAGAGGGTCTTTGGCGATTTCGAAATGAGTTTGATTTACTAACTTTTTTTAAACAAATATGATATAGTTTTGTTTGTAGAAACATTCACTGAAACCATACCCCATTCCTTATTCCCTATGTATAAGTGTTTTCTTGCCCAGGGGGGGAAAGTGTCGGACAGTGTGCATGGGCGTTTGTCGGGTGGATTGGTTCTCCAAATAAAAAAAGGGAACTGTGTATTTATGTTAAACAAATAAACATCGAAACGGACAATATTCTGGTATTGAAACTTGGTGGGGAGCCCTTGGTACCCAGACAGACTGTATATTTTTGGGAGCTTACATACCCCCTGAAAATTCTAAATACTATGAAGAGACGATATCTACAATGGTGTTTCTATTTTAGAAGACTGTCTGTTGGATGTAATTAAGGAGTGTGGTGACTTGCCTTTGATCATTTGTGGTGATCTAAATGCTAGAACGGGTGCATAAACTGTGATTGCTCTGACCCTGTGGATAAAATCAAGTGACATCTATGACAGAGACGAGTCAGCTGACAGAGCAGGCATGACTGATGCCTTTAAACGAGTGTCAAAGGACATGCAGTCAATGCCTTTGGCCGTTATTTGATAAACATGTGCAATGAATTTAGTTTTTTTTCTTGAAGGGTTTACAGCATGTTGATTGCCATGGTGATTATACGTATTTGTCACAAAATGGTTGTAGTGTCATAGGACATTTTCTCACATTCACGAACTCTGTTGTCATCCTGCTGTAGTTTAAAAGTTAGCCCTTTAGTAGAAAACAAGCAGCTGCTGTCGAGTTTCTTTGTGTGTGCAAAGACAGATCCTTGCCTAGCTAGCCAAGGAAAGAATGAATTACTTCTATTACAAAATTTCAATGGGAGATGACAAAAAGTTGACTTTTCAAAATAAAATGCAGACTGGAAATGTTACCAGTATAGTGAATGAAGCCACAGCACTTGTGGGTATTGACATAAATCAAGCTTTAAAAAAATTCAATGAATGTTTCATTATTGCAGGAGAAGAAATGAAAAAAAACGGTGTCTTTGGCTGTGAAAAACGTAAGGTTTGGTTTGATTTAGAATGTAAAAAAGAGCAGAACAGTTTTAAGGAGGCACCTTCGTAAAGTTAAAGAGCTGATGAATGTCTTCTCGACGCAATATTTTCAAAAGAGGAGAGAGTACAAGAGATACTAGAGTTAAAGAAAAGGGCATACAGGAGAACGTGCTGGAGTCACTGAAACGTAAATTTTAAAAGACAGCAAACAGTTTTGGGACACAGTTCGCTCTGTTAGGCCCAGGCAAAGTAGCTACAACACCATAACTATAGATACATGGTTTCACCACTTTCAAATGTTTTTAATGAAGTACCTCCTACATGTTGTACCAGCAACACTAACTTTGACACTTACTATGATAATATCGATACCAGTTTGAAAGTGGTGAGTTAGAAAAAGTCAATAACAGAGTCTGAAATTGCCGTGCTGCAAAGCCTTGAAAAGTCAGAAAACCCCAGGTCCTGATGGACTAAATCGGGGAGTTTTATAAAAACAGCATCAATGTAATTTTGCCGTTCCTATTAAAGTTTTCAACCATATCTTGAGGAGGGTATGTTTCCTGATGACTGGACAATGGCCATCTTACAGCCTTTACACAAAAAGGGTGACCTGAATCAGCCAGATAACTATCGTGGGATTTCTTACTAAACATTGTAAGTAAACTGTACAGCTTTATCTTGAATAAACGACTTTCTGAGTGGATTACGGAAAATGAGGTTTTAGGCGAGGAACAAGCAGGATTTAGGGAAAAAAAACTTGTACCCCTGATCATGTGTTTACTCTTTTTGGCTTGTGTTCAGAAGCAAAATGTTAAGACTAGAAAACTTTATGCTGCTTTTATAGACTTCAGAAAAGCTTTCGACACTGTTAGAAAGGGAGAAACTGTGGGAAAATTTTGCATGTAAACGGAATAAAGGAAAATTTTTGAATGCACTGAAAAAACATGTATGATGTTGTGAAAGTCCGCATTCGAGCTGGTGCTAAGCTGACAGACACGTTTTTTATGTCCACGGGTTTGAAACAGGGAGAAGTGTGTTCTCCAGTTTTGTTTTCTTTACTAATTAATGAACTGACCAAAGACATTAATGAAAATGGCAGGCAATGCATTCAGTTGTCACCTGATTTGACTCAGGGACTTACTTGCTATTCGCAGACGACGTTGTACTTTTGTCAGCAGCGTTATTGGACTACAGACTCAGATCAATGTATTACATAACACTGCTAAACGTTAGATTTGGTTGTTAACTCGAAAAATCGAAAAGTAGTTGTCTTTAGAAACGGTGGCTTCTTGGCTGAGAACGAAAAATGGAGGTACGGGGATGGTATGTTAGAGACAGTAAACATGTACAAATATCTGGGCATTATTCTCACACAAAGACTTTCATTCCAGTCCACACTAAAAGATTGTCTGATCGTGCTCGAAAAGGGGTTTACAGCTTACTAAGGTTATTTTGGTCAATTGGAGAACATTCACCAGCATATTTTTAAGTTGTTGATAGTCAATCCAGCCAATATTGACTTACGGCGCGAAATATGGGCATAGTAAATAACCATGACATTATTTAAGGGTGCATCTATCAGCATGAAACGCTCATGTGTGTTAGTCCCGAGAACTCCAAGACATTTAGTTTATGGAGAGTGGGCCGTTTTCCGCTTAAAGGGCAATATTTTTGCCAAGTGTAATAAGTTTTGGCTGCGCATTGTGGGTATGGATGATTCGAGATATCCTAAAAAAGCGTACTCAAGCTTCTGCTTCTGCAAAGTCAGAAAATTTTACTACATGGGCATGCAAAGTTCGGAATATGTTGTATATGTTTGGTTATGGCATTGTATGGGAAGGGACAGTCTGTAGGAGATGTCAGGGTGTTTATCGCACAGTTAAAACAGCGTTTATTGACTCGTGTTCACAAGACTGGCATTCTGCTCTTTAATCACATGACTTTTAGGCAGTGTACTTACATACCCCTGATTTCTTGACCTTACGTCCACACTTTCGAGTTTTGACATGTCTTAACGTGGTAAACTATTACAAGATTTAGAATTGGCACACTGCTTTGCGCTCACACTTTTCGAGTTATGGTATGTACAGTGTGAATGTGAACAATGCTTATTGCCCTTTTTGTGCAGAAACTCCCGAAACAGAACTGCACTTTTGTTGGTGTGTCCAAAGTATACTGATTTACGTTCACAACTTATTCCCCCCAAATACTACAGAAAACCCTCAATGTTCAAATTTGTGCTACTGCTTTCTTGCGGAAACAAAGACATTAAATTTTGAAACTCTGTAATTACGTCTACAAAGCAGATCTGATCAGGAAAGATGCACTTGAATGTGGAACTGTGTAACTGTATGTGCATGTTTATGCGGATGTGAACTCCATTTGTATGGGGCCGTGGCCTAACAAATAAATCATTTGACTTTGACTTTGACTTTGACTTGACACACACAACACACACACATACACACAGACACATACACACAGACACACAGACACACACACAGACACACAGAAACAGACACACACACACACACACACACACACACACACACACACCAAACACACACACACACACACACACACACAAAACACATACACACACACACACACACACACACACCACACACACACACAACACACACACACACACACACACACAGAATAGTTCGACTAACCATCGACCAACCAACAGACAGACAGACAAAAAGATCGATAGACAGACAGACAGACAGACATATACACAGGCAGACAGACAGACAGGAAGACAATCAGGCAGGATACTGACAAGCAGACAATGGATGAGTGTTTGTTCAAACAAAGAAAGCACAAAAGTTCATCTAAATATACCGAAAGAAGCAGCTGTCTATAGACGAGACAGTTGATGACACCTGTCTTCATGTTTCCGCTATGTTCGAATTCTTCTCCTTGTTGTTGTTGTTGTTGTTGTTGTTGTTGTTGTTGTTCTTCTTCTTTCTTCTTTTCTTCTTCTTCTTCTTCTTTTCTTCTTTCTTCTTCTTTCTTTTTCTTCTTCTTCTTCTTCTTCTTCTTCTTCTTCGTCGTCGTCGTTGTCGTCGTCGAACGCTCAGACAGCAATCTATTGTTGTCTCTCATACGAGCAAAAATGTATTGCGCTGCCGTTAAGCGTCTGACAAGTCAGGCCCAACCAACGTATCCAATTTCGGTGTGGAAGAGAATGCTTTGAACAGAAAACAGGAGAATGAACCAAGAAGGCAGACACTAGACAAGAAGAAGGTAACAGGAACAAAA
Source organism: Rapana venosa (assembly GCA_028751875.1). Lineage (NCBI taxonomy): Eukaryota > Metazoa > Mollusca > Gastropoda > Neogastropoda > Muricidae > Rapana > Rapana venosa. Next base: position 33,659,537 of record CM054164.1, read on the forward strand.
AAAAAACAAGCAGAAACAAAGAGAGGAATGGAGAAAAGGAATTCCTAGCACAGAATTTCCAGAAAGAAGGCATGCTATTTATACTGACAGACTCCCAACTGTGGGAGTTCAGATTCTAATTGCCGTAGATGGCTAAAAAAGACTGATGGGACGTTGAAGTCAGGTGACTGACCACCAGGAGCTATGCAGAAGCTGCCTCCTTCTTGGGCATGCCCTGAAGACGTGGACCTGCTCTGCCACAGCACAGCAGCTTGAGGAACTCCTCCCTGAACCTCCTGCCCTTCAGACAGTACAGGTAGAAGTTGACCGCGTGGTTGGCGTGACCCAGGGTGGTGCAGACGATGGTGATGGCTAGAGCCGTCCATTCCTCAGACAGCGAGGTCTTCGTGTGCCCTATGTAAATCAGATGATTGGCGATAAAGTTCAGAGAAGAGGGCAAGGTCAACACCAGGAAGGTCAAGGACACCGTCATGATGGTCAAGGTCACGGCGTTGGCGGCCTTTTCCCGGTTGTGAGCCTGGCTGCCCGATCCTTCCGCCAGCCTGCGGTTCGCTCCCCTGGCTGAAGCCAGCAGCCTCCAGACCAGGACGCTGTTGGAGAGGACGATCATGACGAAGGGCGCCGCGCAGTACAGCAGCAGCTCCAGGTACACGAAGACGTTGGAGTGGAAACGCGCGTGTCCTGCAGGCCAGGGTGCACTTGTAGGACACCCCTGTCCAGACTGAGCGTGTCGTAGCCAGCCAGGTAATGGGCGTACAGGGCGGCCACCCCCACCGTCACCGCGGCCAACAGGAGCAGCACCGTGCGGCGCGTGCACAGGCTGTTGACCCGGTGCGGCCACACCACAGACATGGCTCTGTGCACCGTCATGCAGACCAGGTACCAGCAGCTGACCGTGCCGCCCCCTGTGTACAGCCAGGTGATGACCTTGCACACCACGCTGTGCGCTATCTTGATCTCAGTGCCGCCGTTGAATTTCAGGGACTGGTCCAGCACGATGGTCCACAGGTAGAGCAGGTCCACGCCAGCGATGGCGGTGAAGTACAGGTGGATGGTGGAGTCCTCGGATGACGTCATCCGTCTCATGATGACGATAGTCATGACGTTGCCAAGGGTGCCGACGCAGAGGATGATGGGAGGAGCGATGCTCAGCAAATACAGGGCGGCTTGGAACAGCTGGAAGATGTAGGGATCGGGTTTTTGTGAACCTCCCGGCCTTGCTGACGTCACGTTCCTGATCTCAGTCAACCAGGATGACGTCATCGATGGACTGACAGCTTCCATTTTTGAACAACTGGAAACAAAAAAAACATATTCATCATGTACTTATATAAAAATTATAGATCTAATGCTATAACCCTTCAAGGCTCGTGTTGATGACCTAGTGAAGGGTTTCCTGGATGCAGGTATAGTTGTTTCTTTTTCGTTGTGTAGTATATTACTGTGTGTCTGTATCGGAAAGCCTATCCATATGTAAAGATGCCTGGGCCTGTCAGTATACATGGCATCCCCACTTTCTGCAAATTCTGTTGCTTGGAGTTCCGCCTTGTCTATCCCTCTCTATGTTTCTGCCTTGTTCCTTTTCTTCCTGTCACCTCATTCTTGTCATTTTTCTGCCTTCTTGGTCCATTCTCCTGCCTTTTTTTCCCCCCAGAAAGACTTAAAAGAGAACAATTCTCTCCCAAGCCGAAGTCGGATGCGCTGGGCCTGACTTGTCAGGCGCCTAACGGCAGCATAGCACATTTTTACCTCAAATGACAGACAACAATAGTTGCTGTCTGAGCGCTCGGGAAAGAAACACAGAAAGCCTGATCTGTTCTTTCAGGTGGCGATCTGAACGCAGGCTGAAAAATGAGCATTTATGTTTGAAACATCTCCGATATATTTGCACAATTAAAATATAAATTTGAGTAAGAAAGAAATCTATGATGGTAATTATCTGTTCTCTCCTTTGGTTCAGAAGAAGAAGAAGAAGGAGGAGGAGGAGGAGGAGAAGGAGAAGGAGGAGAAGAAGAAAGAGAAGGAGAAGAAGGAGAAGAAGAAGGAGAAGAAGGAGAAGGAGAAGAAGAAGGAGGAGGAGGAGAAGAAGAAGGAGGAGGAGGAGAAGGAGGAGGATGAAGGAGGAGGAGGAGGAAGAGAGAAGAGAAGAAGGAAGAAGAAGAAGAAGAAGGAGGAGGAGGAGGAGGAGGAGGAGGAGAGAAGAGGAGGAGGAGAAAAGCGCATTGCTTGTCAACTCACCAGTAGTAATGATGTTGGTGTCAAACAGATTTTTTTCCATGAGGCATTCCTTACTTTATTAGACTACAGTAAGGCTTTTGACAGTGTCTAACATCACCTTCTGTTTATCACATTGTCAGAAATGGGCTTTTCAAAGCATCTGATCTCGCTCCTAGCAAATTTATTTTCAGATCAAAAATCAAACAACTGATGAAATAGCAAGGACTGTGAGTTCTTTCATTCAAAAAAAGGAGTTCGTCAGGGTTGCATATTATCCCCACGTCTTTTCAACATATATACAGAAATGATCAAGAGAAAGGCGGACATAGATGACATGGGCAATAACGTAGGAGGCAGACACATCACTAACTTCGGGTTCGCTGATGATACAGCACTCATGGCCAGTGATATCACCAGCATGAGGAGGATTCTCTACAGAGTCCATGCAGAGGGCAACACTGCTGGCCTTAAGTCAAATGCCCAAAAGATCAAAGTGATGCAAATGAATGGTGCAGTCACCCCCAGAATATCAAAATTAAAGAACAGACCTGAAAGTACGTTAAAAATTCCAAATGTTTAGTCTCTTTAAAAGAGAACAATGGCTCCTGTCTACAAGATGTCAAGGCTAGAACAGGTATGATCAAGCAAAAGATGACTCAGTTAAAGAACATTTGGAAAGACAGAGGCATACTAAATATCTCAAAATCACAATTGCCAACACTAATCTGGCCTGCATTGCTGTATGGGTCGGGAGCCTGAACACTTCGAAAATCGGAAAGAGACAAAATAAACACAGCCGAAAACTAATGCGGTTCTACAGGCGACTGCTAAGAGTCCAATGGTCAGACAGAAGAACACATGAAAGCATTCTTGATGAACTCTCAGCACAAAGACAAATGTTTGCAAAATTGATACGCTCAGACAGCAGCTATCGTTGTCTGACATATGAGAAAAAATGCATTTTTTTCTGCCGTTATGAGCCTGACAAGTCAGGTCCAGAACATCTGACTACGGCGTGGGAGAAAATTGTTATCTTTTAAGTCTTTCTGGGGAAAAAAATTGCGGGAGAATGGACTAAGAAGGCAGAAAGTAGACAAGAAGGAGGTGACAGGAAGAAAAGGAACAAGGCAGAAACAAAGAGAGGGATAGAAAAGAGGGAACTCCTAGCACAGAATTTTCAGAAAGTGGTGACGCTATTTATACTGACAGGCCCCTGGCATTCCCACTGGGGGAGGAATTCCTTGAACACACACATCACCTTTTGCATCAGTTGCAAGCAGATCACACATATCCATTCTTTTTCTTCACGTATGTTCTATTTTCTTCCTCTACATGAATGCAATACAATACACTACAATGCAATACAATAAAATACAGTACAGTTTAATGTTGGTAGCATTCAGTCTCGGAGGAAGACTGTGGAGTAGCTGTGCTCTAGGTGTTCTTCATTCTGGTACAGCGGTGTACGGTGTGGCTGGCCAGTCCCACACGGCAAGGACAGACAGTGCCTGTGGCAGAGAGAGGGCACAGAGCAAGTCTGACAATGCTGCTCTGTCTGTCTGTCTGCCTGGGCTGCAGCCTTTCTTTCTTCTCGTTCTCTTTGCCTTCTGCTGCTCGAAGTTCGAAGAGACACTTGCTCAGCAGCAGGAGGCAGCAGCACAATTTAATACAGTAATGTATAATACAGTATAATGCAGTACAATACAGTATAAACCCGAAGTCGGAATGCGGCTACCTCCATGGTGGGTAAAAATGGTCGTACAGGCAAAATCTCACCATTGGTGAACGTCGGAGCTCTAACCGAGGAACGAGAAAAAAAATTACAGTACAACACGATACAATAATATATACAATACAGTACAATATGACACAGTACAACATAATGCAACAAAACACAATACAATACAACACACACAACAAAACACAATACAACACAATACAATGCAACACAAAAAAACACAACAAAACCACAACACAACAAAAACACAATACAACACAGCACAACACAATAAAAACAACACTACACAATACAATACAACACAGAACAACAAACACAATACAACACAACACAATACAGAACAACACAACACAGCACAACACAAAACAACAACACAACACAGCACAACACAAACAGCACAATACAATTCCACATACCAGATTGTCTCTGCGTGCTCCACTTGTTTCTCTCTCTCTCACTCACTCTTTTTCAATCTCACTTTGTCAGTCTCTGTTTCTCAGTCTCTCTTTGTC
>CM054164.1:33669003-33674881 GCA_028751875.1 Rapana venosa
CTATCCCTCTCTTTGTTTCTGCTTGATTCCTTTTCTTCCCGTCACCTCCTTCTTGTCTATTTTCTTCCATCTTGATCCAGTCTCCCGCCTGGTTTTTTTTTTCCTCAGAAAGACTTAAAAGATAACAATTCTCTCCCATGCCGAAGTCGGATGCGCCGGGCCTGACTTGTCAGGCGTTTAACAGCAGCGCAACGCATTTTCGTTCATATGACAGACAATGGTTGCTGTCTGAGCGTTCGACGACGAACATATTTTTTCTCATATACATCCACGCCTGTAGTGAGCTGCTTTTAAAGCCTTAGGGGTCGGAGGTTTATGAGGAAAAAGTCGTTGTGACGAAGCGAGGGTTTCCTCTGGCTGGTGGCCTCAGGGCGGCCCAACACTGATCAACTTCCCGTGACCTTCTGACCCTGAGGATGCAACATGGCTGGGCTGACTGTTTATCTTATTTTATTCTTTTATTTCGAGGATAAAGGAACGAGCATTTATGCGATTTTGTACATCTAGTCCCCGTGTGTATGCAGTTTTCATCCGTTCCCTTCGGCACACATGGCCAACTCTTCTACAAAAGTGGAACAGGTTTTAACGTGCGCGCAAGATGTTCTGCGTGCATTCACACATAGAACCACGGTTTATAGTCTCACCCGCGGGAGGTTGACTCGGCACTGATGTTAACTCCAGAGGGAAAAATCCCTTCGAACGGGGACTCGAACCCGGGTCAGCAGATCCCGAGCGCAATGCGCAACGCTCTAACCACCAGGCTATCCTGTCCCCCAGCCCCCAGCTATGGGTGGGGTAGAGAGGTCAGAATCAGCGGCTTGGGACCAGCAGAACAGACGGGTCACAGAAGAGGTGACAGCGCAAAGCAATGTGCAGTGCAGTTTGTCTTCATAAGGACTGTAGAGCGCCCTCGTTCAAATCTGTAATACCAGAAAAACAAAGTGAAAATCTCCCGTGGGGATGTCGTGTGGGAGGAGGGGGATTGGACTGTCAGTATTAATAGCATCTCCACCATTTGAAAATTCTGTGTTAGGAATTCCCTCTTTTCTGTCTTTCTCTTTGTTCCTGTCTTATTCTTTTTTTTTCTTTTTTTCCTGTCACCTCCTTCTTGTCTATTTTCTGCCTTCTTCGTCCATTTTCCTGCCTATTTTACCCCCCAAAGACTTAATGGACAAAAATTATCTCCCACACCGATGTCGGATGCGCTGGGCCTGACTTGTCATATGCTTTTGCTCATATGACAGACACCAATAGTTGCTGTCAGAGCGTTCAACGAAGAAGAAGAAGAAGACAAAGAATATGTAGACTTACTTATATGACATCCTTTAAACTGGAAATGAACATTTGGCACAGTGTAAAGACTTTTTGCGTGCGCGCTCACACACACACACACACACACACACACACACACACACACACACACACACACACACACACACGCACGCACGCACGCACGCACGCACGCACGCACGCACGCACGCACGCACGCGCGCGCGCGCACGCACGCACGCACGCACGCACACACACACACACACTCACACTGAGTGAAACAGACAGACACACATACAGACAGAAGAAACTGGAAGCTCCTTTCTGACAGTCAGAGCTCAGTGACAGAAACTGTGACTACGTTGTTTCAGTTATGATTTCTGAAACTGTGACTGTGTTGTTTCAGATATGATTTATGAAACTAAACTGTGACTGTGTTGTTTCAGTAATGATTTCTGAAACTAAACTGTGGCTGCGTTGTTTCAGTTATGATTTCTGAAACTGTGACTGTGTTGTTTCAATTATGATTTCTGAAACTAAACTGTGACTGTGTTGTTTCAGTTATGATTTCTGAAACTTAACTTTGACTGTGTTGTTTCAGTTAGGATTTCTGAAACTAAGCTGTGACTGTGTTGTTTCAGTTATGATTTCTGAAACTGTGACTGTGTTGTTCCAGTTATGATTTCTGAAACTAAACTGTGACTGTGTTGTTCCAGTTATGATTTCTGACAGCCAGAGTTCAGAGACTGAAACTGTGACTGTGTTGTTTCAGGGATTATTTCTGACAGTCATAGCTCAGTGACTGAAACTGTGACTGTCTTGTTTCAGTGATGAATTCTGACTGCCAGAGTTCAGAGACTGAAACTGTGATTGTGTTGTTTCAGTTATGATTTCTGACAGTCAGAGCTCACAAACTTGTTCCCTTTTTCGGAAGAGCAGGTTATTGTGTGCCGGTGGGAACGGATGACAAAATTTACAACACTGTATACACACGGGAGCTGGATGAAAAAAGCACACGAGCGCTTGGTCCATTCTCCTCAACATAAAAGAATAAACAAGTAAAAGGAAATAAAACTAGACCTGTGCTGTTCCAGTTATTTCTGAAACTGTGACTGTGCTGTTTCAGTTATGATTTCTGACAGACAAAGCTCAGTGTCAGAAACGGTGACTGTGTTGTTTCAGTTATGATTTCTGAAACTGTGACTGTGTTGTTTCAGTTAGGATTTCTGAAACTGTGACTGTGTTGTTTCAGTTAGGATTTCTGAAACTGTGACTGTGTTGTTTCAGTTAGGATTTCTGAAACTGTGACTGTGTTGTTTTAGTTAGCATTTTTGAAACTGTAACTGTTTTGTTTTAGTTAGCATTTCTGAAACTGTGACTGTGTTGTTTCAGTTAGGATTTCTGAAACTGTAACTGTTTTGTTTTAGTTAGCATTTCTGAAACTGTGACTGTGTTGTTTTAGTTAGCATTTCTGAAACTGTAACTGTTTTGTTTTAGGTAGCATTTCTGAAACTGTGACGGTGTTGTTTCAGTTAGGATTTCTGAAACTGTGACTTTGTTGTTTCAGTTACGATTTCTGAAACTGTGACTGTGTTGTTTCAGTTATGATTTCTGAAACTAAACTGTGTTGTTTCAGTTAGGATTTCTGAAACTGTGACTGTGTTGTTTCAGTTAGGATTTCTGAAACTAAACTGTGACTGTGTTGTTTCAGTTAGGATTTCTGAAACTAAACTGTGACTGTGTTGTTTCAGTTAGGATTTCTGAAGCTGTGACTGTGTTGTTTCAGTTAGGATTTCTGAAACTGTGACTGTGTTGCTTCAGTTACGATTTCTGAAACTAAGCTGTGACTGTGTTGTTTCAGTTAGGATTTCTGAAGCTGTGACTGTGTTGTTTCAGTTAGGATTTCTGAAACTAAACTGTGACTGTGTTGTTCCAGTTATGATTTCTGACAGCCAGAGTTCAGAGACTGAAACTGTGACTGTGTTGTTTCAGGGATGATTTCTGACAGTCACAGCTCAGTGACTGAAACTGTGACTGTCTTGTTTCAGTGATGAATTGTGACAGCCAGAGTTCAGAGACTGAAACTGTGATTGTGTTGTTTCAGTTATGATTTCTGACAGTCAGAGCTCACAAACTTTTTCCCTGTTTCGGAAGAGCAGGTTATTGTGTGCCGGTGGGAATGGATGACAAAATTTACAACACTGTATACACACGGGAGCTGGATGAAAAAAGCACACGAGCGCTTGGTCCATTCTCCTCAAAATAAAAGAATAAATAAAACTAGACCTGTGCTGTTTCAGTTATTTCTGAAACTTTGACTGTGTTGTTTCAGTTATGATTTTTACAGACAGAGCTCAGTGTCAGAAACTGTGACTGTGTTGTTTCAGTTATGACTTCTGAAACTGTGACAGTGTTGTTTCAGTTAGGATTTCTGAAACGGTGACTGTTGTTTCAGTTATGATTTCTGAAACTGTGACTGTGTTGTTTCAGTTATGATTTCTGAAACTGTAACTGTTTTGTTTCAGTTATGATCTCTGAAACTGTGACTGTGTTGTTTCAGTTATGATTTCTGAAACTGTAACTGTGTTGTTTCAGTTAGGATTTCTGAAATTGTGACTGTGTTGTTTCAGTTAGGATTTCTGAAACTGTAACTGTGTTGTTTCAGTTAGGATTTCTGAAACGGTGACTGTGTTGTTTCAGTTAGGATTTCTGAAACTGTGACTGTGTTGTTTCAGTAAGGATTTCTGACAGACAGAGATCAGTGTCAGAAACTGTGACTGTTGTTTCAGTCATGATTTCTGAAACTGTGACTGTGTTGTTTCAGTCATGATTTCTGAAACTGTGACTGTGTTGTTTCAGTCATGATTTCTGACAGACAGAGCTCAGTGTCAGAAACGGTGACTGTGTTGTTTCAGTTAGGATTTCTGAAACGGTGACTGTGTTGTTTCAGTTAGGATTTCTGAAACTGTGTTGTTTCAGTTAGGATTTCTGAAGCTGTGACTTGTTTCAGTTAGGATTTCTGATAGACAGAGCTCAGTGTCAGAAACTGTGACTGTGCTGTTTCAGTCATGATTTCTGAAACTGTGACTGTGTTGTTTCAGTCATGATTTCTGAAACTGTGGGCTGTGTTGTTTCAGTTAGGATTTCTGACAGTCAGGAAGAGGGGGTGAGTTCCTCTGCGGTGTCCCAAAGGGCAGAAGTGCACCAACGTCAGATGCCAGAGGATCAGTCCATGGAAGCCAGTCTGGGTTCCAGTGGTGTGGGTGTTTTATTTTTATTTATAATTTTATTTCGAGGATAATGGAATAAGCACTCAAGTGCTTTTTTTTTTTATCCACTCCCTGTGTGTATGCAGTTTTGTCAATTTTGTCATGCGTTCCCACCGGCACACAATGGCCTACTCTTCCGAAAAGCGGAACGGGTTATAACGTGTGTGCAAGATGTTCTGCATGCGTTCGCTCACGGGACCTCAGTTTATAGTCTCATCCGAAGAACTTTTTTGGAGAGTGGAGTCGGCACTGATGTTAACTCAGAGGAAAAATCCTCTTACACGTGATTCGAACCCAGGTCAGCAGATCACGATCATGAGTGAATGAGAGAGAGAGAGAGAGAGAGAAGAGAGAGAGAGAGAGAGAGAGAGAGAGAGAGAGAGAGGAGAGAGAGAGAGAGAGAGAGAGAGAAGAGGAGAGAGAGAGAGAGAGAGTGAGAGAGAGTGTACAACACATATAACACAATGCAATACAATACAATACAAAACATTAAGTGTGCCAGTGAGGGATACAGCAAGCGTTTTAAAAAGTGCAGCTGGAAACATGAATTTATCATTGATTTTTTTTGTGTTGCTGCCTGCTCATCTTCGGAGACAGGCCTGCTGTTCCCACGCCGCTCATTTCAACTCCCGCCACAGCCACACCTATCTATTTTATTTAATTAATTTTATTCTGTTATATCGAGGATAATGAAATAAGCACTTATGTGCTTTTTTACATCCAGTCCCCGTGTGTATGAGGTTTTGTAAATTGTGCCATCTGTCCCAAAACGGCACACGATGGCCTACACTTACGAAAAGCGGAACAGGATTTAACGTGTGCACAAGATGTTCTCTGTGTGTTCGCACACGGGGCCTAGGTTTGTAGTCTAATCCGAAGGACTTTTGGGGAGAGTGGAGTTGGCACTGATGTTAACTCTAGGGGAAAATATCCCCTTGAACAGGAATCGAATCCGGGTCGTCAGATTGCGAGCGCAATGTTCTAACCACTAGGCTATCCCGTCCCTAGATTCGTTATGTCCCCAGGGTCGGATGTCCACTGGGAGCCTATCGATATCAGGCCGCCATAGGGCCACCAGCAAGAGGGGCCCTGAACTGCTGCTGGGTCACTTTGATGGTGTTCAGTGGTGCCTGTTCTGAGCTAACATATGCAGAACACTACCTACCAAGTCCCCTACTAACGACAGTATTACCTCAGTCGCGGAGCCAGACTGAGTGAGTTGCCCACCCGAGTGGCAACCCCACAATGTCCTTCCAACGACTGTCCCCCGTGAAATCCAACCCCAAAGGCTTTGACCAAAATCTCCCAGGAGGAATGTAGGGGAAACCCAATTGAGGTCC
>CM054164.1:33680381-33719999 GCA_028751875.1 Rapana venosa
GTGCGAACGAGGGTTCCTCTGCTGGTGGCCTCGGGGCGGCCCAACACTGATCAACTTCCCGTGACCTTCTGACCCTGAGGATGCAACATGGCTGGGCTGACTGTTTATTTTTATTTTATTCTTTTATTTCGAGGATAAAGGAACGAGCATTTATGCGATTTTGTACATCTAGTCCCCGTGTTATGCAGTTTTTCATCCGTTCCCTTCGGCCCCTTGGCCACTCTTCACAAAAGTGGAACAGTTTAACGTGCGCGCAAAGATGTTCTGCGTGCATTCACACATAGAACCACGGTTTTATAGTCTCCCCGCGGAGGTTGACTCGGCACTGATGTTAACTCCAGAGGGAAAAATCCCCTTCGAACGGGACTCGAACCCGGGTCAGCAGATCCCGAGCGCAATGCGCAACGCTCTAACCACCAGCTATCCTGGGCCCCCAGCCCCACTATGGGTGGGGGAGAGAGGTCAGAAACAGCGGCTTGGGACCAAACAGAACAGACGGTCACAGAAGAGGTGACAGCAGCAAAGCAATGTGCAGTGCAGTTTTGTCTTTATAAGACTGTAGAGCGCCCTCTTCAAAACTGTAATACCAGAAAAACAAAGTGAAAATCTCCCGTGGGGATGTCGGTGGGAGGAGGGGGATTGGACTGCAGTATTAATAGCATCTCCACCTTTTTAAAATCTGTGTTAGGAATTCCCTCTTTTCTGTCTTCTCTTTGTTCCGTCTTATTCTTTTTTTTTCTTTTTCCTGTCACCTCCTTCTTGTCTATTTTTTGTCCTTTTTCGTCTTTTTCCTGCCTATTTTACCCCCAAAGACTTAATGGACAAAAATTTTCTCCCACACCGATGTCGGATGCGCTGGCCTGACTTGTCATATGCTTTGCTCTATGACAGACACCAAATTGCGTCAGAGCGTTTAACGAAGAAGAAGAAGAAGACAAAGAAAGTAACTTACTTATATGACATCCTTAAAAATGGAAATGAACATTTGGCACAGTGTAAGACTTTTTGCGTGCGCGCTCCCCAAACACACACACAACACACACACACACACACACACACACAACACACCACACACAAACACGCACCCCCACCACGACCACCCCACATCCAAACCGCACGCACCACCGGGACGCAAACCCCGGAAACACGCACGCACGCAGCACCACACACACAAAACACTCACACGAGTTAAACAGACAGACACACATACAGACAAAGAAACTGGAACTCCTTTCTGACAGTCAGAGCTCAAATGACAAACTGTGACTCGTTGTTTCAGTTATGATTCTGAAACTGTGACTGTGTTGTTTCAGATATGATTTTGAAAATAAACTGTGACTGTTGTTTCCCGTTATGATTTCTGACAAGGGGCCGGGTTCAGAGACTGAAACTGTGACTGTGTTGTTTCAATTATTTTTCCCGGACGTTTTTCCTAGTTATGATTTTGAAACTTAAATTTTGTTTGTTTCAGTTAGGATTTCTGAAATCTGCTGGGTTTCAGAGACTGAAACTGTGATTTTGTTGTTTCCCGTTATGATTTCTGAACTAAAAGTATGGTGTCCATAATTTTCCCTGTTCGAGAGAACGTGATTGTTGTTCCGGGTTAACTGACAAAAGTTCAAACTCTAAACGGACGGCCCGGATGAAAAATGCAACAGAGACTGCAAGTTGGTTTGTCCCAAATTAAAAATTTAAAAGTAGGAATAAAACTGACCTTTTGGTGACCAGTTATTTCTGAAACGTGAAAAATTTCCATGTTTCCCCGAGTGGATTAAAAGACAAAGGGTTTTATTTTCAAATAAGTACGTGGTTTCGTTATATTTCTGAAACGTGACTGGTTTTTTCAGTTAGATTTCTGAACAACTGTGAAACGGTGTGTTTGTTTCGTTAGATTTCTGAAACTGTGATTTGTTTTTTTCAGTTAGGATTTCTGAAACTGTGACTGTGTTTTTTAGTTAGATTTTGAAACTGTAAATGTTTGTTTTTAGTTAGATTTCTGAAACTGTGACTGTGTGTTTTGTTCATTTTTGAAAACTGTAACTGTTTTGTTTTAGTTAGGCATTTCTGAAACTGTGACTGTGTTGTTTTTGTTAGATTTCTGAAACTGTAACTGTTTGTTTTAGTTATCAATTTCTGAAACTGTGACGGGGTTGTTTTAGTTAGATTTCTGAAACTTGTAACTGTTTTGTTTTTGGGTTCATTTCTGAAACTGTACTGTTTTGTTAGGAATTTCTGAAACTGTGACTTTTTTTGTTTCAGTTACGATTTCTGAAACTGTGACTGTGTTGTTCAGTTATATTTCTGAAAATAAACTGTGTTGTTTCAGTTAGGATTTCTGAAACTGTGACTGTGTTGTTTCAGTTAGGATTTCTGAAACTAAACTGTGACTGTGTTGTTTCAGTTAGGATTTCTGAAACTAAACTGTGACTGTGTTGTTTCAGTTAGGATTTCTGAAGCTGTGACTGTGTTGTTTCAGTTAGGATTTCTGAAACTGTGACTGTGTTGCTTCAGTTACGATTTCTGAAACTAAGCTGTGACTGTGTTGTTTCAGTTAGGATTTCTGAAGCTGTGACTGTGTTTGTTTCAGTTAGGATTTCTGAAACTAAACTGTGACTGTGTTGTTCCAGTTATGATTTCTGACAGCCAGAGTTCAGAGACTGAAACTGTGACTGTGTTGTTTCAGGGATGATTTTCTGACAGTCACAGCTCAGTGACTGAAACTGTGACTGTCTTGTTTCAGTGATGAATTGTGACAGCCAGAGTTCAGAGACTGAAACTGTGATTGTGTTGTTTCAGTTATGATTTCTGACAGTCAGAGCTCACAAAGTTTTTCCCTGTTTCGGAAGAGCAGGTTATTGTGTGCCGGTGGGAATGGATGACAAAATTTACAACACTGTATACACACGGGAGCTGGATGAAAAAAGCACACGAGCGCTTGGTCCATTCTCCTCAACATAAAAGAATAAATAAAACTAGACCTGTGCTGTTTCAGTTATTTCTGAAACTTTGACTGTGTTGTTTCAGTTATGATTTTTACAGACAGAGCTCAGTGTCAGAAACTGTGACTGTGTTGTTTCAGTTATGACTTCTGAAACTGTGACAGTGTTGTTTCAGTTAGGATTTCTGAAACGGTGACTGTTGTTTCAGTTATGATTTCTGAAACTGTGACTGTGTTGTTTCAGTTATGATTTCTGAAACTGTAACTGTTTTGTTTCAGTTATGATCTCTGAAACTGTGACTGTGTTGTTTCAGTTATGATTTCTGAAACTGTAACTGTGTTGTTTCAGTTAGGATTTCTGAAATTGTGACTGTGTTGTTTCAGTTAGGATTTCTGAAACTGTAACTGTGTTGTTTCAGTTAGGATTTCTGAAACGGTGACTGTGTTGTTTCAGTTAGGATTTCTGAAACTGTGACTGTGTTGTTTCAGTAAGGATTTCTGACAGACAGAGATCAGTGTCAGAAACTGTGACTGTTGTTTCAGTCATGATTTCTGAAACTGTGACTGTGTTGTTTCAGTCATGATTTCTGAAACTGTGACTGTGTTGTTTCAGTCATGATTTCTGACAGACAGAGCTCAGTGTCAGAAACGGTGACTGTGTTGTTTCAGTCATGATTTCTGAAACGGTGACTGTGTTGTTTCAGTTAGGATTTCTGAAACTGTGACTGTGTTGTTTCAGTTAGGATTTCTGAAGCTGTGACTTGTTTCAGTTAGGATTTCTGATAGACAGAGCTCAGTGTCAGAAACTGTGACTGTGCTGTTTCAGTCATGATTTCTGAAACTGTGACTGTGTTGTTTCAGTCATGATTTCTGAAACTGTGACTGTGTTGTTTCAGTTAGGATTTCTGACAGTCAGGAAGAGGGAGTGAGTTCCTCTGCGGTGTCCCAAAGGGCAGAAGTGCACCAACGTCAGATGCCAGAGGATCAGTCCATGGAAGCAGTCTGGGTTCCAGTGGTGTGGGTGTTTTATTTTTATTTTATAATTTTATTTCGAGGATAATGGAATAAGCACTCAAGTGCTTTTTTTTTTTTATCCACTCCCTGTGTGTATGCAGTTTTGTCAATTTTGTCATGCGTTCCCACCGGCACACAATGGCCTACTCTTCCGAAAAGCGGAACGGGTTATAACGTGTGTGCAAGATGTTCTGCATGCGTTCGCTCACGGGACCTCAGTTTATAGTCTCATCCGAAGAACTTTTTTGGAGAGTGGAGTCGGCACTGATGTTAACTCAGAGGAAAAATCCTCTTACACGTGATTCGAACCCAGGTCAGCAGATCACGATCATGAGTGAATGAGAGAGAGAGAGAGAGAGAAGAGAGAGAGAGAGAGAGAGAGAGAGAGAGAGAGAGAGAGAGAGAGAGAGAGAAGAGAGAGAGAGAGAGTGAAATAGAACACAATATAACACAATGCAATACAATACAATACAAAACATTAAGTGTGCCAGTGAGGGATACAGCAAGCGTTTTAAGGAAGTGCAGCTGGAAACATGAATTTATCATGATTTTTTTGTGTTGCTGCCTGCTCATCTTCGGAGACAGGCCTGCTGTTCCCACGCCGCTCATTTCAACTCCCCGCCACAGCCACACCTATCTATTTTATTTAATTAATTTTATTCTGTTATATCGAGGATAATGAAATAAGCACTTATGTGCTTTTTTACATCCAGTTCCCGTGTGTATGAGGTTTTGTAAATTGTGCCATCTGTCCCAAAACGGCACACGATGGCCTACACTTACGAAAAGCGGAACAGGATTTAACGTGTGCACAAGATGTTCTCTGTGTGTTCGCACACGGGGCCTAGGTTTGTAGTCTAATCCGAAGGACTTTTGGGAGAGTGGAGTTCGGCACTGATGTTAACTCTAGGGGAAAATATCCCCTTGAACAGGAATCGAATCCGGGTCGTCAGATTGCGAGCGCAATGTTCTAACCACTAGGCTATCCCGTCCCTAGATTCGTTATGTCCCCAGGGTCGGATGTCCACTGGGAGCCTATCGATATCAGGCCGCCATAGGGCCACCAGCAAGAGGGGCCCTGAACTGCTGCTGGGTCACTTTGATGGTGTTCAGTGGTGCCTGTTCTGAGCTAACATATGCAGAACACTACCTACCAAGTCCCCTACTAACGACAGTATTACCTCAGTCGCGGAGCCAGACTGAGTGAGTTGCCCACCCGAGGTGGCAACCCCCACAATGTCCTTCCAACGACTGTCCCCCGTGAAATCCAACCCCAAAGGCTTTGACACAAACTCTCCACAGGCAGAGAAGTGTATGGGGAAACCGAATCTGAGGTCACCATGAGACCAGAGCAGCTGGGACCACCGAATCAGAGGCAGATTTTTTAAAAATTGCATGGCGATTAATGGTAATGAGGATGATGTAATGCTGCTGCTGTGGAAGTGCATATGCTTTGAGACTACTTGACAAGGTTGTACTCTATGCTTACTATTATATTCCGGTGTCAACCGAGCGATACAGACACCTGCAGTGTTGGTCAGGTGATTTGAGCAACACTCTCGAACTCACATACGTAAAGTGGATGAAGCTCGACTGTGTGGTCCCAGTCTTCCCACTGAGCCCACAGCACACTCACTGTGGGTAGGAGCCAGCCGGAGTCCGAAAAATCAAATTATCTCATGAGCCACCAGGGTATTTGCTCACCATATGATTCTCTTGTCTGACAGGGTACTAGGTTTACAAAACCGACTGAGTATATTAAAGGAAGAGGCAGATCGCCTGGATTTAACAGTCAATGTGGAAAAAACAAATATGATTTTACAATGAGTGGACATTTATCAGTGCCTGAAAAATGGTTTTATCGAAATGCTGAAGTGAAAGTAGTGAATTCTTATAAATACCTAGGAATGATATTTTCAACTAAGCTAAGCCTGAATGTTGCATGACGTGAATCTTGCAGGAAGGGGAATAAAGATGTAATCGACATCTTAAAAAACATCACGAAAGCTGAATTTAGTAGATTGTTCTTTATTTTGAAAATTGTTTGAGGTTCAAATAGAACCCTTGCTTACATATACATAATAAATATGGGCACTTACTGTTAATTCACAAATAGAAAAAAGCACATACATTTGCTATCAAACGTTTTTGTGTTTTTTTAAAGTCCCAATCCATTTGTCAAATACTGTACTCTGGATAAACGGGAAGGTTTCCTTTACACATCAGAACGTCTGTAACGTGTATTAAGTACTGGCTAAAACTACTGTAACTTTCACAGTCACGTTTATGTAGGCAATCCTATGACATGATGGTTATACAAATGGAGTTGTGTAAGAAGAATTGGGCATACCACGTTAAAAAACTTTTTATCAGAACATGGTTTTGGAATTGTGTGGTTGTCTCAGGAAGTAGGTAACAAGCATCAGTTTATTTCTGAGTTCAAAGACGGACTCATTTGTTCATTTAAACAAAATTGGCACTCAGATATGGAAAGTAAAGATAAATACTGCTGTTTTATTTGTTGATGTGTGCCTTTCTTAGAATAGTCACTGACAAATGGAACCGACTACATTACACAAGGTTTCGATTAAAACACTTTCTTTTTAATGCAAACAAAATATGGCTTCAACCTGATACGTCTGCACAGTTTCCATGCCCTCTGTGTGGTCATATTCTTGATGATGAAGCAGATTTCCTATTTCAGTGTCAAGCATATGTTTCCATACGTGAAAACTGCGGCCTTTCCAATTTAGAAGCTTTCTGAAGGCAAGATATTTTTGTCTGTCTTATCCTCTGGTGATGATATTGTGATCAAACATGTTGTTAAGTTTATTGCTGAAACACAGAAACTACGACAATCACAGCTAAACACCAACTAGTTTGATACTTTTTGACACACTTAAAGACATATTGTTATGCTGTAATCTCCAGCAAGAGTACGTGTTGAAAATTTCGCATAGGATTTGATTGAT
This sequence comes from Rapana venosa, assembly GCA_028751875.1. Classification (NCBI taxonomy): domain Eukaryota; kingdom Metazoa; phylum Mollusca; class Gastropoda; order Neogastropoda; family Muricidae; genus Rapana; species Rapana venosa. The sequence continues at coordinate 33,687,306 of CM054164.1, forward strand.
GGTCGATTATAACATTTTAGAGTGTTCCTATCACTAGTTTAGGCCAGGCTGTTCCTGTCACTAGTTTAGGGCAGGCTGTGTAGAGTAGTTCCACAGCACACAGACACACAGACGAGGAGTGCTCAGTGCAGGCAGGCATCATCCCCACCACACCCCCAGTCCTCACAGCCTGCAGCAGTCCCTTGGCATCAGCACCTCGCCTTTGACCCAGCTAGCCAACCCTGCTGCCTGACTTCAGGGCTGTGAGAAGACACGGGAATAACAAACGTTAGTACTCTTTTCATATCTGCACATTGGATGTTCGCTAGATACAACAAACTGAAGGTGGTGAGCACATTTGATCCACACAACACCATGTAGATACTGGACATGGCACAGCCCAAGAGGAGATCAGCACACTCAAGTAGACTACATCAGGGCCAAACGTCGCTGCCAATCAAGTATCCACTACATGAAGACCAGGAGGTTTCCAGGATCCAACATAGGAAGCAACCATGAGATTGTGATGATGCCTTTCACTCTGCCTTAAAAGGATTAAGAAGCAGGGCAATGTAAGGATCAAGTTCAATCTTGAGAAACTCCAGGACATAGACATAGTAGGAAACTTCCAAGCAACGACAGGAGGACAATGTGCCCCTCTCCTCGTTCTCGACAACCAAGACACTGAAGTAGATACCTTGATCACAGGTTCAACACTGCCGTGACTGAAACAGCCAACGAAGTTTTTGGCGAACATCGACCAACAAAGAAGACATGGGTCATGGAAGACGTACTCAAGTTATGGGACACATGCAGAGAGAACTGAAGCGAAAGAAGAATGAGGCTGAAGGGGAAAAGCTATACAGAGAGGGGACGTCAACCAGCAGTTAAAAAATACAGAAAAAAGCAAAGGAGACATGGATTAAAGAACAATGCGATGTTATCGAAGAAACCTGCTGCTGATAAATGACAGCTAGAAAGCCTACCAGCTTGTAAAAGACCTGACAGCTCGAAATAAGGGAGAACCACTATGTTTTAAAACCAAAGCATGGAAATGTCTCACAGAAGAACAGGATACTTTAAAGAGGTGGCAGAGTACTGGTCTGAATCGTGCGCACGCACGAACAACCACACACACCACACACGCACACACACAACACACACCACACAACACACACACCACACACACACACACACACACACACACACACACACCACCACACACACACAAAGAGCAACAGGAGATCCCAAGGAGTTAGATGTTCCTCCACCAACCTACAACGACGACTACCCTATCTTATGGGAAATAGTCCATCAGAGCTGGTCGAAGCAGGAGGAGATGCCATGATAGATGTATTACTCATCATCTGCATTAAGATCTGGAGGCAATTGAGTGGCCAAAAGCTTGGACACAGTCCCTGATTATCACTCTCCCAAAGAAAGGCAACTTACAACTATGACAAAACTACCGTACCATCAGCCTGATCAGCCATCTCCGTAAAGTCATGCTAAGAATCGTCAAGAACATACTGAAGCCTCAAGCTGAGAGGATCATCAAAAAAGAACGGGCAGGTTTCAGAGCAGGATGAAGCTTAGCAGAGCAAATTTTCAACCTTACAATACTCTGTGTTTAGAATTTGCAACACCTCCAAGATCTTTACCACGTCTTTGTAGACTTAAAGAAGACATTTGACAGAGTTTGGCATACCGCTTTGTGGGAAAACCCGGAGACTCTATAACACCAATGACAACCTGATCAGAACCACAGAATGCCTCTATGGCAAGGCAACCAGTGCAATCTACTATGACAAAAACATAGGAGAATTGTTCCAAACCACAATTGGAGTGTGCCAAGGATGTCTGCTCTCTCTCACCCTCTTCAACATCTTCTTCAGAGAATAATGGCTGACGCATTTGAGATTTAAGAGGGAGGTGTCAGCATTGGAGGCAGGACAATTCGAAACTGATGTTTGCCGACAACATCGACAGCCTAGCTGGAAAAGTGCACCACAAAGCTGTATGCCCTTTCCAATCTGCCTATGGCGCCAACCACAGCACCGAAACCACCCTAGTCCACACCTTGAACACGCTTCTACAGGAAAAATCTCTCTTCCCACTCTTCTCGACTTATCTGTAGCCTTCGACACTATAGACCACTCAATTCTCCTTTCCCGTCTCCAAAAAACTTTTGGTATTAAAGGCACAGCCCTCACCTGGTTCAGTTCATACCTTACAGACCGATTCCATACAGTTGCAGTAAACAAGTTTCAATCAACACCTACCAACTGGAATGTGGAGTCCCACAGGGATCAGTTCTTGGCCCTGTTCTTTTCACTCTGTACACTGCTCCTCTTTTACACATAATAAATTGTCATCAGATCAACCACCATTTTTATGCAGATGACTCTCAAATTCTTAGTAGTGATACTTCTGAAAAATCTGCCTTTTCTCTTGATTAATATGTCTTACTGCCTTCAAGATATCCAAAATTGGATGAAACAGAGCAAGTTACAGCTAAATGCAGATGAAACTGAAGGCATGCTTGTAGGGACCAAACACAAACTCTCTTCCATCACAACAGCTTCAATAGAACTCCGCAATACGTCTGTCCCTCTATCAACTGCTGTGAAATATCTAGGGATCATTATAAACACCACACTCTCCATGCAAAAATTCATCACCCAGACCTGCCAGTCGTGCTACTATCAATTGCGGCGCATCAGTGCAGTTCGAAACTACCTGTCCACTGATGCAACATCCAAACTAGTCCCGTCTCTCATTCTCTCACGTCTGGACTATTGCAATTCTCTTCTGGCTGGTCTGCCAGCTTTATCTATCCACTCCCTTCAACGTATATAAAACTCTGCAGCTCGCCTAGTCCTCAGAAAGATAAAACTTCGAGCACGTTACTCCTCTCTTGCGATCTCTCCACTAGTTGCCTGTGCCACAGAGAGTACATTATAAGATCAGTACCCTCTATTACAAATGCCTCCATAACACAGCACCTTCCTACCTCTGTGAATGTCTTCGCCTGTACACTCCTTCTCGTTCTCTCCGCTCTGCTGCAAATACATTGTGCTTAAGAATACCTAGATTCAACCAGTCCACCGTTGGCTGTCGCTCTTTCTCTGTTTTTGGTTCATCGATCTGGAATGACCGCCCTCTCTCACTTCGCCAAAAGCCTTCTTATGACGCTTTTAAAATCCGGCCTCAAGACACATTTATTTCAATTCTGAGATTCTACCCTCTTGTTCCATTTCATTTTTGTCCCTGCCCTCAACAGCCCAAATCCCATCACCCTGCTGGAGTGTACAACCTTTATGTGTGTGCGTGAGTGTGCGTGTGTGGGCGTGCGTGCGTGCGAGCGTGTGTGTATACATTTGAATTTGTAAAAAAACCCATATTAATTGTAACTGGCTGCATGTGAATGAGTAGGATGAATGAAAGCGCTTTGATTTGTTTTCTGCAAGATATAGCGCTATATAAATTCCATGTCTTATTATTATTATTATTATTATCATTATTATTATTTAAAAAAAGTGCAAGAGCTAGTTTCCTGGTCAATTACCTTGATGAAGCCTCTTCAGCATATGACAATCAGATCAGTGCCAAAAATCCCTAGCTGATGACAAACAGTGCCAATAGAATCAGCACTGACATTGTCATAATCATAGTCAACAAGAAAACTGTGACCATCCACAGCTTTGAATGTCTAGGAGCTATGGCATCAGATGAGGGATGAAAACCTGAAATTCTCTCCAGAACAGCCCAGACCACAGCTGTAATGACCAAACTGAAAGTCCTCTGGAACAAGAACATCGTTATCAGCTTCACAATCAGACTGTTGCGTTCCCTGGTCATTTCCATATTTTTTTATGCCTGTTAAACGTGGACCTTGGCAGACATTGAAAGCAGACATTGAAAAAAGGATACATGCAAGGAAGATGAGATGCTTTCATAAACTTCTTGGTATCTTATATGGAGATCACACTTCTAACAAGGAAGAGAAAACCAGGATTCAAAACACCATCGGGGCATATGAGCAGCTCCTAACTTAAGTGAAAAACGCTGAACTGGTATGGGCATGTTCCACAAACATCTGGACTGGCCAAGACTGTCCTACAGGGAACAGTACAAGAAGGGAGACGAAGAGGCAGACAGAGAAAACGAAGGGAAGACAGCATCAGAGAGTGGACTGGCCTTGAGTACAACAACTTACTATGGAAAGTTGAAAACGAAAAGGTGTGGAGGAAGATGGTTGCAAAACCTTCAATGGTGCCTCAAAGGTCTACTAGACTACGATATAGGTGAAAGTGAATGTGAATAACCAAGTTGAGTAAATATTGTCAGTGTTGAGACATATCCTACGTGTAATAATGCAGAAGCCAGAAATATATTTTGGCTGATAATTATCATGTGTAGACATATCCTATATGCCAAAACCAGAAACGTTGTATAGCAGACAGTTATCATGTATCCGCATGATTATCCTTCCCACAGAAACCAGAAAGATATGTTTTGGTAGAGAATTATCATGTGTAGACATATCCTACAAGCCATGATGAGAAAACCAAAGAGAAGTGATCTGGCAAAGAAACCTGTCATAGCAGTGCCTCATGCCTGAACTTGAACTTTTACAGTATGCTCCCTGCTCTTGAAGTGGTGCTCATATGACGTCATGTGCACTACCCTTTTGTTGTTTTGGCCACAGAGAAAGAAGGTAAAATGAAGAGCTTATGTATGTAATCCCTTTTCAAATGGGGGCAAGAAAATTACACACTTTTTTCTCTAAAAAAATGCAGATATTGCAGGTAATGCCGGTGACGTTACACTACCCTGACTTCAGGTGTGTTGAACATAGTCCTGCCAGTGATTGCTGACAGTCTCTTCCTCCCCCTTCATCCAGTCTTTCTCACTTCTCTCCTCCTCCCCCCCCCCCCTCTCTTACACCAACAGATCTAACCAAAAAAGCCCCCAAACTAACAAGAATTCAAAACAAAAGAAACACTAGCCACCAATATCAATTTTGTAACAAGTAATTATCCAATAATAAAAAGAAAATCGTTAAAGATGGTGTGAGTGAATGTCTGGGTAGGCCTAATCATTTTCTTTATCAAAAAGGCAAAGTTGTGCTCAGAAACTATTGTCAAAAGCACTGAAAAGAACAATAAAACACACACACAGACACGCAGACACACACACACAGACACACAGACACAGACACACATTCCTCTCTCTCTCTCTCTCTCTCTCTCTCTCTCTCCTCTCTCTCTCTCCTCTTTTATATATATATATATATATATGTGTGTGTGTGTGTTTGTGTGTGTGTGTGTGTGTGTGTGTGGTGTGTGTGTGTGTCTGTGTGTGTATGTATGTGTGTGTGTGTTTGTGTGTCTGTGTGTATGTATGTATGTGTTTGTTTTTTTAATTTTTTTTATTTCATTCTTTTATATCGAGGATAATGGAATAAGCACTTATGTGCTTTTTTACATCCAGTCCCCGTGTGTATACGGTTTTGTGAATTCTGTCATCCGTTCCCACCGGCACACAATGGCCTACTCTTCCGAAAAGCGGAACAGGATTTAACGTGTGCGCAAGATGTTCTGCGTGCGTTCGCACACGGGACCTCGGTTTATAGCCTCATCCGAAGGATGTGTGTATGTCTGTGTGTGTATGTATGTGTGTGTCTGTGTGTCTGTGTGTGTATGTTTGTATGTGTGTGTGTGTGTGTGTGTGTCTGTGTGTGTATGTATGCATGTATGTGATGTATGTATGTATGTATGTATGTATGTATGTATGTATGTATGTGTGTGTGTGTGTATGTGTGTGTGTGGTGTGTGAGTGTGTGTCTGTGTGTCTGTGTATGTATGAATGTATGTATGTATTTGTTTGTGTGTCTGTGTGTCTGTGTGTGTATATATGTATGTGTGTGTGTGTGTGTGTGGTCTGTGTGTGTGTGTAGGTATGTATGTGTGTATGTATGTGTGTGTGTGTACCTGTCACAATTTTCTTTGTTTCTGATGTATATAGGCTTGTTAGACCTCCAACGTAAAATGGTGAAGGGTGGGGGTGGGGGGTGGGGGGTGGGGGGTAAGAGATTACTTTTATATATATAAAAAAACAACCAGAACTGTGAGATTCCCAATGCAAGAATCAGAGTCCGAACACAACGTTTAGTTTTATTCATTCCCCCCCTTTCTATTTGTTCATTCATTTATAAATTCGTTTGTTTATAAGTGATATTCATTAAGCTATTTGTTTTCGTTTTGTATTCGTTCCCTCATTGTTTTCTTTTACTCACTGATTTATAAGAATAAAGTTTTTCTATTTATGCATTTATTTATTTATTTTTTTCGTTTTTTCGTACCAGTTTTTTTTCGTTCATCGGAAGAAACCATTTACTCACTCATTGAAAAGAACATCTTCTTCTTCTTCTTCTTCTTCTTCTTTGTCGTTGAACGCTCAGAACATCTGTTTCTAATTCACTAATTAATTGTTTTATCAACTTGCTATGGACAAAATCCAACGAAAAAGTACAAAAATTATTAATTAGTCAGCTTAGTGTGAGAAATGCACCAGATATCAAGTCATTGTAACAAAGCACTGAGTTCTGTTTCCATGAGAAAACAGGGTGTGTCAGGCTGTGGAAGTAGGGCACAGGTGAAGCCACATAACAGTACCTGTCATCTCCATCAGGTGCAACCTACCTTCAGTGTCAGCCTCGTTCCCCTCATACCACCCATACACACTTCGCACGTGTCGCTCGGAGGCTTTGGCCTCAAGGTTGACTGCATAAAAGACAAAAATTGGAGACCATTTGTGGTTGGGTAACAGAATAGGCCTAAACACACACACACACACACACACACACACACGCGCGCGCGCGCGCGCACACACACACACACACTCACACACACAATCACTATAACTACTTTCATCATCCCCATCATCATAATTATTATCTCCACTTACATCAACATTATTGTCAGAATTTTGAATACTCTTGAAAACATTAACATCATAATCATCACCTTCATCTTTGTTATCGTAAGGAAATAAAGAACCCCTTATGTTAGGACAATAGAGTGTGAAGGACACACACACACACACACACATACACACACACACGCACGTACGCACACACACCACAACACACACACACACACCACGCAACAGCACACCAATGCACGCACACACACACTTTTTGATTAGGACATTTACTTCAGTATACAACAAACATGCCCCTTTTATAAAAAAAAGAGTTCAAGAAAAAATCAAACCACCTTGGATAACAAAAGACATAGAATCCGAAATACACCTAAGAGACCATTTGAAAACATGGCTCAAAAGAGCAGTTCAGAGCACAAAGAAACAAAGTAACTTCACTAAAACGCAAATCAAAACGTGATTACTTTCAAAAGCTGTTAATTACAACTACCGACTCTCGCCAAGTATGGAAAGCCATCAATACATTATGTAATAAACCTATATCAAAAAGTCAACAGACAGCTAAAGATATATCAGCTGATGAATTGAACAACCACTTCTCAAACATTGCCACCAAAGTAATATCAAATGACAAGTCAAATGAAAATGATCTCCATTACTTAGAACAATATATCGAATCAAAAGAAATAAAATTCCCATTTAAACTACTGCCAATGACAATCACAGACGTCTTGGAAAGCCTGTCTCTTCAAAAAAGTTCCAGAACACGTGGTTTAGACAATCTAGATGGAAGAATAATAAAACTTTGTGGTCAAGTTATAGATGGAACACTGACATACTTGTATAACTTGTGCATAGAGAAAAACAGCTTTCCTGTCATATTTAAAAAGCCAAAAATCATACCAGTCCACAAATCAGGTGATCCTGCTTGTCCTTCAAATTACAGACCAATTTCAATTCTGTCTGTCTTATCTAAACCCATCGAAAAACATTAAAACAAAATCCGTATATTCCTACTTTGTAAACAACAATCTATTAAATGAAGACCAGTCAGGTTTTCATAAAAACTATTCCTGTCACACAACTCTTACACAAATTACGGACAGTGTCCTACACAATATCAATGAAAATAAATATAGAGGCCTTCTTTTTGTTGACTTTGAAAAAGCATTTGATGTAATCAATCATTCCCTATTATTGCGTAAACTTCACTTGTATAAACTAACACCAGAAATGATAAATCTTTTGACAAGCTTTTTGTCGAATAGGCAGCAGCTAGTAACTGCAAATGATCAAACATCAGAACTAGTACCTATTAAACATGGAGTACCACAAGGGTCAATATTGGGTTCACTTCTATTTTCAATCTATGTAAATGACTTACCCCAATTTCTAGAATGTAGCTGTGAAATGTTTGCTGATGACACATCCCTCTATTGTAGTGTTTCTGACCCCCACAGACTTACAATCAAACTTCAAAACAGTGTTGACAGATTGGTTACTTGGACTCAGCTAAACCATATGTCCCTAAATACACGAAAAACTAAGTGTATGTATGTACTAGCAAGACAAAAGAGACAAAAAAGTGAAAGATAAATTCCAACATCTGTTGATAGGTAAAAGTGTAATTGAAGAAGTTGACTCCCACAGAATTCTAGGTGTAATTATTGACAAAAATCTTACTTGGACTGACCATGTGATGGCGCTAGGAAAACGTCTCGCTTACAAGCTACTTCAGTTATAAAAAAAAACCATTTTCTGAATAACCACTCTCGCAAACTCTTTTTTTCCGGCCATATTTTGCCTATAGTTGACTATGCTTCATCTCTTTGGGACAGCTGCAGTGATACAAATTTAAAATTGATTCATCGATTATATAAAAGAGCACTGAAACTTGTTCTACTAAAATCAAGCTCCCTAACCATCAACGATTATAAGCAAACAAATATCCTAACCTTCAAAAACAGACTTTATCTAAGTAAAGCTCTATTTGTCCAGAAAGTTGTCAATGGAAATGCCCCTCCAAAGATCACCAATAGCTTCAAAATCAATGAACACAGACATAATCATCTACTAACATTTCCGAGACCAAGAAATAATCTTTACAAAACAAGCTTCTTATACTCAGGTAGTGATTTATTGAACAAGCTCCCAAAACGCTTAAAATGTTTCAAAAACAAAAATTAGTTCAAGACACAGCTAAAAAGCCATCTAATGCATGAATGCCTAGGAAGTGACTAATAAGGCAAATCAACAATGACTAATATGGCAAAATCAACCATACTTACATTTATCAGCACTTACGGCATTCCTTAAAAAAAAATTCAAGTATGTCTTACTGTGACTAGAAATTCTACAGTCATACGCTGTATAAGTGTGGAGGGAGGGGGAGGCAGGAAAGAGGCACACTAATTATGCAAAGAAGTAAGAGTAATCTACACAGGCTAGTAAATAATCTACAAATTTTAAAACAACGTGGAAAGGAGGACTTTAAAATTTTTTTTATGGTAGACCTGATAGCTTGATAGTGTGTCCCCCCCCCCCCCCCCTCTCTCTCTCCCCTCCCTCCCTCCCCTCTCTCTCTCTCTCTCTCTCTCTCTCTCTCTCTCTCTCTCTCTCTTCTCTCTCTCTCTCTCTCCTTTCCTCTCCTCTCCTCATTTTTTTTTTATGGTAGACCTGATAGCTTGATAGTGTGTCCCCCCCCCCCCCTCTCTCCCTCCCTCCCTCCCTCTCTCTCTCTCCTCTCCTTTCCTCTCCTCTCCTCATGCCCTTTCTCTTGTCCAATTCAATAGATTTTATCGTGGATGTTGTTTTTATTGCAGTTAGAGATGAGATTATTAGTACTATTATAAGCGATACTGTTTTAGTTCGATATTGTTTTAGTTTGATAGTCCAGTTGATTATGGGCTTTTGAATTTTGTATCGTTTACTTGTTTGAATAATTGCTTTATTATTATTATTTTTCTATTTGATTGAATGTGTTTTCCCCCTTCCCCCTTGATACTCCCCCCACCCCCAATCCTTTCCAATGCTTTTCTGTTATCATCGTTATGCTGTTGTCTCATGGTGATGGGGATTATTTGTTATATTGTTGTCTCATGGTGATGGGTGATTGTTGTTATTATTGTATCTCTATTATTATAATCATTATTATTGTATTATTTGACTTATCTTGCTTGTTTGATAGTTAATGTGTGAATATATTATTTTTAAAAAGCGATATTTGAAGAGTATGAGTGCATAAAATGCACACGTTTGCTGGGTGGAGGAGGAGAGGAGGGAGGTAATTGAAGGCAATATTGTCAGTAATGACGCAACGAATGCCTAGTATTTTCTAACGTTTTTTTTCCTGTACCTTTTTATTATCTAAAGTATAAACTGAAAGAATGGATGAAACAGTAGGTGAAGTAATTTGTTTGTCCTGACGTTTTATAATTTTCTTTTTTTAATTCTTAAAACATTCTTTATTCAAATCTGTGTGTGGACATGAGCGCGCACACGCGCATGTGTGTATGAGCTTATGTGTATAATATAATATATATATAATATATATATATATATATATATATATATATATATATATATATATATATATATGTGGTAACTTGTATTTCCAATGTATTACCTTATCGATTTTCCTTTTTTTACTGGTTTAATTTAATGGTAAAGGATGCAATAATGTAGTATTTCAGTATAATCATTAAGAAATTTGTTCTTAGATAGATGGCTTGATGAAAAAAAGCAAATGCATTGCTTATTCATTGTACAATCTGGAAATAAAATTTTGACTTGACTTGACTTGACTTGACACATGAGACAATAAAACAAGGCTTCATGTATAAATGCATGCAGAACATCTTGCGCACACATTAAGTCATGTTCTGCTTTCCGAAAGAGTAGGCCATTGTGTGCTCGTGGGAACAGATGACAAAATTTTACAAAATCCCATACACAGGTAAACTGAATTAGAATAAAATCACATTAATGTTTATTCCTTCATCCTTGATATAAAACAATAAAATAATTTTTAGAATATAAAATGGATAACTAAAAACACAAACAAACAATCTGAAACATACAGCATTCTGAGACACCAGCTAAAATCTGATAATCTTAGGCCATAGTCTGTTCTTGCTCCTATCAATGTTCTAGCCAGGGGTAGTCCCACAAAGTGGATCACCCCATACTGGCAGAAGCCCACCAAAGGTGTATTGTGCAGACATCAAGCTCAGAATAAAGCTGTGAACCTGTGGCTTGGCCCTGATCCAAACCTTTGACAGTTCTGTATGTCAGTACAGTGCCAAAGCTTACATTGACATGTTCAGTTTTCTTAAAAGTATGTAATGTCCATGTTTTCTTCATCCATGACAAGCTCGTAGTAGTATAACAACCTTTACTTTCTATTAAAGGAGAAACAATATTCTGAAGTCGGAGTATGGCTGCCTATGGTTATGAAAAATTACTGGAAACAGTCATACACACAATACGTTCATCCAGTGTGTATTAATGGTCTCACCCTGATGGGATGAGTGAGGCAATTTACATTCTGGAAGACCCCTGTGGTGTTAAGCTGGGAAACTTGCAGCAGCAGCAACAACAATAACGACAACAACAAAAACAAAACAACAATAAGAGCAAAAGCTATGCTTCTATATACACAATACATCATCATCAATTAAAAAAAAGGAACAAGTCAATGATGTGTGCAGTATGCCTGGCCAAAGAAAGAACTAGTCAGTGATGTGTGCAGTATGGCCTGGCCAAAGAAAGAACTAGTCAGTAATGTGTGCAGTATCGTTTGGCCAAAGAAAGAACTAGTCAGTGATGTGTGCAGTATGGACTGGACAAAGAAAGAACTAGTCAGTGATGTGTGCAGTATGGCCTGGCCAAAGAAGAACTAGTCAGTGATGTGTGCAGTATGGCCTGGCCAAAGAATGAACTAGTCAGTGATGCGTGCAGTATGGCCTGGCCAAAGAAAGAACTAGTCAGTGTAGATTGCGGTTGCAGTTGGCTGCTGGCCAAAGAAAGAACTAGTCAGTGATGCGTGCAGTATGGCCTGGCCAAAGAAAGAACTAGTCAGTGATGGTGCAGTATGGCTGGCCAAAGAATGAACTAGTCAGTGATGTGTGCAGTATGGCCTGGCCAAAGAAATGAACTAGTCAGTGATGTGTCAGTATGGCCTGGCCAAAGAAAGAACTAGTCAGTGATGTGTGCAGTATGGACTGGCCAAAGAAAGAACTAGTCAGTGATGTGTGCAGTATGGACTGGACAAAGAAAGAACTAGTCAGTGATGTGTGCAGTATGGACTGGCCAAAGAAAGAACTAGTCAGTGATGTGTGCAGTATGGCCTGGCCAAAGAAAGAACTAGTCAGTGATGTGTGCAGTATGGACTGGCCAAAGAAAGAACTAGTCAGTGGTGTGTGCAGTATGGCCTGGCCAAAGAAAGAACTAGTCAGTGATGTGTGCAGTATGGACTGGCCAAAGAAAGAACTAGTCAGTGATGTGTGCAGTATGGACTGGCCAAAGAAAGAACTAGTCAGTGATGTGTGCAGTATGGACTGGCCAAAGAAAGAACTAGTCAGTGATGTGTGCAGTATGGACTGGCCAAAGAAATAACTAGTCAGTGATGTGTGCAGTATGGCCTGGCCAAAGAAAGAACTAGTCAGTGATGTGTGCAGTATGGACTGGCCAAAGAAAGAACTAGTCAGTGATGTGTGCAGTATGGCCTGGCCAAAGAAATAACTAGTCAGTGATGTGTGCAGTATGGACTGGCCAAAGAAAGAACTAGTCAGTGATGTGTGCAGTATGGCCTGGCCAAAGAAAGAACTAGTCAGTGATGTGTGCAGTATGGTACTGGCCAAAGAAAGAACTAGTCAGTGATGTGTGCAGTATGGACTGGCCAAAGAAAGGGAACTAGTCAGTGATGTGTGAGTATGGCCTGGCCAAAGAAAGAACTAGTCAGTGATGTGTGCAGTTGGCTGGACAAAGAAAGAACTAGTCAGTGATGTGTGCAGTATGGCCTGGCCAAAGAAAGAACTAGTCAGTGATGTGTGCAGTATGGCTGGCCAAAGAAAGAACTAGTCAGTGATGTGTGCAGTATGGCTGGCCAAAGAAAGAAACTAGTCAGTGATGTGTGCAGTATGGCCTGGCCAAAGAAAGAACTAGTCAGTGATGTGTGCAGTATGGACTGGCCCAAAGAAGAACTAGTCAGTGATGTGTGCAGTATGGCCTGGCCAAAGAAAGAACTAGTCAGTGATGTGTGCAGTATGGACCCGGCCAAAGTAAAAAACAGTCATGAGTGTGGGAGTAGTGGCAAAAAATTAAACAGTCAGCTCACTGTCAGTTCCTGGAGAAATGAGACAGTCAGGAGGTAGATGAGGGAAACCTGCCAAGACAGAAATCATGATGTGTGCATATGCGTCCTGGCAAACCAAAGAAATTTTCGAGTGATGTTGTACCTGTAATGGCTTGACCAAAGAAAAAACTCATGTGTGACAGTAATGCTCCAAAGAAAGAACTAGTCAGAAAGTGGCAATGGATGCAAAGAAAGAACCTTTCATGATCATGTCAATGGTGGCCAAAGAAAGGAAACTTCACGGATGAATCAAATATGGACGGCCAAAAATAAATATCAGTGATTGTGCATATGGCCTGATCCAAAAGGAACAAATCAAGTGTTAATTCAAGTATTGACACTTAGCAATCAACTCATGATTAGATGCAGTATTACTGACAAAGACAGAACTATCATGAGTGTGCAAGTATCACCACACAAAAACAACAGCAGTGGTGTGGCAGTATGCCTGGCAAGAGAAGAGTCTAGAGTATGGATGCAGTATGGTGGCAATAGTAAGGAAATATGGTAGTGATGCGATCGAGTATGGCTTGGCGAAAGACAAGGAAGTCATGTCCAGATGATGGTCAGATATGAGGCACGGGCCAAAAGAGATGAACTAGTCAGTGAGTGTCTCAGCGTAAGGATGGACAAGATTGAACTAGTCATGATGTGCTTGCAGTATGCACGCTACAAAAGAATAGTCATATTTTAGTATGGCCTGGCCAAAAAGCACTATCAGTGAATTGTGTGTAGTATAGACTGGAACCAAAAAAAGATGATGTACAGATGCCTGCAAGCACTGAACGAGCAGTCCCCTGGTGGCACACAGTGAGCTGAAATACAGGATTCAGTACAGCACATCACCTGTCAATCCATCGGAGGAACCAAATGAGCAACAGCCTGCGGACAAGAGAGGGAAAACACACCAGCACAAACTTCCTGATGCCTCCATGCTTTCTGAACTCTCCTGAATAACAAGTATAGGAAAAGATAGTTTATTCACCAGTAATAGTAGGAAGAAGACAACAACTTTTTTTGGTTAGAACAGGAAAAAGAAACACTAACAACATCATAATTTCTAGAAAGCAAAAGATTTGAATGCAAGAGTAAGTAACCTTTCAAAAACATCACAATCAAATTTGCCAAAGGAGGAAACGCACACAAAGGACAATGAATCAAATTGACAGAAATAATAATGATCATGCATGAATGTTATATGGCTGTCTTGCAAAGAACAAATCAACTAGTGCTTACATTCATATCATTATCTACTTATGCAATCCTTCCATGAAAAAGAAAATCTTTACCACTAACCAAAACCAAACCTGCACAAAGACAACACACATATAATACAACTAACAACTCAACAACCAACCTTGTGCTCACAGCTGTCCCACCATCTGAATGGGTTAGAGCGTGTCTCATGAGTAGTAATAACAGGCAAGATTTGAATAAGGAAATCACATGGTGTTTTGAGGCCCGATTTAGACAAGCAATCGAGTAGCTTTATCACACGAATCATCAGGGGGGTCATCCAGGATGGAGACCATAGATTGTCAGTAGAGCGAGGAAAAGTTTACTTGTCAAGTGTTCAGAAACACACATACACATTTCAGCATAAAATCCCGAATGGTGCATGATGATTATCATGATATCTTTATTTGTTTCTTTCAATCACACTACATAATTCCATATTATTTTTATTTTATATGGAAAAAAACCTGTTTGATAACGGAACCCACTTCGTGAATTGAACTCAGTGTGATTGCTTGTGCTGTCCACCTTTTCCCAATAAAGTACTACTGATCCTTCAGCAATGAACGAGGCAGTCCCTGGAATGGACAACACACCAAGTGAGCTTTGAAGATTTCAGACCCTTCCAGTTTTACAGCTTTACATCATCTATGCAAAATAATCTGGGAGACCTGCTAACGGCCCAGCAAGTGGAAGCAACAAGAATTCTTCTTGCTCCACAAAGGCGGGTATACTTAAGGCTGACAACCAAAGAACAACCGCCCTGATAAGCCACACAAGCAAAATTCTTCTAGTCCTCCTCCTCAACAGAATGAAAAATAAGAGGAAAGAGATATATCTTATGTCAGCCAGGAAATAGACACGGAAGAGGAGAAACAGGCTTTGTTTTTGTGCTTCAGATACTGTTAGAGGAAAATAGAAACACTGAAGGTGAAACATTATTAACTTTCATAGACTACAGTAAGGCTTTTGATGGATTCAAGCATCACCATCTATTTACCACATTTATCAGAAATGAGCATTCCTTCATTCAAAACTTTGTTACACCAGAAAACGCCACACAAAGGCTATAAATGAATGAATGAATGAGTCTGTCTGTCTGTCTGTCTGTCTGTCTGTCTGTCTATCTATCGATCTATCTATCTTCTTCCATGACAAGACTTCAGCACAACAAGCCACTCTCTCCACTAACCAAAAACAAATCCTGCACAAAGGAAACAGATATTATATATAGCGAGGTTTTAACAACTGTCATACAACCAACCTTGTCCTCCACGGTGTACCCACCATCTGACAGTGATTAACAGCCGTGTCCTACATATAAGACAGTATATACACCCCAAGGTAATTTGAATCAGCAAAGGTCCCCACCTGCGTTTCTTGTTTCTGAGGTCATGATCAGAGACAACAACCTCAGGCA
The DNA here is from genome assembly GCA_028751875.1 of Rapana venosa. Classification (NCBI taxonomy): domain Eukaryota; kingdom Metazoa; phylum Mollusca; class Gastropoda; order Neogastropoda; family Muricidae; genus Rapana; species Rapana venosa. The sequence continues at coordinate 33,703,244 of CM054164.1, forward strand.
GAATCTTTACCTCACACGCACTTTTCTATTCAGATTACATAGGGTGGCAGACCATGGATTGTCAGTTAGCAGGCGAGGAGTAAACTGTGTCAGAGACTAGTTGGCACACACCACTACTACACAATGTCTTTGCAGCATACAAGATTGCTCTCCCGTAAATTGGTGTCTATCTATCTATCTATCTATCTATCTATTGTTCTGTAACACATCTTCTTACAGTTGCAGATAGATTGACTGTCTACACCTGTGTTCAAAGCAAAGAGTTGCGGGTTTCATCCCCCTTCGTTATTATTGTTGCTGTTGTCATTGTTGTTGTTGTTCTTGTTCTTCCCCCTTTCCTCTCCTACTCCTTCTCTCCTTCTTGTTCTTGTTCTTCTGCTGCTGCTGCTCCTCCTCCTCCTTCTGCTTCTTGATTCTCCCTCTCCTCCTCCTCCTCCATGTCCTCCTCCTCCTCTACCTCCTCCTTCTCCTTCTTGTTGTTTTTTGTTGTTCTTGTTCTTCTTCTGCTACTCCTCCTTCTTTTTCTGCTTCTTGATCCTCCTCCTCCTTCTTCTTTTTTTTCCTTTGCAGTCTTTCTTCTTCCTTGTAATTCTTTCTCTTCATAGTTTTTCTTCTTCATTTACACCCTCCTTCTTCGCATCTTTCTTCTTTGCAGTTCTTCTTCTTTGCATCCTTCTTTGCAATTCTTCTTCTTCGCATCCTTCTTTGCAATTCATTTTTATGATCGTGTATCTATAATTCTATGCTGAATCAGTGACCCCAATCCAACCCAGTCATGTTGTTTATATATCTACCCCCCACAAAGGCTATACCCAGGCTGTCACCTCACCAGAAACTGTGACTCTGGGTTGATATCTGTGAGTAGGTATCTCTGGGTACATGTTACAAAACAACAATAAGTAAGATACTGCTGCCACAACAAGCCGCACACATTAATTAAGCATATTATAAAAAAAAGCCCACAACAACACCAAACAATCAAACAAAAGTACTTTCAGGTTAACATGTGCATGGCACAGATATATAAACTCATAAGAACAAGAGCCATTAGAACACATGGTGCTGTATTTTATAATTTTCTTAAAAAGGAGTTTATAGGTAACAGTTGGGGACAGGGTTCTTCCCGTTTACATCCTTAATGACAACATGGACACTGATATAGTATAAACACATTATGGACAATGATATAGTTTTTTTTACATGTACAAACACATTATGGACACTGACATAGTTTGTTTTCTTTTACATGTATAAACACATTATAGACACTGACCCTTAAACTGAGAAAGTCTACTCCAAGTAAAATGGTTTATGGGGAACTGGGACAGTTTCCTGTGGAAATAACAGCTAAAGTAAGGATGCTTTGCTTTTAGTTTAAGCTTGTTGATGTCAGAAGTGAGTCTAAGTTTTCAAATATTGTTTATAAGCTGCTACATGATATGTATATGCTAATGCCCACAAATCTACTTATTTAGCTAACGTAGAATGTACATTAAATGAAATCGGGTTAAGTGGCATTTGGCAGAATCAGTTTGATCTCCATGTTTCACCTGAATGGTTTAAAGCCAAAGTTACACTAGTTTACAAGATCAGTATTTGCAACAATGGTTTTCTCATGTAGATAACAACGACATATTTCTTAATTATAGACTATTTAAAAAGTGTTTCTGCTTTGAAGATTATCTCACGATTCTTCCTCGCAATTTGTCATTAACTTTTATTCCTTTTCCAACGTTAAATTACAGACTTCCTATCCAAATAGGCAGAATAAGAAACGTTCCCAGAGCAGAGAGAGAGAGACTGTGATAAATGTGGTGAAAACGAGCTAGGTGATGAGTTCCATTACCTATTCAAATGACATTTCTTTGTGCAGTTAAGAAACAAATTTATCCCAAGATATTATCAACCCCCCCCCCCCCAAATTTTATGAAGTTCCTCGAATTGTTTAGTTCCACAAATAAATCCTTGCTTATAATAATAATAATAATAATAATAATAATAAATGGAACTTATATAGGGCTATATCTTGCAAAGACAAATCAAAGCACATGCATTCAACCTAATCTTATACAGTCATGCAATCAATGACAATTAATCAATAGTTTAAACAAACAGATATGACAAACATGGTGCACTGCAGACAAAATCTATGACATAAAATTTCAATAGTCAAATGTTTTTCAAAAGTGCACACACACTCACACAGGTCGTATACTTTAGCAGGGTGATAGGACATGGGTTAGTTAAGGTGGGATAGTTCTGATATGAAAAGGGAGGGGGGAAATCTTAGGTTTGAAATAAATATGTCTTGAGGCTGGATTTAAAAGTGTCATAATCAAGGTTTCTGGCGAAGAGAGAGAGATGGAGCTCATTCCAGGTTTATGGAACCTGAAATAGCGAAAGAGCGGCGGCCAACGGTGGATTGGTGGAATCTAGGTATTCGTAGGCACAAGGTATCTGCAGCAGAGCGGAGGGAACGTGAAGGAGTGTACAGGTTAAGACATTCACAGAGGTAGAAGGGTGCAGTTTTGTGAAGACATTTGTAACAGAGGGTACTGATCTTATAATTTACTCTCTGTGGCACAGGCAGCCAGTGGAGAGATCGAAAGAGAGGTGTAATGTGCTCAGATTTTTTCTTTCTGATAACTAGTCGAGCTGCGGAGTTTTGTATACGTTGAAGGGAGTGGATACATGATGCTGGCAGACCAGACAAAAGAGAATTGCAATAGTCCAGACGTGAAAGAATGAGAGAAATGACAAGTTTGGCTGTTGCATCTGTGGACAGGTACTTTTGAATTGCACTAATACACTGTAATTGATAGTAGCAGGACTGACAGGTCTGGGTGATGAATTTTTGCATAGAGAGTGTGTTGTTGATAACAACACCTAGATACTTCACAGCAGTGGATAGAGGGACTGATGTATTGCCGAGTTCTATTGAAGCTGTTGTAATGGAAGAGAGTTTGTGTTTGGTCCCTATGAGCACGGCTTCGGTTTTATCTGCATTTAGCTGTAATTTGTTCTGTGTCATCCAGTTTTGAATATCTTCAAAGCAGTGGGCCATATTTGTCAGGGGAGAAGACAGATTTTCAGGAGTAACACTGCTTTGAATCTGAGAGGCATCTGCGTAAAAATGATGGTTGATTTGATGACGGTTTTTTTTATATGTGACAGTGGAGCAGTATAAAGAGTGAAAAGAACAAGGCCTAGAACTGATCCTTGTGGGACTCACATTCCAGTTTGGCAGGTATTGATTGAATCTTTTTGGCAGGTATTGATTGAATTTTTTTTAATTGCATGATGATCAATGACAATGAGGATGACATAATTATGCGTATCAAAGTTAAAAAAATCCTCAAAGAAATAATGAAAAGCTATTGATTTGATGCATCCCTTTAGATGACACTAGTGCATTTTATTACATGTAAGGGATAAGTTAATTTCCTTTGTTGGTATAGACTTGAATGGCCATGTCATTGTGTGTGAGCATACTCGCACCCGCATGTGTATGTGTGTGTGTGTGTATGTGTGTGTGTGTGCCCCCGCATTTGTGTGCATGTGTGCGGGCGTATCTGTGTACTGGTTGTGCTTTCTAGCAGGGAGATCCAACTCACATTGATACAGCTGCCTCGTGAGAACTGTTGTATTTTCATTTGAAATGTTTGCATGGCGTTTTGTTTGAAATGCTTCCTGCGTGCGTGGGTGCATGAGTGTGTGTGTGACCAGGAGGGGGCGACCTTCTTCAGTGTGGATGTTCCATGGGTGTGTATGTGTGTGTGCTTGTGGATGCCTGCCTGCTGTGATGTGCTGAAGAGAGAGAGAGAGAGAGAGAGAGAGAGAGAGAGAGAGAAGAGAGAGAGTAGCAGTGATCGCTGTAATGTATTCAGGCATCATGTGCCTTTCCTGTATTGTGAATGATCTTTTGCCTTTCATGTCCATAGTTTGTGCTGACCTTTCTGCTCTCCATTTTGGGGTGAGTTTGTGTTGTGAGTGTTTTTTTCGCACGCCCACGTTAACAAGTTGAGGCTTTGTTGGATTCCATGTGCTCCTTATAAAATAGTATAAAGTATAAAGTTATGTGTCAATTTATGTATGTCTCAAGAGTGGCTTTTAAGATGTGTATTGTTACATATATGATGTGTCTGATATGTGATGAAGACGTGTATTGTTACATATATGATGTGTCTGATATATGTGATGTACATGTTTATTACATATATGATGTGTCTGATAAAATATGTGATGTAGATGTGTATTGTTACATATAGGTAGGCATCTGTCAGTCTCGTAAGACTATGGGGTTGCACTTTAGCTGTTTATACTCCAGAGCGCAAAGACTGGGTAAGTAAGTAAGTATGGAGGGCAGGCTGTTACCCATGCAGCAGACCTCACCCCCCTCTCCACGTTGCTGGAATGGTCCATTGGAAAGGCAATCGCCAGTACACATGGTTCCAGTGCCTTTGCAGGCGTTGCCAGAACGATGCTGTATACAGCTCATAAGATCCGACAGACCTCTGGGATGGTGTCTAAGCATGACACCTGTGTGCATGCTGGGTTTTTTTTACTTTGTCATCCGCTCCTACTTGCACACAATGGCCTACTCTTCCGAAAGGGCTAGTGGGTTTTTATTGTGTGCATAAGATGTTCTGCATGCGTTTGCACACGGGGCCTCGGTTTATAGACTCATATGTAGGTCTAAAAGATGAGTTTTCTTTTCAGCCCTTAAGAAAGACGAGTGTTGTCACGTGTCAACTATGTATGTCTCAAGATTAGATTTTTTAGCTGTAAGGGAAAAAACCCAATATAGAATAGAAATACGACCTTAAAAACAACAACAAAACAAAACAAAACACTGCACTGCTGTTGTGAAACAGGGCGATGTTTGCAGCCTAGTTTTGTGTCCCCCTTTGATGTGTAAAAGTGAACAAAATATTTCAGCATCCATGTTGTCTTTAACCACGCAAAGGGGAAGAACTCTGTCACCAGTTAATCTCTATAAAAGAAAATCACAGAATACAGCATAATGACAGGGGACGGATCGCCTGGTGGTGAGAGTGATGTATTCGTGATCTGCTGACCCGGGTTCGATTCTTGTTCAAGAGGACTTTTCCTCTGGAGTTAACATCAGTGCAGACTCCAATCCCCCCAAAGGTTCTTCGTATGAGACTATAAACCGAGGTCCCGTGTGCGAACGCACGCAGAACATCTTGCACACACGTTAAAACCCGTTCCGCTTTTTGGAAGAATGGGTTAGACCTATTGTGTGCTTGTGGAAACAGATGACAAAATTTACAAAACTGCATAAACACGGGGACTGGATGTAAAAAGCACATGAGTGCTTATTCCATTATCCTTGAAATAAAAGAATGAATAAAAGAGAAATAAAGACAGTGCTGATGTCTCTTGTTCTAAAGAGTCTGTACATCTTTGCCATGCACATGTCAAGCTGGAAGTACTTTTGTTTGATGTTGTTGTGGTTTTTAGTTTTTTTTAGGTAGTGTGCCTAATTCCTGTGTGCAGGTTATTGTCATAGCATTATCTTACTTATTGTTGTTTTCTGATAACTATGTACCTAGAGGTACATACTCGGAGATATAAAGCCAGAGTGACAGTTTCTCATGGGGTGACAGCCCTGGTGTGGCCTTCCTGGTGGACAGAGCTGTAAACAACATAATAGGATTAGATTTTAAATCAAGCCTCAAGACATATTTATTTCAAACCTAAGATTTCCATCCTCCTGTCTCATATCAGAACTATCCCACCCTTCACTAACCTATGTCCTATCACCCTGCTAAAGTATATGACCTGTGTTGTGTGTGTGTATGTGTGCTTTTGAAAAAACATTTGACTATTGCAATTTTATTTCATAGATTTGGTCTGCAGTACCATGTTTGTAATATCTGTTTGAACTATTGATTATTTGTCATTGGTTGTATGACTGTAAGATTAGGTGGAATGCATGCGCTTTGATTTGTTTTTGCAAGATATAGCGCTATATAAGTTCCATTTATTATTATTATTTATTATTATTATTATTGGAGCCAATGTTTCAGCAATATAGATGCATCATCATAAAAATGAATTGCAAAGAAGAAATGCATAAAAAAAAGGAAGATACAATGAAGAAGAAAAACTGTAAAGAGGAAGAATTGCAATGAAGAAGAAAGACTGCAAAGAAGAAAGGAAAAGAAGTGGGAGAGAAGAGAAGAAGAAGACAAAGAATAGAAGAAGAAGGATGATAATGATGTAGATGATGATGATGATGATGATGAGGAGGAGGAGGATAAGAAAACAAGAAGAAGAAGAATAACAACAAAGGGGATCAAACCCTCAACTTTTTGCTTTCAAGACAGGTGTGTTACCTCTAGGCCAGGATCCACCAGTATCTGTAACAAGATTAATTGCATAACATTTTCCTAAAAGTGTTTTACAATGGTGCATACAAAAAGTGTCTTCCATTGAAAGGACTCTAAATGTAAAAGATAAAAATAATGTCTAACATCACCCCCCATTGTTCCGTCCTTCTGTTTAGATAATAAATACCAATTTACGGGAGAGCAGTCTTGCATGCTGCAAAGACTTTGTGTAGTAGTGGTGTGTGCCACACTAGTCTCTGACACAGTTTACTCCTCCCCTGCTAACTGACAATCCATGGTCTGCCACCCTATGTAATCTGAATAGAAAGGTGCGTGTGAGGTAAAGGTTCTGCCTGAGGTTGTTGTCTCTGATCATGACCTCAGAAACAAGAAACGCAAGTGGGGACCTTTGCTGATTCAAATTACCTTGGGGTGTGTATACTGTCTTATATGTAGGACAGGGCTGTTAGTCACTGCTAGAGGGTAGGTACACAGTGGAAGACAAGGTTGGTTGTATGACAGTTGTTATAACCTCGCTATATATAATCTATGTTCCTTGTGCAGGATTTGTTTTTTCTCCATTGGTGAATAGAGTGGCTTGTTGTGCTGAGGTTTTGTAATGGAAGAAGAAGATAGATAGAGAGAGATAGATTGCCTTTGTGCCGTGTTTTCCAGTGTAACAAAATTTTGATTGAGGGAACAAATGACCAAAGTTTTATTCCTTGAGGGTAATACAATAAGTTCAACAGACTTTTTTTTTATAAAAACATCTAGCCTTCTAGTAATATGCATAATAATGATGATGATGATGATGATAAGGATGATAATAAGAATGATAATAATAAAATAATAATGATAATCATCATCATCATCATCATCATGATGGTGATAATAAAGATAGTAATAAAGATAGGTAAAGGTAAAAGGTAAGGGTGTCCATTAACCTATGTGGTCATAAGGGTGCAAGGTGCCAGAGACCTCAGCTTCTCTAAGGGCCACCACATTGAGGGCGGCGCCCATCTCCTCTCCCTCGCTGCTTTACCTTCCCTGACCCTAAAGAGGCAGCTATCCATTTACAGCTGGGTGAACTGGGGGACTGTTCTGAAGCCAAGGTGTGCAAATGGTCACCCATCCACTTGGTAAGACACCCGTTGCTCAATCCTGTCCCCTAATAAAGATAATAATAATAATAATGATGATTATAACTCAGTTCAACTGTCTGCATCTTCCCTGTTGTGGGTAAGAGCTTCACGTAATGCCACCAGGGTTCACTATCTTTCTCTGTCTCTGCTGAGTTCTACAATCTCCTGTAGCCCTCCTCCCAGACCACTGATCTCAGTGATGTTGGCAATGTAGGATGTTGGCGGTCTGCCTCTTTTTTCCTTCTGCCCTCAATTTTACCTTGGAGAACTGTCATCATCAGACTTGCCTGTGTGTTTTCTGTATTCATGACCAACATATCTCAGTTTATGCTTACCAATTTCAGCCATCAAAAATGCTTTCATTTCTTATTCTTTCTCAACATTAATTTTGTTTTTCTCTGAGAATTTGCAGTTATTCTTTTTTGAGCATTTACTTTCTAAGCATAAGCTTGTGTCCCTTCATACATACGTTAATAGATAAAAACTCAGTTCTGATAATCACTGTAGTTATCATGTAATTCCAGAAGCATGGAGACATCCAGGAAGGTTCTGCTGCTGGTGGTTTTCCTCATCTTCCTCCCAGGCTGCCTCATGGTTCCTCCTGATGGATTGACAGGTGAGCTGCTGTCTGTACATCCTGTTTTCTGCCTCTGCTGCCACCACTGCATGACTGCTCTTCAGGGCCCTTTGGCCAGTCCATACTGCACACATCACTGACTAGTTCTTTCTTTGGCCAGGCCATACTGCACACATCACTGACTAGTTCTTTCTTTGGCCAGTCCATACTGCACACATCACTGACTAGTTCTTTCTTTGGCCAGTCCATTACGCACACATCACTGACTAGTTCTTCTCTTTGTCCAGCATACTGCACACATCACTGACTAGTTCTTTCTTTGTCCAGGCCATACTGCACACATCACTACTAGTTTTCTTTGCCAGTCCATACTGCACACATCACTGACTAGTTCTTCTTTGTCCAGGCCATACTGCACACATCACTGACTAGTTCTTTCTTTGGCCAGTCATACTGCACACATCACTGACTAGTTCTTTTTTGGCAGGCCATACTGCACACATCACTGACTAGTTCTTTCTTTGGCCATCCATACTGCACACATCACTGACTAGTTCTTTCTTTGGCCAGGCCATACTGCACACATCACTGACTAGTTCTTTCTTTTGCCAGTCCATACTGCACACATCACTGACTAGTTCTTTCTTGGCCAGGCCATACTGCACACATCACTGACTAGTTCTTTCTTTGGCCGGCCATACTGCACACATCACTGACTAGTTCTTTTCTTTGCCAGTCCATACTGCACACATCACTGACTAGTTCTTTCTTTGGCCATGTCCATACTGCACACATCACTGACTAGTTCTTCTTGTGCCAGCCATACTGCACAAATCACGACTAGTTCTTCTTTGGCAGCCATACTGCACACATCACTGTACTTATTCTTCTTTGGCCAGGCCACACTGCACAATCACTGACTAGTTCTTTCTTTGGCCACCACACTGCACCATCACTGACTAGTTCTTTCTTTGGCCAGGCCATACTGCACACATCACTGACTAGTTCTTTCTTTGTCCTGCATATTGCACACATCACTGACTAGTTCTTCTTTGGCCAGGCCATACTGCACACATCACTGACTAGTTCTTTCTTTGGCCAGGCCATACTGCACACATCACTGACTAGTTCTTTCTTTGGCCAGGCCATACTGCACACATCACTGACTAGTTCTTTCTTTGGCCAGGCCATACTGCACACATCACTGACTAGTTCTTTCTTTGTCCAGGCCATATTGCACACATCACTGACTAGTTCTTTCTTTGGCCAGGCCATACTGCACACATCACTGACTAGATCTTTCTTTGGCCATTCCATACAGCACATATCATCAACTAGTTCTTTCTTCTTTGGCTAGGCCATACTGCACAACTACTTACTACTTTCTTTCTGCGTTTTTATATATGACGATTTATTCTGTATATAGCAGAAAAGGTTTTGTTCTTATTGTTGTTGTTTTTGGTGTATCATTCTTTTGTAGCTGTTGTTATTGCCGCTGCTTTTGGGTTTTGCTTTCGCTGTTGTTGCTGTTGTTGTTGCTGCTTTTCTGTTGTTGCAAGTTTCCCAGCTTAACACCACAGTGGTCTTCCAGAATGTAAACTGCCTCACCCATCCCATCAGGGAATCAGGGTGAGACCATTAATGCACACTGGATGAACAGCTTGCATGTAGGACTGTTTCATATACCTTGCCATTGCCATTGTTTACAGCCAGTTAAACATCTAGGGTGCCTTTTTAGCATACAGAGGGAAATGGAAATTAAGGGACTACACCTTTGAAATGTTACCTAGCAATTCAGTACACCATGTGATGTTTCAGATTTGTGTGTGTGTGTGTGTGAACTTTACACACTATTGTCCTTGTGAGATGAGGGATTCTTTATCTGTTTACGAATATAAAGATGAAGGTGATGATAATAATGCCAATGTTTACAAAAGAAAACAAAAATTCTGAAAATAATCTTGGTCAAACTCCAGATAAAAATGATGATGATAATGATGATGATGATGAAAACATGGACATTACATACTTTTAAGAAAACTGAACATTTCAATGTAAGCTTTGGCACTGTGCTGACATACAGAACTGTCAAAGGTTTGGGTCAGGGCCAAGCCACAGGTTCACAGCTTTATTCTGAGCTTGATGTCTGCACAATACACCTTTGGTGGGCTTCTGCCAGTATGGGGTGATCCACTTTGTGGGACTACCCCTGGCTAGAACATTGATAGGAGCAAGAACAGACTATGGCCTACAGATTATCAGATTTTAGCTGGAGTCTCAGAATGCCATCTATTTCACATTGTGTGTGTGTGTGTGTGTGTGTGTGTGTGTGTGAGTGTGTGTGTGTGTGTGTGTGTGTGTGTGAGACAAAAAGAAAGAGGGAGTGTGTTTGTAGGTGACTGTGTCTGCATGTGTGTGTGTGTGTGTGTGGTTGTGCATGTGTGTGTGGTGTGTGTGTGTGTGTGTGTGTGTGTGTGTGTGTGTGTGTGTGGTGTGAATGGTGTGTAAGTGTGTGTTACAAAACCCTTCTTGATTTCCTTACAAAAAAGATGGAGGTGATGATTATGATGCTAATGTTTTCTAGAGTATTTCAGAATTTGATATTGATGTTGATGTAAGTGGAGAAAATAATTATGATGATAAGGATGTTGATAGTAGTTATAATGATAGTGAGTGTGTATGTGTGTGTGTGTGTGTGTGTGTGTGTGTGTGTGTGTGCTGGGTATTCAGTTAACCAACCATAATGGTCTCCATTTTATTTTTGTTTACAGCAGACAACCTTGAGGCCAAAGCCTCCGAGCAACACGTGCGAAGTGTGCCTGGGAAGTATGAGGGAAAAGAGGTTGACACTGAAGGTAGGTTGCACCTGATGGAGATGACAGGTACTATCAGGTGGCTTCACCTGTGCCCTACATTCATGGCCAGACAAACCCTGTTTTCTCATGACAACAGAACTCAGTGCTTTGTTACAATGACTTGATATAGTATGCATTTCTCAAACTTAATAATTATTAATTTTTTATGTATGATGTCAGTGGATTATGCTATTTAACTAAGGAACGAAACACGATTAATGATTGAATTAAAAAAATGGTGTTTTCATATAGCAAATAAATAAGCCACTTGTTTAAAAAAACAAGTTAAAGTACATTCCTAATATACAAACAAGTAGATAAGTGCTATTTAAAAAAAAGAGTAAAGAGATAAAGCAATGACAATAAAAAAAAATGTGATAGATAAATTGATAAATAAATGTCCCGGTTGAACGCGTGAATAGAATAAAATCATGAGTGATGAAATGAAAATTTGATAAATGAATGAACCATTTTTTTCAGACACTTACTCCTGTATTATGAATTTCATAGTCTTCGTCATATTTTTCAATATCCCGAAGACAAAAAATATAGAGAGATATGTTGTCTCCCCACCCCTTTACCCCTATTTTCATGTTGGAGGTTTAAAGAACCCTTTGTTTATGAAAAGAACAGAAAAAGTCTACAATTGTATTAAGCATTACTGATCTCTATATTTGAAACATTAGTTTCAAGTTTAGTTAACAAGAAAAATCGTATCAGCCTCAGTGGCAGAATAGTAGTGAGTAGGTAAAGGTAAAGGAGTCCCATAACCTATAAGGTCGTAGGGGAGCGAGGCATCAGAGACCTTACTTCTCTAGGGCCAGCATATTGAGGGCGGCGCCCATCTCCTCTCCCTCGCTGCTTTATCTTCCCTGACCCTAAAGAGGGCAGGTACCCATTTACAGCTGGGTGAACTGGGGAAACTGTACTGGAGCCAAGGCGCACAAACGGTCACCCATCCAACTGGTAACCACGCTCGAGGCTGCTTAACTTGGCTGGGGGAAAGCGAGTGCTCCGACCACTGAGCCATCCCGTCCTTGAAAATATAATAGGCTGTTGTGTGTTCAGTTGGTCATTACACGTCACATCAATTATAATGTTGAAAGTAGCCTGTTGTGTGACCAGTTGTGCAGTACACGTCACATCAGTTATAATGTTGAAAATAGCCTGTTGTGTGATCAGTTGTGCATTACATGTCACATCAATTATAATGTTGAAAATAGCCTGTTGTGTGTTCAGTTGGTCATTACACGTCACATCAATTATAATGTTGAAAATAGCCTGTTGTGTGACCAGTTGTGCATTACACGTAACATCAGTTATAATGTTAAAAATAGCCTGTTGTGTGATCAGTTGTGCATTACACGTCACATCAGTTGTAATGTTGAATATAGCCTGTTGTCTGATCCGTTGTGCATTACACATAACATCAGTTATAATGTTGAAAATAGCCTGTTGTGTGATGAGTTGTGCATTACACGTCACATCAGTTGTAGTCTTGGTCTAGAAGAAGGCCCTTCTCCTCAAGCTGCTGAAGAGGATCTTCTGGATCCTGAGCCCAGACTTTCAACCAGGAAGACACTCCACTAACCAACACATGATCATTCTCTGCCAAAGAACATTTCTGGTTTTGGCATGTAGGATATGACAACACATGATAATTCTCTGCCACATAACATTTCTGGTTCTGTCATGTAAGAAATGTCTACCCAGGATAGCTCTCTGCCAAAGAATATATCTGGTTTGTGCATGTAAGATATATATACACAGGAAAAAATCTCTTCCAGTGAACATTATTTTCTGGTCTTCACACTATGGAAGGTAGGATATATCTCAACACTTGTCTGACATTATTTACACAGCTTGGATATGTACAAGTTCCAAATACAAACGGAAATGTATCAGCATGTTGTGATGTGTGTGTCTTCCCACAGCCCTGAAGGAACCAGTCCTGCAGCAAGGTTGGGAGGACCAGTGACTGCTGCAGGACAGGGATGACCCCCTACACTGAGCACCCCTCCTCTGTGTGTGGGTGTGTCTGTGCTGTGGCAATGCTCTAAATGTCTTGGCTTTCTGCTGTGGTTTAGTTTAGGCTTTGCTGATTACCGTTGGTTGCTAGTTTAGTTCTTTGTTGAGTTTGTTATTTATCACAGGGATATAATACCTGTATATTTCATCATTTTCATTCATAAGAAAAGAACAAAACATAAACAAAATGACCATTGTTTTCTTGTTTATTATGGTTTGTTTAGTGTGTTCATGTCTCTGTGCTTGTTTGATCAATTTGATGTGTTTTATTTTGTTTCAATTTGTAAGGAGAAGCTGCTTTGTCTAGTGCACAGGCAAAGTGCTTTGTTTCTTTATAAATCTTATTGGTTTTTTCTCTGTGTTTTCCTTCACAGAATATCTTTTTCATTTTAGTGAGTCTCTGACGAAAATGAGACCTTTCCCTTGGCTAGACCTCCAAGGTTTTCCAATATGAAGATGTTGTGTGGGGGACCTTTGTTAGCCATCATCAAGGTATAGTCCCTTTCCAACTTTGAAAATGAAAGATGAAATCAATTACATCTCTGCTTTCTTATTTAAAAAAGTGAAAATAATAATGATATTATTTTGATTCAAAGAATTAAAGAAATTAGTAAGAAATGAACACACTCTAGTTATTCTGTACCTGTGAGCTGAGCAGACATCTACAGTCACATGTGGGCAAATATTAACTAGTAACATTAGCACATTCAGTGTTAATAAAGATATATATATATATATATATGTATATATATATATATATATATATGACAACTGTCTTTTGATCAAAGGAAATGAAATATTAATTTAAATTGAAAAGCAGACATGTACAGTCACATATGAGCAAATATTAACTAGTAACATTAGCATGTCCAGTATATGGGAACTGTGTTTTTATTTTAAAAAAAAAGAAGTATTCACATAAATTGACATGAAAAAACATGAATAATCTTCTTCTTCTTCTTCTTCTCCTCCTCCTCCTCCTGCTCTCCTGAAACAGTACTGACCCAATAACACTGGGACAGAATGATAGCATGTAGCATGTCCATTTTGACTGATTCGGGATTCTGAAGACACTATGTTACTGGCTGGTAGTTTTGAAATAATAAAATCAATGTTTGCATTAAAAATCAGATTATCATCCAAAATAATACCTAAATACTGCTGTCTCTATCTGTTTGTTTGAGTGTTTGACTGTGTGCCTGTCTGTTTCTCTGTCCGTCTCTCTTTCTGTCTGTCAATCTCTCTGTCTCTGTCTGTCTGTCTGTCTGTCTGTGTCTCTCCTTTCTTGTTTAACAGAAAACAGAGAGTAAAAACCAGACTTCAGCTTAGAAAGACAGACGTGTGTGTGTGTGTGCGTGCACGTGTGTTTTCCTTCCTGTCTCTTTGTCTCTCTATATCTCTCTGTCTTTGTCTCTGTGTCTCTGTTTTTCTCTGTCTTTCTCTCTCTCTCTCTGCTTTTGTCTACTTCAAGACTCAAACCCCAAACAATTTTTTTATTTATTTTTTTATATCACATGAGAAATTTAAAAGAAATAGCCCAGTAAAACCACATACCCCACAATATATCAGTTACAGTATAAAACAGCAGACAGTATACACGTTACATGACCTCACACTATAAACAAGCTCTCTACATGACATGACCAGTGCAGGGAGAGAAGTGATACCCCTCACATAAATGAATTGCACACCATCTCTAATCCCAACCTTGTCTCTTAGTGTAACCACAAGTAGACTTTACAGTACACTCACTCACTGCTGCCTTTCCTTACTTTATCCCCTGTAACTCGTGTAGCTTTCCTCCTACTTGTCATTGATACTCTTTCTACACAACCTCCCCCCCCCCCCTACAACACACACACACTGGCTGGACAAATGTGTAGACAGACTGACAAAGAAACAATATGGTAACTGATAAAATGCAGACAGACAGACAGACAGACAGAGAAGCAGCACTGTCAGACTACAGGGATTTCAGTTCATACAAGCTGGACATCAATGATACTTAGCTCAGGCCACAGTCTGTGACAGTGATGAATAAGGAAGGGCCTGCATTGCAGTGCTGTTGTGCTGTGGAGAGGTGTGTTGGCACGGTCTTCATTACTGACAGGTCTCTTGCCATTGCCAACTGTGCTCTCCAGTGAAAGAGATATAGGGGACATCTCCTTAGGTTAGAATACAGCTGCCTAAATGGCACGTTACTTAAAAACAGCCACACAGGAAGATTTCTCATCTGGTGTGCACTTGCAGCCTGGCAGTGATTTCTGGGTGTGGTGAGTTGGACAGAATGCATGTTCTGTGTGACTCTTGCAGTGTTAAGCTGGGGAACACCCAACCACAACAACAAGGAAGGGGGATTGAACCCTCCACTTTTTCGATTTCCAGACAGGTGTGTTATCTGTAGACAGGCAATCCACCTGTACCTGTAGCAAGATATGTTACCTAACATTGCTTTGATTCAAAATGTTTCCCAATTGTGAACAAAACTGTCATCCATCCAAAGGAGTCCAAATACATAGGATACAAACAGCTCCACCCTTCTCCTTCCTTTCTTCCTTTCATGTAATAAACACCCACTGACCAGATAGCAGTCTTGTATGCTGTGAACATGTTGTATAGTAGTGGTATGTGTGGCACCATTTTCTGATACTGTTCACTACTTGCATGCTAACTACTAGTTTTATATTGGTGACTGTATGCAATTTGAATCCTGCATGCAAAGCAGATACTCTGTGCTGTTTTTGCTGTTTCTGATCATGACCTCAGAAAAAAGAAACACAGGTTGGGGCCTTTGCTTCGCATTCCATATGTGACTCAAATTACCTTGGAGATTGCTAAGTGTGCCTGCTGTCTTATATATAGGTAACGGCTGTTAGTCACTGTCAGACAGTGGGTACACAGTGGAAGACAAGGTTGGTTGTAGAACAGCTGTTAAAACCTCGCTGTGCACAGAACATAATCCATGCTTCCTTTGTGCAGGATTTGTCTTCTCCATTGGTGGAGAGAGGGGGTTGTTGTGTGGACACTTTGTCATGGATGAAGATAGTTAACACTTGTGTGACATTTTCCAATGTGACAATGTTTTGAACTAATGAAGGAATTTTGTTTCTTGAGAGTTATAGAATAGATACAACAGATTTGTTTGGTATCCAGCCTTTTAGAAATATGCACAATAATTCGAATGATAACAGGAATAGTGACAAGAAAATAATAATAATAATAATAATAATAATAATAATAATAATAATGGTGATGATGATGATGATGATAATAATAATAATAATAATAATAATAATAATAATAATGTATATCTAGGTAGACATGGCTACACTTGTTTAGGTTAAACTGTTGAAACCGTTACCATGCATGGTCAAAATATATGAGTTTTCTCAGTTCCCTATGTAAACTGTCATTGTTATTATGCTTACTATATACTTGTATTTTATATTTAGTATAATATCTAAATGTGTTTGTTTTCCAATATTCTGATGTAACTGATTTATTTGTATTTTGAAACTGATTAGTTTGTATTTTATTTATTTTGTTTACGTTATTTTTAATGTTTTCTACATGAAATATCTTAATGATTTTTAAAAAATAATTCAAATGATATGACCTGAGTTATGTTCCTGAAATGCAAGTGTTGGTCTGATTTAGGGAAGAAAATCAATAATAACAACTTTAATAAGTCATATTGTTTGCCCATATTCATGAATATGATTGTTGAAATACTGATGTTGACTTGATTCATTTCAAACACAATGAGGGTTCTGTATTTTGTTGTAAATCAATAATTTT
>CM054164.1:33720499-33744066 GCA_028751875.1 Rapana venosa
GGGTTTTTTTGGGTTTTTCCCCACTAACACTAAAGCCCCCCGAACTGCTTCTGTCCAACTCACCCACCAAAAATCACTGCAAGGCTGCAAGTGCACACCAGATGAGAAATCTTCCTGTGTGGCTGTTTTTGAGTACCATGTCATATAGGCAGCTGTACTCCAACGTCAGGAGATATCCCCTATATCTCTTTCACTGGAGAGCACAGTTGGCAATGGCAAGAGACCTGTCAGTAATGAAGACCGTGCCAACACACCTCTCCCCAGCACAACAGCACTGCAATGCAGGCCCTTCCTTATTCAACACTGTTACAGACTGTGGCCTGAGCTAAGTATCACTGATGTCCAGCTTGTATGAACTGAAATCCCTGTAGTCTGACAGTGCTGCTTCTTTGTCTGTCTGTCTGCATTTTATCAGTTACTATTTTTGTTTCTTTGTCAGTTTGTCTACACATTTTTTCCAGCCAGTGTGTGTGTGGTAAGGGGGGGGTGGGGTGGAGGGTTGTGTAGAAAGAGTATCAATGACAAGTAGGAGGAAAGCTACACGAGTTACAGGGGATAACGTGTGGAATAAGGACAACAAATGAAAGTATTCTTGATGAACACTTTATGCAAAGACAAATGTTGCCTGACATTGATAAGTGCAGAATGAGATATGTTGATCATGCAAACAGACACAGACAAATCTGATGATGACAGTTCTCCAAGGTAAGGTTGAGGGTGGAAGGAAAAGAGGAAGACCACCAACATCCTACATTGCCAACATCACTGAGGTCAGTGGTCTGGGAGGAGGGCTACAGGAGATTACAGAACTCAGCACAGACAGAGAAAATGGCAAACCATGGTGACAATGTATGGAGCTCATGCCAATGAGAGTAGTAATGGAAATAGTTGAGTTGCGCTTTTAACTGTCATTATCATTATTCTTACCTTTATTATTGTTTTTATTGTTATCATCATCATCATCATCAATATTCTTACTATTATTACTATCACTATTATTATTATTATAATTATCATTATTATTATTATTATTATTATCATTGTGACTGTGCTGAGTGGACAAGGCTAAAGTCAGGGTACAGAAAGAGTGGAACATGCAATTCTAGCAACAGTAATTCATAGCAAGTGTGTGAACAGCAACCAGGCAAAAGAAGACTCAGGGTAAGACAGCAGCTTGTGGTTGTCACCTCTTTATTGGGCCCTCTGGTACATCTACTGCTGTAGGGGTGGAAGGTCACTCTCGCCACATTTTCATTCAAACAAAAGTAAGACTCCACTGGCATTGGACCTCATTATCTCACCACACTGACTACCCCTCTATATATACACGCCATGCAAAATGCATAGGCAGCACCACCATGCTCGCACAGGTTAGTCTGATTTAGCCCAAGATGGAGGAAATTTTGTGTTTTCTCATACACTGTCAGTGGTGATTGTCTTACTGCCAGCGTAATGAAACTAGACATCATTATTTTATATCAAACTAAACTAGAAAATACAAGCATTATTATGCATTACTGCATTTAGCATAACAATCATTTGGCTGCAAACTATAGGCATTTAAAGCCTCTGACTAGATACACTTTTAACAGCCTCATGCTTTAACTTTATGTAATAAAACATTAAGAGTTCAACAAAACTAAATACTTTATTACTAAAAAAAAACAAAAAGGATATGAACCACAGTTTATAAACCAATACATATTATTAACCAGAGATGCCCATGAAAGGAGATATTCATTATTAAACAGTGGTGCCAAAACACAGTTTCTCATCTGTTGAGGACTCAGCTAAGCTTCCTAAGCTGTTCATGTGATCTCGAACGTATAAAGATCTTTAATACCACAAATTGTCCATACTAACATCCCCAAATCTTGTATTCATTCATATCAAAACCCAAAACATACCATAGGTTTAAATTTTATGTCTGCATTGGCCAAAATTGAGCTCAATAATTCAAACTTGTTTACAACAAAGAATGGCCCTTAGGCTAATTACTATGATTGAAACGGTTTTGTATGTCTTATGATCTATTACTACTTAATATGAGCTATGTTTTGTTTACCTAAGTAAATTTGTTTCCACATGTTCCTCAATTGCACAATATGATTTATTAAAGATTCCCTTACATAGGAAATAGAACTGCTTTTCTAGTGGTAGGATTAGGGTACTTATGTGCCTAGAGCAACATGATACAATAGGCGAAAATTATTGATTTACAACAAAAATAGAGAACCCTCATTGTGGTTGAAATGAATCAAGTCAACATCAGTATTTCAACAATCATATCCACGAATATGGGCAAACAATATGACTTATTAAAGTTATTATTAATGATTTTCTTTCCTAAATCAGACCAACACTTGAATTTAAGGAACGTAACTCAGGCCTCTGGACTGTAAATGACAGAGTCCTGATAGTAAAACTTTAGGGCACACCTTTCGACATTGGAATAGTACAAGTATATGCACCAACAGCTGATAAAGATGACGCAGAAATTGAGGAGTTTTATGAAAATATCGAAAAGGCAATGAAGCAACTGAAGTCTCAAGATATCAGAATAATAATGGGTGACCTCAACTCAAAGGTAGGAAAAGGGAAAGATGAAACCACAGTTGGCCCATTTGGAATAGGAGTGAGAAATGAAAGAGGAGAGCGGCTCATGGAATGGTGCAAGGAACAAAAGCTGGCTGTCATGAACACATGGTTTGAAAACCATCCAAGAAGATGCTGGACATGGAAAAGCCCTGACGACAGAACCAGGAATCAAATAAATTACATCCTGATTCAAGAACGCTTCCATAACTCTATAACATCTTGTAAGTCCATGCCAGGTGCAGACTGTGGAAGTGATTATGTCCCAGTTATCGGGACAATGCGACTAAAATTGAAAAAGTTGTCAAAAGCAAAAAAAACACCAAAACTGCAAATGAGCATGCTACAAATTGACGAGGAAATCAAAGAAAAATACAAGATCAAAGTTGGAAACAAATTCGATGGCCTAGATCAACTCACCACTACAGAGGAAAAATGGCAGATGATAAAAGATAGCATCAGCGAGGCAGCAAAAGAATATATACCAGTCATAAATAGAAAGAAACATAAAAAGTGGATGAGCTCCGAGATTTTAAACCTAATGGAAAACAGGAGAAAGGCAAAAGTAGATGAAAAGAAGTATAAAGAACCCGACAAACTGGTTAAGAAAAAATGTAATGAAGCCAAGGAAGAATGGATTAATATGCAGTGCAAAGAAATTGAAATGAATGCAAATTTTGATAGCAAACTTATGCATGAAAAAATAAAAGATGTGACAGGGAAGAAATCATCTGCAAAAAACAGGTTGTATAAAGTCAAGAGATGGAGTTTATACTCATGGAAAAAAGAAGATATTCTTAACAGGTGGTCAGAATACATCGAAGAGTTTATACCACGACGACAGAGGTCCACCTCCTCATATTAGCAACGAAGATGGCCACATAATCATGGAAAGGGACGAATGTGAGACATGCACTCAGCAAGATGAAAAGTGGTAAGGCGCCAGGACCTGATGATATCCCATCTGAATTGATAACAGCCCTGGATGAAGTGGGAATTAAGGCAGTCACAAAACTACTAAACAATATATATGACACAGGAGAGATTCCGACAGATATGAAGAAGTCCATCTACATTGCGATCCCTAAGAAACTGGGTACAGCTGAATGTGACCAGCATCGTACAATCAGCCTGATGAGTCACCTCACCAAAGTTCTTTTACGAATACTCATGAAGAGAATGAGAAATAAAATACTCCCAGAAATATCAGAAACGCAATTTGGATTCATGGCAGACAAAGGCACCAGAAATGCAATCTTCGCATTGAAAACTCTCATGGAAAGATCCATCAAGGTCCAGAAGACCTGTACCTCTGCTTCATTGACTACTCAAAGGCGTTCGACAAAGTACGACACTCCGACTTGTTTGATATTCTGGCAGGGGTATACATCGACGGGAAAGATCTTCGAGTCCTCAGAAACATATATTGGGAACAGGAGGCAGCCATTAGAGTCAACAATGACATCAGTCAATATAGACCAATCTGCAGGGGTGTGAGGCAGGGCTGCGTGTTCTCGCCTGATTTATTTAATGTATATAATGAAATAATTCTACGAAATATTGAGATCATGAGGGAATTAGTGTAGGTGGCCACAAAAATCAACAACCTGAGATATGCAGATGACACAGTCCTTATCGCGACTCTGAAGAAAAACTGCAAAAGATTTTAACAACAGTAACAGACGAAAGCGAAAAGAAAGGATTACAGCTCAATGCAAAGAAGACAGAATGCATGGTGATCTCGAAAAAAGCTGTTATACCACAATGCAACATAGCCTGTAAAGAAGAGAGAATCAGACAAGTAAACACCTTTAAATACCTTGGTTGTACTATCACCCTGGACGGCAAGTGTGACACAGAAATCAAGAAGAGAATCGGTCAATCTAAGGCAACTTTTAACAACATGAAATGCATTTTTACCAACAGTAAGATAAGCCTCAAGACAAAGATCCATGTTTTGAGAGCCTACGTATGGCCCATTCTTCTGTACGGATGTGAGTGCTGGACCCTAGCCAAGGACACAGAACAGCAACTAGAAGCAGTGGAAATGTGGTTCATCCGGAGAATCATGAAAATCTCATGGACAAAAAGAAAAACTAATGCAGAAGTAATGGAAATGGCTGGGTACAAGAGATCCTTTCTCAACACCATCAGAGAAAGACAGCTCAAGTTTTTTGGCCATATAATCAGGGCTGACGGACTGGAGAAACTGTTATGGAGTGGCAAAATCTGTGGAAACAAGAGCAGAGGAAGACAACGAACAAAATTCACAGACAGCTTAAACAAATTTGCAACAAATAAAGAGGGCACCAACAATGAGCTCATGAGAGGGACCAAGAACCGGGAAGAATGGAGAGCCATGATCGTGGATGTCTGCAGGACCAGACCGGACACTTGAAGAAGAAGAAGAACTCAGGCCATATCATTTGAATTTTTTTTTTTTAATTATTAAGATATTTCATGTAGAAAACATTAAAAATAACATAAACAAAATAAATAAAATACAAACAAATCAGTTTCAAAATTATAAATAAAAACAGTTACTCAGAATATTGGAAAACAAACACATTTAGATATTATACTAAATATAAAATACAAGTATATAGAAAGCATAAGAACAATGACAGTTTACATAGGGAACTGAGAAAACTCATATATTTTGACCATGCATGGTAACAGTTTCAAAAGTTTAACCTAACACAAGTGTAGCTATGTCTACCTGGATGCATTATTATTATTATTATTATTATTATTATCATTATTATTATTATTATTATTATTTTCTTGTCACTATTCCTGTTATCATTAGAATTATTGTGTATATTACTAAAAGGCTGGATGCCAAACAGATGTGTTAAATCTATTCTATAACTCTCAAGAAATAACCTTCCTTCATTTGTTCAAAACATTGTTACATTGGAAAATGTCACACAAGTGTTACCTATCTTCATCCATGACAAAGTGTCCACACAACAAACCCCTCTCTCCACCAATGGAGAAAACAAATCCTGCACAAAGGAAGCATGGATTATGTTATGTGCATGGCGAGGTTTTAACAGCTGTTCTACAACCAACCTTGTCTTCCACTGTGTACCCACTGTCTGACAGTGACGAACAGCCGTAACTTATATATAAGACAGCAGGCACTCTTAGCAATCTCCAAGGTAATTTGAGACACATATGAAATGTGCAGCAAAGGTCCCTGTAGTGTTTCATAGATTAGTTTGTATTCAAGGGAAACAACTGTCACGTGGTCATTATTATTCATCTTTATGAGTTACATACCTTTTTACTGTTACTATGGTATTCGATCATCAAGCTAACGAACGATCATTAAACTTTGGTCGCTCTATCATAACTGAGTTTGTTTACATCTATCGATGTAGCGAATGAATCGGATCACAAACACTACAAACATCACATTGGCGACGAGGATGGTGAAGGAATTGGCTACAAACGTCATTTCTTCAAGCTGAATCAAGATTGAAATTATCGTATGTACTGACTCAGTTAGTCTATGATTAAGTTAAAACGAACTTTTCATGGCTACTGCACTTCCCACGTATCCTCCTTTCGACTGTTCTTCAGAAGCAAGAGCTATCCGATGGCAGAAATGGGTATCAAAGACTGAAAAATATTTTTGTAGCCTATAATATTCAAAATGATCATCGGCAAAAAGCTCTTCTTCTCACCTATGCTGGTGATGACCTAAATGATATTGTGGACACTTTCCCACTGATGAACAGGTCCATCCTACTGGTGGTGAAACTCATTTTCAAAAGCTTGCTGATGCTATCACTGAACATTTCAATCCTCAAACTAATGTAGAATTCCAGAAGTACATTTTCCGTCGTTGTGAACAGAAAGGTGATGTAGATGACTATTATGGGGAACTAAAACAACTGGCAGCAACCTGTGGCTTCAATGATCCAGATGCAGAAATTAAATCTCAGTTTATTGCAGGCTGCCGAAGCAACAAGGTACGTGAAAAGGGACTAGCAACTCCTGCCATGACTCTAAAAGACTTGCTTACATATGCCCGCACACTAGAGCTCACATCAAAGCAAGCTAAAACAATGGCTACATCAGCAGAAGTACATCATGTTTCTTTCCCCAAATCACATCATCATCATCGTCATCATGACCAACGTCATCAACCTTCTACCTGTCGTAACTGTGGTGGTGAATGGCCTCATCAGAGTGGACAGAGATCTTGTCCAGCATACAATAAACGCTGCAACAAATGTTCAAAGTTGCATCACTTTGCATCAGTGTGCCGTTCTAGTGGTGGTGCAATAGCAAAATCTTCACCAAAAGCACCCAGCTGGAAAAAGAAATCTAAAAAATCACACATCCACCTGGTCAACGACAGTGATGAGGATGCAGAAGAAACCAACACTATTGAGATTGATTCTACCGATCCTGATGACATAGAATATGTTTTCACAACACGTAGCTCCTGTGAACTACCACATTTTAATGTCTCCATCAATGAACACACATTCTCATTCCTGGCAGATTCTGGTGCTTCTATCAACCTGCTATCTGAACAAGACTTTGAAAAACTCAAACCAAAACCTATGCTACAGCCTTCTAGCAAGCGAGTGGCAGCATATGGCAGTAAGAATCACATTCCAGTATTTGGGTGCATTCGATGCGGTTTTAAACTACAGTAACACTAGTACGACTACTACCATATTTGTGGTACCAGGCACTGAACGACCAATTCTGTCTTGGAAAACATCTCAAGCACTTAAACTATTAAGCACTGTTAACCATGTCAAGTCAGTGCATGAACAGCTGAAAGAGGAATACTCTGATCTATTCTCTGGTCTGGGTTGCCTGAATAATAAACCAGTCCATCTCCACATTGATCCAGAGGTTCAACCAGTTGCCCAACCATATCGACGTGTCCCATTCCATGTGCGCAAGGACATAGAAGAACAATTGAAGAAAGATGAAGGCCTTGGCATCATTGAAAGAGCGAGTGGACCAACACCATGGGTGTCCCCAGTGGTCGTTGTTCCAAAACCCAAGCAACCTGGCAAAGTGCGTGTTTGTGTGGATATGCGAGCTGCAAATCGTGCTATTCGTCGTGAACGCCATGCAACTCCAACACTTGATGAACTGAAGACTATACTTTCAGGGGCTCAAGTATTCAGCAAATTAGATCTGAACCAAGGATACAATCAGCTAGAGTTGGACGAAGAATCTCGCTATATAACGACATTTGCTACTCATCTTGGTCTCTACCGATACCGTCGTCTCTTCTTCGGAGTGAACTCAGCCAGCGAGATTTTTCCAAGAATCAATTCGCCAAGCACTCTCAGGCCTCCAGGGAGTCGTCAACATCAGTGATGATATCCTGTGCTTTGGCTCATCACAGCAGAACATGACAACAACCTACACAACTTATTCGAGAGACTCCGGTCAAAACAACTGACGCTCCATGGTGACAAGTGTGTTTTCAACAAAACATCACTTGAATTTCTTGGCATTATCTTCGGAGAAGATGGCATCAAGCCCAGTCAAGACAAACTGAAGAACATCCTTGACCTCCAACTCCTAAGAACGCAACAGAAGTCCGAAGCCTTCTTGGCATGATGAACTTTTGTGGTTCCCATCATATTCCCAACTACGCTTCCCTGACATATGATCTGCGGCAGCTAACAAAGAAAAGCACTCCTTGGTCTTGGACATCAAAACATGATGCAGCACTGACCAAGCTGAAAACTGCTCTGAGTGAAGCAACAACTCTTGCATACTTTGATCCAAGGAAGCCCACAACATCTACACTGACGCAAGTCCAGTGGGTATATCTGCAGTGCTCACTCAAGAAGGCCGAATCATTCAATATGCAAGCCGAGCTCTATCACCCACAGAGCAAAGATATTCTCAAACTGAGCGAGAGGCACTCGCCATTGTGTGGTCATGTGAATATTACCACATCTTCATTTTTGGTGCTCCTTTCACGGTCCACACTGATCACAAACCCTTAGTGCCAATGTTCAATAATCCTCGAGCTCAACTATCAGCCCGTCTTGAACGTTGGATCATGCGACATGCAACCATATGAAATAACAGTCGTCTATCGACCTGGTGCTGACAATCCTGCAGATTACCTGAGCCGCCACCCAGTCCAGCAATCTTCTAAAAAGAGAGCAAGAGAAGGATGCAGAGGATTATGTGCACTATGTTGTGACTACCTCAACGCCTAAAGCAATGACCATCACTGAAGTTGCTGAGGAAACAGCAAAAGATACAACACTGACTGCTGTGATCCAAGCCATGCTCACTGACAAGTGGTACAACAAAGGAGAGGAAATCAACACACAGACATTTCATAGTCTCTACCTTTGCCGTCATGAACTTTCACTGGCTCACGATTCCGGCATTATTCTGAAAGGCCATCAGATTGTCCTGCCTACATCACTTCACCAGAAAGCCGTGAATATTGCTCACACCGGTCATCAAGGTGTTGTCAAAACAATTGCACTGTTGCGTGAAAAAGTCTGGTTCAAAGGCATGCAACCTCTTGTTGAACACACAGTCAGGAACTGTATGACTTGCCAAGTGGCAACACCCAAAACAACCCGTGAACCTCTCCAGATGTCTGAACTACCCAATGCACCATGGACCGAGCTGTCCTGTGACTTTGGACATCTTCCAAATGGAAAATATATCCTGGTTGTCACTGATGAGTACTCCAGGTACCCCATAGTGGATGTGCTGGACTCAACATCAGCAAACACCGTTATTCCACACCTGGACAAAATTTTTGCTGAGTTTGGCATTCCTGAAATCCTGAAAACTGACAATGGACCCCCCTTCAATTCTCACAAGTTATAGGGGATAACATGTGGAATAAGGATAGGCAGTAGTAAGTGAGTGTACTGTAAAGTCTATTAATTTTGTGGTTACACTAAGAGACAAGGTTGGGATTAGAAATCGTGTGCAACTTATTTACGTGAGGGGTATGTGTTCTTGGATTGTTAAACCTTTTCCCTGTTTTGTGCTAGTTAGGTCTTTCACCAGCTGATATGCTTTCTTGCTATTGTTGTTCTTGATGTTCTCTTCAATGTCTTGGCACTGTTCACCGATCCATTTCTCTTTTGCCTCCGTTATGGACTTTCTGATTCTTTTGTTGACTGCCCTATATTGTTCTGCTCTTTCTTTTGTTTCATTTTTCTTTTTTTTCAAATCTCTACCCTTGTCGAATAGTTGTAGGATGTTAGGTGTGACCCATGGTTTGTTTACTGGTCAGTGTTTGCCAAGAAGCTCGCTTGCTGTTTCAGTCACTGCTGTATTGAAACTATTCATCAGTGTATCTATGTCTGAGTCTACCACAGTGAGTGCTGCAAACTTTCCACCTATCCTTGCTTGAAAAATTTCTACTACCTCTGGGTCCTTCAGCTTCTCGAAGTCAAATTTGATCCTGATGTTGTTCCGCTTGTGGATTTTCTTTAGACGTAGTCGGAAAGTCATCATCACAAGAAGTGTCTCACTGACGACCAGGATATTCTGAACAGATGGACAGAATACTGCTTCGACCTGTATAACTATAGAACCGCAGGAGATCCAGAAGTCCTTAATGTACCCGCAAGCAAAGACACAGACTGTCACCCTATCCTCCGAGAAGAAGTGGAAACAGCAGTCAGATCTCTGAAAAAGGGGAAGTCAGCAGAGGCTAACAACATTCCAGCTGAGTTGGTTCATGCTGGAGGGGAAGCCATGATCAGCGCCCTACTAAGAATCTGCAACAAGATCTGGCAGACAGGAAAATGGCCAACACCATGGACACAGTCACTCATCATCACCCTCCCCAAGAAACGAAATCTACAACAATGCCATAATTACCGCACAATCAGCCTCATATGCCACCCAAGCAAGGTCATGCTGCAGATAATATTGAATAGACTGAAGTCACAAGCGGAGACCATCCTTGCTGAGGAACACGCAGGTTTCAGAGCAGGGCGCAGCACAACAGAACAGATATTCAACCTCAGAATACTATGTGAGCGGTACCTTCAACATCAACAAGACCTTTACCACGTATTTATCGATTTTAAGAAGGCATTTGACAGGGTGTGGCATGCAGCTTTGTGGGCAACCATGAATTTGTACAGCATCAATGCAAACCTGATCAGAGTCATCAAACAGCTGTACAGGGAGGCCACCAGTGCAGTGTACTACAACAACAACATTGGAGAATGGTTTCGAACAACAGTTGGAGTAAGGCAGGGCTGTCTACTCTCACCCACTCTTTTCAACATCTTCCTTGAGAGAATCATGGCTGATGCACTGGAACATCACGAAGGATCAGTCAGCATTGGTGGCAGAACGATCACAACCCGCTTCGCAGATGACATTGATGGAATAGCAGGATCAGAAAAGAGCTTGCCAGCCTAACAGAACACTTGAATAAGGCCTCCAAAACATACGGCATGGAAATCAGTGCAGAGAAGACCAAACTGATGACTAATAACACCAACAGCATTAGCACTGATATCAGGATTAATGACCAGAAGCTGGAAACAGTTCAAAGCTTCAAGTACCTGGGAGCCATTGTATCAGACTAGGGATCCAAGCCAGAAGTAGTATGCAGGACTGCACAGACAATAACAGCTTTGTCAAAACTAAACACCATCTCGAGAGATAAAAATATCTCACTTATCTCCAAGATCAGACTAATGCGCTCCCTTGTCATATCCATATCTCTGTATGCCTGTGAATCATGGACTCTGACTGCAGATTTGGAGAGAAGAGTACAGGCGGTGGAGATGAGATGCTTTCGGAGACTCCTTGGCATCTCCTACAAAGACCACATAAGCAATGAAAGCGTGCATAACAGAATCCAGCAAACCATTGGACCCTATGAGAACCTTCTAACGATTGTGAAAAAGTGTAAACTTAAACTTACGGGACAGTTAGATAGATAGTAATCTGTGTTCTCTCCTTGCACTGGTCATGTCATGGAGAGAGCTTGTTTATAGTGTAATACTGTAACTGATATATTGTGGCTTATGTGGTTTCATGGGTGGATTTTATTTAACCCTTTCCCATTTTTACCCGCCATAGCACCCCCTTCCCGCTCACCCACATATATTTATAACCCCCCCCCCCCCCCCCCCCCCCCCAGCCCGCCTGACCTCATTTCAGCCTAGTGGGGAATTTCCCTCATGCACTAAGCTCTACCTAGTACACGCACACTATGAATGAACATTCCACTGAGGTCAGCATAAACTAAGGAAGGAATGGGCACCAGCTTCAGTGCTACACAGCCTCCCGTTCACAAGAAATTGGCCAGTAACTGGCTCTGTCTTTTCCACAATTTCTTGTAGCTAAAAGTGGCAGCAAAGATTGAGGATACCATTTGGGAGGAATATACTGATGTGGAAATTTAAGCTATTTTGGCTCAAGTTTGAACTGTTTGAAAGAGAATAAAATGTTGCATCCGATGTTGAAGTAGATGTAGAGGAAGGAGATGAAAAAGGAGAAAGTAGTGAGTTGGAAAGTGATGCTGAGGATAACATTCCGTTGGCTTCAAAGCAGACGACATGGCCCGGTGCACAAGTGCCTTGCACAGTGCAAGACTTCACGATGCTGACTGGGCCAGCACAAACTCTCCCACTGAATACCAAGCCTTAGATTACTTTGTTTTGTTTTGCCCATCTTTTTTTCAAACTGCAGCGGATGAAAAAAACAATTACGCCAGGCAAAAGATCGCAGTATAAAGGCTTAGTCATAGATCCATTATGTACGGAAAAACAACCCCTGGGAAATTAGGGCTACTGTCAGTTTTGATATGATGGGATCAAGGTTTGCCAAGGCTTCATCTTTATTGGTCTACTGATTTGAGATTTTCTGAGTCATGGATCAGAACTATTATGACGAAAACCAGATTTATAAAAAATTAATCAGTATTTTCCCCTGAGAAACACGCAACCACCTGGATGTGCACTGGGCTGTGACACCTGCATTGTGACAGCCATGTAACGGGCTACTGGTGAAGGACACACTAGTGTGTTTGTAAATAGTAGGCGTGAGCATATATTTTAATTAACGTATATATGCGCTTTTAGTCAACATTGTTTTCATATTTGAATACTTTCCACTCAGAAAATGTAAACTTAGTGACAGTAATTTTGTGACAAGTGTGAATGTTTGATTGGATTACCATGGCGGAAGACGTGATGGAGGGCACATTCAGGCAAGACCACAATTTTTTTTAATCACATAGGTATATTGTGCATGTTAGAGGGTAGTTGTAGTCTAACAGCATGATGTCACTGCAATGTTACCTTTACTTGGTGACAAAGAGGGGACAGGGGCAGACACATGTAGGTAGGACACACATCTTGGGGTGCAGAACAAAGTATGACCTTATATGAATACTTTGGCCAAATATGACTGCTCTTCGAACAATAGTAACTGTACAGGACTTTAATAATAATAATAATAATAATAATAATAATAATAATAATAATGTATACAAATTTATATAGCGCTGAATCTTGTAAAGCAACAAATCAAAGGGCTCAGACTTTTTTTAATGCGTGTGTAAGCTTTTTTTAAAATTTTGTCATCTGTTCCCACTGGCACACAATGGCCTACTCTTTCGAACAGGGAACAGGATTTAACGTGTGCGCAAGATGTTCTGCATGCGTTCACATACTATGTGTACTTGAGGTACCTTATTCTCTTTATAAAAAAAGGCATTAATTTTCGAATACTACAGAGAGTTTCTCTGTAAGATATGCGAATGGTAAAGGATTAATTTCTCATGTGATATAACAAAAAGAAGAAAAAATTGTTTTGGGTCTGAGTCTTGAGGTAGACAGAAGCAGAGAGAGACAGAGAGACAGACAGACAGAGACAGACAGACAAAGACAGACAGAGACAGACAGACAGAGACAAAGACAGACAGAGACAAAGACAGACAGAGAGACACATGCAGACAGACACATACAGACAGAGAGAGACAAAGACAGAGAGATATAGAGACAGGGACAAAGAGACAGGAAGGACGAGCACGCACACATACACACACATGTCTGTCTTTCTAAGATAAAGTCTGGGTTTTTTCCTCTCTGTTTTCTGTTAAAACAAGAGGTACCGAGAAATGAGACAGACAGACAGACAGACAGACAGACAGACTGACAGGCAGAAAGGCAGACGGACAAAGAAACAGACAGGCACACAGTCAGGCACTCAAACAAACAGATAGAGACAGCAGTATTTAGGCATCATTTTGGATGATAATCTGATTTTTACTGCAAACACTGATTTTTATTATTTCAAAACTACCAGCCAGTAACATAGTGTCTTCAGAATCCTGAATCACTCAAAATGGACATGCTACATGCTATCATTCTATCCCAGCGTTATTGGGTCAGTACTGCTTCAGGAGAGGAGGGGGAGGAGGAGAAGAAGAAGAAGAAGAAGAAGAAAAAGAAGAGAAGAAGAAGAAGAAGAACAAAAAAAACAACAAGAACAAGAACAAGAAGAAGAAGAAGAAGAAGAAGAAGAAGCAGAGGAAGATTTATTCTGTTTTTTCAATTCAATTTATGTGAATACTTCTTTTTTTTTTTTTTAAAAAAAACACAGTTCCTTTGGTGTATGTATGCTTTTATATATATATTATTATATATATTTATTTTATATAAAATATAGCTAGATAGATAGATAAAAAATTTACATACATACATACATACATACATACATACATACATATATACTGGTTTATGTTAATGTTAATGTTTATATTTGCTCACATGTGACTGTACATGTCTGTTTTTCATTTTGAATTAATATTTCATTTCCTTTGATCAAAAGACAGTTGTCATATATATATATATTTATATTTTATATATATATATATATTATATATATATATATATATATATATATATGTATATATATATATACATACTGAATGTGCTAATGTTACTTGTTAATATTTGCCCACATGTGACTGTAGATGTCTGCTCAGCTCACAGGTACAGAATAACTAGAGTGTGTTCATTTCTTACTAATTTCTTTTTTTCTTTGAATCAAAATAATGTCATTATCATTTTCACTTTTTAAAATAAGAAAGCAGAGATGTAAGTGATTTCATATTTTATTCTCAAAGTTGGAAAGGGACTATACCTTGATGATGGCTAACAAAGGTCCCCCACACAACATCTCCATATTGGAAAACCTTGGAGGTCTAGCCAAGGGAAAGGTCTCATTTTCGTCAGAGACTCACTAAATGAAAAAGAAATTCTGTGAAGGAACACACAGAGTAAAAACCAATAAGATTTATAAAGAAACAAAGCAATTTGTCTGTGCACTTGACAAAGCAGCTTCTCCTTTTAAATTGAAACAAAATAAAACACATCAAATTGATCGAACAAGCACAGAGATATGAGCACAAAAAACAAACCATAATAAACAAGAACACAACGGTTGTTTTGTTTATGTTTTGTTCTTTTCTTATGAATGAAAGTGATAAAAGTAAAGGTATTGTCTCCCTGTGGAAAATAACAAACTCAACAAAGAACTACACAAGCAACCAACGGTAATCAGCAAAGCCCAAACTAAAGCACAGCAGAAAGGCAAGACATGTAGAGCATTACCACAGCACACACACACACACACACACAGAGGAGGAGTGCTCAGTGTAGGGGGTCATGCCTGTCGTGCCGAGGTCGCTGGTCCTTTAAACCTTGCTGCAGGACTGGTTCCTTCAGGGCTATGGGAAGACACAGACATCACAAAATGCTGATACATTTCAGTTTGTATTTCTTTTTCTTCTCTTTCTGCCGCTTATAGGTAACCAAAATGTGTAAATAATGTGTCAAGTGTTGAGACCTGTCTTTCGTTCCATACTGTGAGGACCAGAAAATAATGTTCACTGGAAGATTTTTATTTTGTGTAGATATATGTTACATGCCCAAACCAGATATATTCTTTGGCAGAGAGCTATCCTGTGTAAACATCTCTTTCATGCCAGACCCTGAGTGTTATGTGGCAGAGAATTATCATGTGTAGTCATATCCTACATGCCAAAACCAGAAAT
Source organism: Rapana venosa (assembly GCA_028751875.1). Lineage (NCBI taxonomy): Eukaryota > Metazoa > Mollusca > Gastropoda > Neogastropoda > Muricidae > Rapana > Rapana venosa. Next base: position 33,736,158 of record CM054164.1, read on the forward strand.
GTTCTTTGGCAGAGAATGATCATGTGTTGGTTAGTGGAGTGTCTTGCTGGTTGAAAGTCTGGGTTCAGGATCCAGAAGATCCTCTTCAGCAGCTTGAGGAGAAGGCTCTTCTTCTAGACCAAGACTACAACTGATGTGACGTGTAATGCACAACTGATCACACAACAGGCTATTTTCAACATTATAACTGATGTGACATGTAGTGCACAACTTATCACACAACAGGCTATTTTCATCATTACAACTGATGTGACATGTAATGCACAACTGATCACACAACAGGTTATTTTCAACATTATACTTGATGTGACGTATAATGCACAACTGATCAGACCACAAACTATTTTCAACATTACAACTGATGTGACATGTAATGCACAACTAATCAGACCACAAACTATTTTCAAGATTATAACTGATGTGACATGTAATGCACAACTAATCAGACCACAAACTATTTTCAAGATTATAACTGATGTGACATGTAATGCACAGCTGATCACACAACAGGCTATTTTCAACATTATAATGACGTGACGTGTAATACACAACTGATCACACAACAGCCTATTTTATTTTCAACATTTTCACTAATATTCTGCCACTGAGGCTGATACGATTTCTCTTGATAACTAAGTTTGAAATGAATGTTTCCGAGGATGGAGATCCGTAATAGTTAATGCGAATGTAGACATTTTTCTTTTCTTTTCATAAACTAAGGGTTCTTTAAACCTCCAACGTGAAAATAGGGGTAAAGGGGTGGGAAGGAAACATGTCTCTCTATACATTTTATGTTCAGAATATTAAAAGATATGACTAAGACTGTGAAAGTTATAATACAGGAGTAAGTGTTTGAAAAAATTGGTTCATTCATTTATCAAATTCTTATCTGTTCACTCATGCTATTTTTCTATTCATGCATTTAAATGGAACATTTATTTGCCCATTTATCTCATGTTATTTATTCTCTCATTGCTTTATCTATTTACTCTTTTTGTAAAAGCACTTATCTACTTATTTGTACATTAGGAAAATACTTTAAATTGTTTTGTTTTTTAAACAAATGACTTATTTTTTTGCTATATGAACACACTGTTTTTGAAATTCATTCATTAATCATTGTTTTGTTCCTTAGTTCAATAACATAATCTACTAACATCATACATAAAAAATGATAAATATTAAGTTAAGTTTGAGAAATGCATACAATATCAAGTCATTGTCACAAACCACAGAGTTCTGTTGTCATGAGAAAACAAGGTTTGTCAGGCTGTGGAAGTAGGGCACAGGTGAAGCCACCTGACAGTACCTGTCATCTCCATCAGGTGCAACCTACCTTCAGTGTCGGCCTCTTTTCCATCATACCACCCATACACACTTCGCACGTGTCGCTCGAAGGCTTTGGCCTCAAGGTTGTCTGCTGTAAAGTAAAATAAAATGGAGACCAAGGTGGTTGGTTAGCTGAATACACGCACACACACACACACACACACACACACACAACACACACACACAAAAACACACACACACACACAATCATTATAATTTACTATCAACAACTTTATCAAAATTTAATTATTTTCTCCACTAACATCAACATCAATATCAGATTCTGAAATAATCTAGAAAACATTAACATCTAATCATCACCTCCATCTTTTTTGAAAAGAAATGAAGAACGGCTTGTGTAACACACTCACACACCCCACACACACACACACACACCACACACACACACACACAACCACACACACACACACACATACAACACACAACACACACACATACATGCAGACACAGTCACCTACAAACACACTCCTTGTCTCTCTTTTTGTCTTACACAAATACACACACACACACACACACTCATTCCTTGATGGGATGGGTGAGGCAATTTACATTCTGGAAGACCCCTGTGGTGTTAAGCTGGGAAACTTGCAACAACAACAACAGCAACAACAGTAAAAGCAAAAACCAAAACAGCAGCCATAAAAAGAGAAACAAAAAGAATGATACAACAACAAAAAAACAACAAGAACAAAATATATGCTGCTATATAAAGAATAAATTGTCATATATTAAAACGCAGAAAGAAAGAAGTAGTAAGTAACTGTGCAGTATGGCCTAGTCAAAGAAGGAACTAGTAAGTGATGTGTGCAGTATGGCCTGGCCAAAGAAGGAACTAGTCAGTGATGTGTGCAGTATGGCATGGCCAAAGAAAAATAACTAGTCAGTGATGTGTGCATTATGTACTAGCCAAAGAAAGAACTAGTCAGTGATGTGTGCAGTATGTACTAGCCAAAGAAAGAACTAGTCAGTGATGTGTGTAGTATGTACTAGTCAAAGAAGGAACTAGTCAGTGATGTGTGCAGTATGGCCTGGCAAAAGAAAGAACTAGTCAGTGATGTGTGCAGTATGGACTGGCCAAAGAAAGAACTAGTCAGTGATGTGTGCAGTATGGACTGGCCAAAGAAGAAAGAACTAGTCAGTGATGTGTGCAGTATGGCCTGGCCAAGAAAGAACTAGTCAGTGATGTGTCAGTATGGCCCGGCCAAAGAAAGAACTAGTCAGTGATGTGTGCAGTTTTGGATGGACAAAGAAAAAATAGTCAGTGATGTGTGCAGATGGCCTGGACAAAGAAAGAACTAGTCAGTGATGTGTTTCAGTATGGCCCGACAAAGAAAGAACTAGTCAGTGATGTGTGCAGTATGGCCTGGACAAAGAAAGAACTAGTCAGTGATGTGTGCAGTATGGACTGGACAAAGAAAGAACTAGTCAGTGATGTGTGCAGTATGGCCTGGCCAAAGAAAGAACTAGTCAGTAATGTGTGCAGTATTTCCTGGCCAAGAAAGAACTAGTCAGTGATGTGTGCAGTATGGGATGGGCCCAAAAAAAGACCCAGTCAGTGATGTGTGCAGTATGGACTGGCCAAGAAAGAACTAGTCGTGATGTGTGCAGTATGGGGCTGGCCAAAGAGGAACTGTCAGTGATGTGTGCAGTATGGCCTGGGCAAAGAAAGAAAATAGTCAGTGATGTGTGCAGTATGGACTGGACAAAGGGCCCTGAAGAGCAGTCATGCAGTGGTGGCAGCAGAGGCAGAAAACAGGATGTACAGACAGCAGCTCACCTGTCAATCCATTGGGAGGCCTCATGAGGCAGCCTGGGAGGAAGATGAGGAAAACCACCAGCAGCAGAACCTTCCTGGATGTCTCCATGCTTCTGGAATTGTGTGATAACCACAGTGATTATCGGAGCTAAGGTTTCATTTACTAATGTATGTATGAAGAGACAACAATTCATGGCTAGAAAATCAATGCTCAAAATCACTAGTTGTTCATGCTCATAGAAAGACAAAAAGGTTAAAGTAAAATGGAGTAATCTGTCATTTCAAAATCAAAACTTAAGTGACAAAGGTGGGGAGAGTCTCAGGTAATGACTGCAATATTATACAGGTGACATTAATATGGAAGGGAAGTGTTTGAAACTAGCAACAGCACTACTGGTGAATTGGCACGTAATGTAGATTCACAAGAGCTGCATCCTTTGCCACAACAGGGAGAAATTACTGATGGCATCAAGCAACTAGAAAGTCAGATCCTTGGAATGGACAACATACTAAGTGAGCTTTTGAAGAACTCAGGCCTTTTCAGTATTACAACTCTATATCATCTATGCAAAACAGTATGGGAGACCTGCTAACGGCCCAGTAAGTATAAACAACAAGAGTTTGTCATGCTCTACAACATAGAGACTAGAGACTGAGACAATTACACAAGAGTCCTCCTTAGAAGCCTCACATGCAAAGTTCTGAACATCCTCAACAGTATGACAAAATGCCATTGAAAACAAGACACCTTATTGTTAGGCAGGATGTATACATGGAAAAGGAACAACAGACATGCGTTTCTGTGCTTCACATACTGTCAGAGAACATTAGAAACTCTGAAGATGAGGCATTTATTACTTTCAGACCATAGTAAGACTTTTGGTAGATTCAAACATCACCATCTATTTATCACAATGTCAAAACTGGCTTTCCAAAGCATCTGATCCTGCTCATAGCAGATTTGTTTTCAGATTAGAAGGCAGGCAAACGATGGAATGGCAGGCACTGTGAGTTCTTTCATATTAAAAGGAGTCTGTCAGGGTTGCATACTATCCCCAATCCTTGTAAGCATATTTACAGACATAATCACAAGAAAGGTAAACATATCTGACACGGGCATTCATATATGAAGCAGAACCATCACTAACCTCAGGTACATTGAAAAAAATGAAAGTGATGCACATTAGTGGTGCAGCCACACCTCAGAATATCAACATGAATGAAGCAAATCTGGATTACATTCAAAATTTCAAATATTTAGGCTCTTCAAAAGAGAATAATGGCTCCTGTCTACAAGATGTCAAGGCTAGAATTGGTATGACCAAGCAAAAATGACTCATTTAAAGAACATTTGGAAAGACAGAGGATTAATAATAATAAGAAGAAGAAGAAGAAGAAGAAGAAGAAGAAAAAGAAAGTATGGAACTTATTTTAGCGCTGAATCTTGTAAAGAAACAAATCAAAATGCTCAGAGACTTTTTTTTTAATCGGGATAATGGAATAAGCACTCATGTGCTTTTTTACATCCAGTCCCCGTGTGTATGCAGTTTGTAAATTTTGTCATCTGTTCCCACCGGCACACAATGGCCTACTCTTTTGAACAGTGGAACAGGATTTAATGTGTGCGCAAGATGTTTTGCATGCGTTCGCACACGGGGCCTCGGTTTATAGTCTCATCCGAAGGATTACCCAAATATCTGTAAACACTCATGTGGCCTGTACTGCTGTATGGGTAGACACCTAGACACTTCCAAAAATGGAAAAGGGCAAAATAAACACAACCAAAATGGGGCTCTACAGGTGACGTCTAAGAGTCCAATGGCCAGACAGGAGAACAAATGAAAGTCATCTTAATGAAGTCTCAGTGCAAAGACAAATGCTGGCTGACATTGATAAGTGCAGACTGAGATACGTTGATCATGCAAACAGACAGACACATCTGATGACAACACATGGAGCTATCAAGAGCACTATGCCCCGGCTTCTGATTGGCTGCTGCAAACACATGTCCGGAATCGCCATCTTGGTTTTTGTCTGCTACGACAGAACGGCCTGTTTATGAAAAGATAAGCCTTTTAGGAACACAGAAGAGTTTCAAATTTCCAGTGGCAAGATTTGAACGTCAAGAAAATACTCTACAACTTGAACTTCAATCTGTGTCGCCTGTTCTGTTGTTGACGTCACACTGACATTTTTCAAGTAAAAATGTAAACTGGCTTACTTTATCACACTCTCAATATCAAATGAAGCATGAAGTAGAGAGGTTCCATGAAATGGGACGAGTTCGACAACAGAGACACTGTTTATTAGCGGACGAAAAACCAAGATGGCGGATTCCGGACACGTGATTGCAGCAGCCAATCAGAAGCCGGGGCAAGGTGCTCTCGATAGCTCCATGTGATGACAACAGTTCTCCAAGGTAAGGTTGAGGGCGGAAGGAAAAGAGGCAGACCACCAACATCCTACATTGCCAACATCACTGAGGTCAGTGGTCTGGGAGGAGGGCTGCAGGAAATTGCAGAACTCAGCAGAGACTGAGAAAAATGGCAAACCCTGGTGACAATGCATGGAGCTCCTTCCAATGAGAGTGGTGATGGAGACAGTTGAGTTGAGGTTATAATTGTCATTATCATTATTCTTACCTTTATTATTGTGCTTATTGTTATCATTATCATCATTATTATTATTATTATTATCATTATTATTATTTTTATTATTATTATTATCAGTGTGACTGTGCTGAGTAGACAAGGCTAAAGGCAGGGTAAGGAAAGAGTGGAACATGCAATTCTAGCAACAGCAATTCATTGCAAGTGTGTGAACAGCAACCAGCAAAAGAAGACTCAGGGGAAGACAGCAGCTTGTTGTTGTCACCTCTTTATTGGGCCCTCTAGTACATCTACTGCTGCAGGGGTGGAAGATGTCTCTCTCGCCACATTTTCATTCAAACAGAATCCACTGGCATTGGACCTTATTATCTCACCACAATGACTACCCCTCTATACACGCCACGTGAACTGCATAGACAGCACCACCATGCTCGCACAGGCTTAACTGATTTGGCCCAAGATGGAGGACATTTTGTTTTTTCTCATGTAACTTCAGTGGTGATTGTCTTACTGCCGGCGTATCAAAACTAGACATCATTATTATATATCAAAACAAACTAGAAAATACATGCATTATGATGCATTACTGCATTTTGCACAACAATCATTTGGCTGCAAACTATTGGCAATTCAAGCTTCTGACTACATACACTTTTAACAGCCTCATGCTATAACTTTCTGTAATAAAACATTAAGAGTTCAACAAAACTAAAACCTTTGTTACTAAAAAAAAAAAAGAAGGATATGAACCACAGGTTGTATACATATACATATTATTAACCAGAGATGTCCATGAAAGGAGATATTCATTATTATGCAGTGGTGCCTAAACAATTTCCCATCTGTTGATGACTCAACCAAGCTTCCTAAGCTGTTCATATGATCTTGAGCGTATAACGATCTCTAATACTACAAATTGTCTATACTAACATCCCCAATCTTGTATTCATTCATATCAAAACCCAAAACATACCATAGGTTTAAATTTTATGTCTGCATTTGGTAAAATTCAGCTCAACAATTCAAACTTGTTTACAACAAAGAATGGCTGTTAGGCTAATTACAATGATTCAAACGGGTTTTTCATGTCTTATGACCTATTTCTAATTAATATGAGCTATGTTTTGTTTATCTAAGTAAAGTTTTTTCCACATGTTCCTCAATAGCATGATATGGTTTATTACAGATTCCCTTACATAGGAAATAGAACTGCTTTTCTAGTGGTAGGATTAGGGTACTTAGGTGCTTAGAGCAACATGATACAATAGGCGAAAGTTATTGATTTACATCAAAAGCCTCATTGTGGTTGAAATGAATCAAGTCAAGATCAGTATTTCAACAATCATATCCATGAATATGGGCAAACAATATGACTTGTTAAAGTTGCCATTATTGATTTTCTTTTCCAAATCAGACCAACACTTGCATTTCAGGAACATACCTCAAGCAATATTATTTGAATTATTAAAAAAAATATTAAGATGTTTCATATAGAAAACATTTTTTTAAAACATAAACAAAATAAATGAAATACAAACTAATCAGTTTCAATATACAAACAAATCAGTTAGATCAGAATATTGGAAAACATACCCATTTAGATATTATACTAAATATACAATACAAGTATATAGTAAGCATAATAACAATGACAGTTTACATAGGGAACTGAGAAAACTCATATATTTTGACCATGTATGGTAACGGTTTCACCAGTTTAACCTAAATAAGTGTAGCCATGTCTACCAGGATACTTATTATTATCATTTTTTTTCATTATTATATTTATATTAAATTTTTATTAAGAAATAAACTTCCTTCATTAGTTCAAAACATTGTTACATTGGAAAATGTCACACAAGTGTTACCTATCTTCACCATGACAAAGTGTCCACACAACAACCCCCCTCTCTCCCCCAATGGAGAAAACAAATTCCTGCACAAAGGAAGCATGGATTATGTTATGTGCATGGCGAGGTATTAACAGCCCTTTTTACAACCAACCTTGTCTTCCACTGTGTACCCACTGTCTGACAGTGGGCTAACGCCGTGTCCTTTATATAAGACGCAGGCATCTTTGCAATTCCAAGGGAATTTTGGGCCATAGGGAATGGGCAGCCTTTGGGTTTTTTGTTCTGAGGTAATGTCTAAAAAAACAACAACAAAAAAACAACAACAGGATTTTTCTTTTTCA
>CM054164.1:33744566-33774566 GCA_028751875.1 Rapana venosa
TTAGTTTGTAATCAGCATTGCTTCTATTTTTTCCTGTATTTCTTGACAGCCCTGTACAAAATTGATGAATAACCTGAAAATGTTTTGTAGGTTTGGTGTTTTTTTAAGTGGTGAGCACACACCACTGACACTTGGCTACCCAAACTGACTTTCTTTCCTGAGAAAAATAACAAGTTTGCACAACTTTTTAAAAACATACAAGCTGTTTTGCACTTACCCATATCTGTGCTTTCTGGCTGTAAAGATTACACGGCTGGAACTGAACACTTTGTCGCTTCTGTGTTTAAAATCTATACTAGGAATGAACACAACCATTCTGGTAATTTTTGTTTAAAAGGTATGAGAAATTAAAAAGCAAACGAAAAGTCAGTGGGTCTGTCATTGTGTCACTGCTGGTCAGAGCAAAGGGAAAAGCCTACCTCCCCCTTCAGCCATAAAAGAGGCTGGAGTTAGGGTTGGGTAGCCGGCTCGCAGCTGATAGAAAATGGAAACGGCAGAATGACTTGTACACAGGGCCGTCAAACCTTGATGAAATGTTATACAAATCTGACGAAATGTTCCACGAATCTGAAATGTTCTACAAATGTGAAATGTTCTACAAATGTGAAATGTTCCACAAATGTGAAATGTTCTACAAATCTGTAATGTTCTACAAATCTGCCACAAGAAAAATTTAAAAAATAAAACAAAAAACTTGACCAAGGTCTTTGTTCAGAGTTCTCTTCATGAATGACTGTTTAGTGTAGAGTATGTGCACAAGATCTCGGCTACACATCTGTCTGTGTCTGTCTGTCTCTCTCTCCCTCCCTCCCTCCCTCTCCCTTCCTCCCCCCTCCTCTCCTCTCCCTCCTCTCTCTCCTCCCTCCCTCTCTCTCCCCCCTCTCCTCTTACCCCCCCCTCTCTCCCCTCTCTCTATGTGCACAAGATATCGGCTACACATCACATAATTTGTTCTTTTGTCTCTGTTCCTGAGACCTCTCTCTCTCTCTCTCTCTCTCTCTCTCTCTCTCTCTCTCTCTCTCTCTCTCTCTCTCTCTCTCTCTCTCTCTCTCTCTCTCTCTTTCTGCCCCCTCTACCCCCTCTCTCTCCCCTCTCACATTCCTTACATTGTAATGTACTTAATCAGTAATTACGCAAACAACTCCGACAGGTTTAGATATATTGAAATGCCTGTTAGAAATAAACATACATACACGAAATACTTAACATTTTATTTTTCTTAAATGCATGTTATGTGGCTGTGAATTAAATGCATCTGGGAAAATAACCCCCCTTCCCTCTCTCCCTCTCTCTCTCTCTCCTCTCTCTCTCTCTCTCTCTCTCTCTCTCTCTCTCTCTCTCCTCTTCTCTCTCTCTCTCTCTCTTTTCTCTTACATCATAGTCCAACATATAGCTATTAACTTACTTCACCTAAATCAGTCTGGATTTAGAAAAAATCACTCGTGCCATACGGCATTGACTAGTCTTGTAGACAATTGGCTGTCAAACATTAATGACAATAAATTTTTTGGAGTATTATTTGCAGATTTCAAAAAAGCATTTGATTCAATTGACCGCAGACTTCTCATTAAAAAGCTAGACTTATATAATCTCTTACAAATACTCTAGAATTTCTTGCTTCTTATCTTACAAACAGGCAAAAGTGTGTTTCAATAGCTACGTCCACATCCACACTAAAACCCATTCATTATGGAGTACCACATGGATTCATCTTAGGACCAATTCTCTTTTCATTATACATAAATGACCTTCCTCTCCATATCAAATCTAAATGCGAACTTTTGCTGATGACACAACCATACATACAAGCCATACTAAAAATGGATTTGTTTTGTCCACAGAAAAAACTTATGTTGTGCTTTTTAATAATGGCAGTATTCTGGAGGAGCTACCAAGATTTAAGATTGGAACTGAAATAATTGAATACAAAAATACAATAAAGTTCTTAGGTGTTATTCTAACTTTAAAGCTAACTTGGAATACACATATTGAGCACTTATTAACAAAGGCAAGAAAGTGCATAAACTTACTGAAGATAATTAATAAACAGTTTTGGGGACAAGATATATTCAATCTAAAATGTTTAGCTACATCTCTTGTTCGTTCGAAATTATAATACGGACAAGAAATCTTTTTCAGCGCTCCAAAATCTTTACTTAAAAAGCTACAGAGTGTAGACTGCAAAGCTTACAGGCTTGCACTTGGAGTTCCGTATCATGCATCAGCTCTGGGAACGTACAATGAAGTTGGTACCTTGCCTTTGGATGATTACCGTCAACTGGCATGTGCTAAATATGTTCTTAGAAACAGAACGACTGAAAATTTCATTTCTGAGGAAGTAGAAGTAAAATCTGAACTACAGTTTCCTAAAAGAGCAAAAGATATATCTTCCTTAATGCCCATTAACACATATGTGTCCGATCTAGTGGAAAATTCTAATGTCAATCAATACAGAATGGACAAATGAGAGGCGACATTACCTTGCCCATCGTGGGAGATGAATAGAGCACACTTCGACATAGAGGTAACTAATGTAAAAAAAAGAATGAGAATCTGAACATTATGGTTTCTGATGTACGATCCCACATCCATCATAAGTATTTTCATCATTTACAAATTTATACAGATGGATCACGTCTGGATAATCAAGAAACAGTTTCAGCTTTTGTTATACCATCTTGAAAAATTGAAAAATCATTCTATGTTGGCAAACATCATTCGATTTTTACGGCGGAATTAGTAGCAGTCTTAATGGCTCTAAATTATGTTCTTGATTTGCCATTGTGTATATTTCAAATCCTTATATGTGTTGATTCTAAGTCGGTATTGTATGCTTTAAAATCCTTGTGGTACAAGAAAACTTCAAACATTGCATTAGAGATTAATCATGTCATACACCTTTTAACCTTAAAGGGCACAAGTGTCACTTTCTGTTGGGTGCCTTCACACAGTGGATTCTTTCCAAATGAGTGGGCTGATAGAGCTGCTAAAAGAGGTGTAAAGCATAAACGAGAATCAGCAACATTGCACGCACCTTTATCATTACAAGAGGGCTACCACTTATTAGAACAAACATCATGGAAAAAGGTCACAGAAATGATTCACCTAAAAGAGAGATTTCTAAACAGATCTGTCATCAAAACTGATAAAGCCAGAGTCGTGAGCCATTCTAAGGCTTGCACAAATATCTCCACAGCAAGAAGAGTGAATAGTTTGTTTTATAGAATAAAACTTAATGCATTCGTAACCAAATTCAGTAGAAACAGCAAATGTCTATGTGGTGAGAATATTTCTAATGCTCATATAATATTTGAATGTAAGAATACAAAAGCTTTTTTACCTCAATTTTCTGAAAACTCCCTTAGAAGCGTATTCAATAATTTGAATTTGGCATTTGATATTGCAAAAGGTTTCTGGCATAGTCCTATAGGACATTTGTTATAGTTTCATTAACGTTAATCACTTTTCATGTTTTTTTGTTTGTTTGTGTGTGTGTGTGTGTGGGGGGGGTGTTTTTAATTGTATCTTTTGCTTTGCGCGGTTTCTTTTCATGATTAGACTACCTTTCCCCCCTCGCATTTTTCAGTAGGGCCTCAACCACCACCTCAATTCTCATACACCCCTTGTATATATTTTTTTTACGTCTAATATTACTGAGAGTGAAAAGACGTGAAATCGAAGACAACAACAACAAGCCATACTGACAATAACTCTCTTGCAAAGACATTACAAAATAGCACTGATGATCTTGTCAAATAGACTGAACAAAACCACATGTCTATACACCCAAAAAAAACAAAATGCATGCTTATCACTACCAGACAAAAGTGACAAAATCTTTCTCATAAACTTTTCCAATCCATATTGAAAACGAAACAATCGAACAAGCCTCTCACCACAAAGTTCTAGGAGTAACAATTGATGAAAATCTCAGCTGGTACCATCACATATCCCATCTGTGCAAATACATGTCTCAAGGAGTATACCAATTGACTATGATCAAACATTTTCTTGACTTCCATTCAAGAAAACTATACTTTCAAGCTTATATACAATCTGGGGTTTATCACAGTTCTTGATTAAACCATTGACGCTGGGGGCAACAGCAAAGTGAGAGGCTGTATGACCAGTGGCATTCCCATTCGTGGAATTCCACTTCACAGCTTAGTCTTTAGTGATCGACTATGACGGGACGGGATAGCTCAGTGGTCGGAGCACTCGCTTTCCCCCAGCCAAGTTAAGCAGCGTCGAGCGTGGTTACCAGTTGGATGGGTGACCGTTTTCGTGCCTTGGCTTCAGTACAGTTCCCCCAGTTCACCCAGCTGTAAATGGGTACCTGCCCTCTTTAGGGTCAGGGAAGGTAAAGCAGCGAGGGAGAGGAGATGGGCGCCGCCCTCAATATGCTGGCCCTAGAGAAGTGAGGTCTCTGACGCCTCGCTCCCCTACGACCTTATAGGTTATGGGACTCCTTTACCTCCTTTCCTTTATGACTCTCTGACTAGGAGGCTTGATTTGCACAGTCCTTATGTGCTGCAGCCTTGGGGGCTAGTTGGCCTTTAGAGAACATCTCCAACGCTGACTGTCCTTATGCCCACTTGGCCGAGAGAGTTGGGATGTACTGTGGGCAAGGCATATCCACTATAATCAAATTTCTGCCCAATTTCCGAAACAACAGCTGCCTCCTTTGCTGTTTTGGAGGTCATCGTCGAACACGACGGACAAACATACAATCTTCAATAGATTATGCTTCAACCCTGTGGGATTCTGCTAGTGCAAACACTATGAAACCATTATCAAGTCTGTATAAACGTGCTCTTAAACTGGTTCTTCGGAAGAAGACTACCTTACTAGTAGTGGATTATACTCAGTTAAATATTCTTCCCCTACACAATAAGACTAAGTTTTAACAAAGGCCCCATGATGTTTAAGATAATGACAGGAACTTTTCCCTCAACCTTAAAAGACAAGTACCAATGAATCATTCCAGAAATACTGAAAACCCGGTGTCCCAATCCCAAGAATAGATTTGTTCAAATCTAGCTTACTGTACTCAGGCCCTGTGCTGTGGAACTCCCTTCGTGACTCATTTAGACAACACCAATCATTAACAATCTTCGAAAGTCATTTTTTCATCCACTTGATGCATCAAAAATAAAAATCCACACTTGATCTGTTGGAAACAAAGTAAATATATCCTCCTTTACATTATACCAAATTATCCTCTCTCTCTCCTCTCTCTCTCTCTCTCTCTCTCTCTCTCTCTCTCTCTCTCTCTCTCTCTCTCTCTCTCTCTCTTGTATAAGTGTGAATGTTTTACTTGTATATCGCTATTGTGTTATTGAAAAATGACTTCTAGAAATGATTTTTCCACTATCTTACTTCTTTATTATGACACTAGGACGATCTTAACATTACAATGTTAAATCACAGTGAGTGCTAATGGTGATAGTGTTGATGAATTGAAAACTATATGCAATATCATATGGATTCAAAATGAACTGTGCTCTCTCTCTCTCTCTCTCCTCTCTCTCTCTCTCTCCTCTCTCTCTCTCTCTCTCTCTCTTCTCTCTTCTCTCTCTTCTCTCCTCTCTCTCTTTCACACTCACTCAATCACTCTTGTCCTCTCCTTTTATTGTTTGCTTATAGATTTAATTGCCGTGTTTACAATTAGTATCCCGTTGATTGCTTTATTCAGATTTAATATTTGTAAATTTATAAGTTGACTTTATTTGAGATTTAGTGAATATTTTATTTTGATATCTTGTTTTGAGCGTACCAATTATGTATAGCTAATTCCAAAGTGCAGATGTTCTTTTTATGACTATACATGATATTCATACAGATTTGATATTGGTATTGATGCATGGTGATGGATCGGTGGTCTAGAGGTAACGCGCCTGTCTAGAAAGCGAAAAGTCCGGGTCTGAAGTGTGCGGCGGTTCGTACCCCGTTTGGACCGGAAACTTTTCCCCCATCCATTAGACCATGAGTGGTGGTCTGGGCGCTAGTCTTTCGGATGAGACGATAAACCGAGGTCCCGTGTGTTACACGTAATTATTTAGCGCACGTAAAAAAACCCACGGCAACAAGAGAGTTGTCCCTGGCAAAATTCTTAGAAAAAAGCCACTCTGATAGGGAAACAAATACAGCTGCAGAAAAAAAAAAAAAAAAAAAAAAAAAAAGGGTGGCGCAGCGCTAAGTGGCGACGCGTTCTCCCACTCTCCCCGGGGAGAGCAGCCCGAATTTCACGGAGAGAAATCTGCGGTGATTTAAAGTGGTATGAAATAAAATCTGAGCGCTTTGATTTGTTGCTTTACAAGATTCAGTGCTATATAAATTCCATACATTATTATTATCATTATTATGGTGTGATGTGTCGTGCGCGCGCGCGTGTATGTGTACGTGTGTGTGTGTGCGTGCGTGCGTGCATGTGTGTGTGTGTGTGTGTGCGTGCGTGCATGTGTGTGTGTGTGTGTGTGTGTGTGTACGTGTGCATGGGGATGCAAATTGCTTATACAATATTCGTTTCATGTAGTTTACTATTGCTGTTGCTTCCCATAAAAGCACAAAGAACTTTTGACGTTTCTTTCTGTTAGCCAATGATACTATTTACGTGGTTTGTTCTCCTTTATATGATGGAGGTTTGGCTTTGTTTGGTTCTGTTTTGGTTTGGGTTTGGGATGGGAGGGGGGGTTTGGAGGGGAGACTATTCGGTTGTCCCCTCTCCCCTTGTTGTTGTTGCCGCTTTTGTTTTGCTCTTGGTTTCTTTGCTATTTTTCCGGTTGTTTCTGTGTTTTCTGTTTTGCTTTCTTTCTTACTTGTTGCTGCTTTTTTTCTCTCTCTCTCCGGTGATTTTGTGGGGATTTTTGTGTAGATTTGTTTCCGTATACTGTGTGTGTGTATTGCTATGGGCTTTATTTTATTTTGTTATCAAATACTTATATCCCTATTATTCATTATCCTCGAAATAAAAGAATTTTGTCATTGTCATTGTCATTGTCTATTTATCTATATATAATGTATGTATGTATGTATGTATCTCTCTCTCTTTCTATTTATCTCTTTTTCTCTTTCTCTCTCTCTCTCTCTCTCTCTCTAAATATATATATATATATATATAGAGAGAGAGAGAGAGAGA
Organism: Rapana venosa; assembly: GCA_028751875.1. Classification (NCBI taxonomy): domain Eukaryota; kingdom Metazoa; phylum Mollusca; class Gastropoda; order Neogastropoda; family Muricidae; genus Rapana; species Rapana venosa. The sequence continues at coordinate 33,751,705 of CM054164.1, forward strand.
GATATAGATATATATAGTAAGTGTGTGTACTCTCTGTGTGTGTACTATACTATACTATACCATACTTATAAAAGCGCTTTATAAATAACTTAATATTTTATTTCAGTAAACATGATGGATCATTTGATGACGGTTTATTATGTGTGACAGTGGGGCAGTGTAAAGAGTGAAAAGAACAGGGCCTAGGATTGATCCCTTTGGGACTCCGCATTCCAAATTGGCAGGTATTGATTGAATCTTTTTTACTACAATTGTCTGGACTCGGTCAGTAAGGTATGAATTTCATGTAGAAAACAATAAAAAATAACATAAACAAAATAAATGAAATACCAACTAATCAGTTTCAAAATACAAACAAATCAGTTACATCAGAATATTGGAAAACAAACATATTTAGATATTATACTAAATATAAAATACAAGTATATAGTAAGCATAATAACAATGACAGTTTACATAGGGAACTGAGAAAACTCATATATTTTGACCATGCATGGTAACGGTTTCACCAGTTTAACCTAAAACAAGTGTAGCCATGTCTACCTGGATATACATTATTGTTTGGGTTTATTTCTGTGTCTTTATGTCTCTGACTCTCTCTCTTTTCTCTCTGATTTTCTCTCTGTCTATCTGTCTCTGTCTCTCTTTCTTTTTTCTTTTCTTTGTGGTAGGTAAATGAATATTTCTGTAATACTGTTCATTTCTTCACGACCTAGAACAAGATGCAGGCTATCTTCTAAAGGTTTTTTTTGAAGTCCCGGTAATAAACTTTTTTTTTAATTTCAAATATATTACAAAATACCAAAACCAGGAAACAATAAACCCCGCACACAAGGACACAAACCGTCGGGAACAACAAAAAAACAACAAGCAAACCAAAAACAAATTAAAAATCCAAAAGCATACATTATTTTTATTATTATTATTATTATATTTATTTTCTTGTCACTATGCCTGTTATTAGAATTATTGTGTATATTACTAAAAGGCAAGAAGAAAAAGAAGAAGAAGAAGAAGAAGAGAAGAAGAAGAAGAAGAAGAAGAAGAAGAAGAAGAAGAAGAAGAAGAAGAAGAAGAAGAAGAAGAAGAAGAAGAAGAAGATTATTCATGTTTTTCAAGTCAATTTAAGTGAATACTTCATTTTTAATCAAAACACAGTTCTCATATATATATATATATATAAATTTTTATTTTATTATATTATATATTATATATATATATATTATTCTCATATATATATATATATATATATACACTGGATATGCTAATGTTACTAGTTAATATTTGCCCACATGTGACTGTACATGTCTGCTTTTCAATTCAAATTAATATTTTTATTTTCTTTGATCAAAAGACAGTTGTCACACACACACACACACACACACACACACACACACACCCATATATTTATATATATAGATATAGATATTATATATATATATATATATATATGTATACATATGTATATGTATACATATGTATTTTTATATGTATAGATATATATAAACACTGAATGTGTTAATGTTACTATTTAATATTTGCCCACATGTGACTGTAGATGTCTGCTCAGCTCACAGGTACAGAATAACTAGAGTGTGTTCATTTTTCACTAATTTCTTTAATTCTTTGAATCAAAATAATATGATTATCATTTTCACTTTTCAAATAAGAAAGTAGAGATGTAATTGGTTTCATCTTTCATTCTCAAAGTTGGAAAGGGACTATACCTTAATGATGGCTAACAAAGGTCCCACACACAAAATCTCCATATTGGTAAACCTTGGAGGTCTAGCCAAGGGAAAGTTCTCATTTTCGTCAGAGACTCACTAAAAAGAAAAAGAAATTCTGTGAAGGAACACACAGAAAAAAGTTCAACGAAAGATTTATAAAGAAACAAAGTAATTTCAGTGTGTGCAAAAAACAAAGCAGCTTCTCCTTATAAATTCAAACAAAATAAAACACATCAAATTGATTTTAAAAAAAGCACAGAAACATGGACACAAACAAACAAGAAAACAAATCATAATAAACAATGAAACAATGGACATTTTCTCTATGTTTTGAACATTTCTTATGAATGAAAGCGATAAAAATACAGTATTGTCTCCCTGTGGTAAATAACAAACTCAACAAACAACTAAACAAGTAACCAACGGTAATCAGCAAAGCCCAAACTAAACCACAGCAGAAAGCCAAGACATGTAGAGCATTGCCACAGCACAGACACACACACACACACACACACCCACCCACACACACACACACACACACACCCACAGAGAGGAGGGGTGCTCAGTGTAGGGGGTCATCCCTGTCCTGCAGCAGTCACTGGTCCTCCCAACCTTGCTGCAGGACTGGTTCCTTCAGGGCTGTGGGAAGACACACACATCACAACATGCTGGTACATTTCGGTTTGTATTTCTTCTTCTTCTTCTCTTCCTGCCGCTTTTACATAACCAAAATGTGTAAATAATGTCAGTCAAGTGTTCAGACCTGTCCTACGTTCCATACTGTGAGGACCAGAAAATAATGTTCACTGGAAGAGATTTATTATGTGTAGATATATGTTACATGCCCAAACCAGATATATTCTTTGGCAGAGAGCTATCCTGTGTAAACATTTCTTACATGCCGGAACCAGAAATGTTATGTGGCAGAGAATTATCATGTTTAGATATATATCTTACATGCCAAAACCAGAAATGTTCTTTGGCAGAGAATGATCATGTGTTGGTTAGTGGAGTGTCTTGCTGGTTGAAAGTCTGGGCTCAGGATCCAGAAGATCCTCTTCAGCAGCTTGAGGAGAAGGCCCTTCTTCTAGACCAAGACTACAACTGATGTGACGTGTAATGCACAACTCATCACACAACAGGCTATTTTCAACATTATAACTGATGTGACGTGTAATGCACAACTGATCACACAACAGGCTATTTTCAACATTATAATGACGTGACGTGTAATGCACCACTGATCACACAACAGCCTATTTTATTTTCAACATTTTCACTAATATTCTGCCACTGAGGCTGATACGATTTCTCTTGATAACTAAGCTTGAAACTAATGTTTCCAAAGATTGAGATACGTAATACTTAATGCAAATGTACACAATTTTCTGTTCTTTTCATAAACTAAGGGTTCTTTAAACCTCCAACGTGAAATTAGGGGTAAAGGGATGGGCAGGAAACATACCTCCATATATTTTTTGTTTTCAGGATATTAAAAGATATGGCTAAGACTGTGAAATAAAAAATCAGGATTAATTGTTTGAAAACATTGGTTCATTCATTTATCAAAGTTTTATTTGTTCACTCATGATTTTTTGCTATTCACGCATTCAAATGAAATATTTATTTGTCCATTTATCTACCACATGTTATTTTTTCTCTCATTGTTTTATATATTTACTCTTTTTTTAATAGCACTTATCTACTTATTTGTACATTAGGGAAGTACTTTAAATTGGTGTTTTTTTTTAAACAAATGACTTATTTATTTGCTATATTAAAACACCATTTTTTAATTCAATCATTAATCGTGTTTCGTTCCTTAGTTCAATAACGTAATCCACTGACATCATACATTAAAAAAATTAATAATTATGAAGTTAAGTTTGAGAAATGCATACAATATCAAGTCATTGTAACAAACCAGAGAGTTCTGTTATCATGAGAAAACAGGGTGTGTCAGGCTGTGGAAGTAGGGCACAGGTGAAGCCACCTGACAGTACCTGGCATCTCCATCAGGTGCAACCTACCTTCAGTGTCAGCCTCTTTCCCCTCATACTGCCCTACACACTTCGCACGTGTCGCTCGGAGGCTTTGGCCTCAAGGTTGTCTGCTGTAAAGGAAAATAAAATGGAGACCAATGTGGTTGGTTAGCTAAATACACAGCACACACACACACACACACACACACACACACACACACACACAATCATTATAACTACTATCAACAACTTTACCATAATAATTATTTTCTCCACTAACATCAACATCAATATCAGATTCTGAAATAATCTAGAAAACATTAACATCATAATCATCACTTCCATCTTTTTGTGTAAAGAAATGAAGAACGCTTGTGTAACACACACCACACACACACACACACACACACACAACCCACACACACACACACACACACACACAAACTCACACACACACACACTCACACACACACACACACATCACACACACAGACACTCACACACACACACACTCACACACACACACTCACACACACACACACAACACACCACACACATCACTCACACACACACACACACACACTCACTCACACACACACACACACACACACACACTCACTCACACACACACACACACACACACACACACACACCACACACACACACTCACACACGCACCACACACATATATACCACTCACACACACACATACACCACACACATACATGCAGACACAGTCACCTACAAACACACTCCTTGTCTCTCTTTTTGTCTTACACACACACACACACACACACACACACACACACACACACACACACATACACAAACACACACACATACACAAACACACACACTCTCATTCCCTGATGGGATGGGTGAGGCAAGTTACATTCTGGAAGACCCCTGTGGTGTTGGGCTGGGAAACTTGCAGCAACAACAACAGCAACAACAGCAAAAGCAAAAAACAAAACAACAGCCATAAAAAGAGCAACAAAAAGAATGATACAACAAAAACAACAACAACAAGAACAAAATATATGATGTTATATACAGAATAAATCGTCATATGATTCAGCGCTATATATATTTCCGTACATTAGTAGTAGTAGTAGTAGTAGTAGTAGTAGTAGTAGTAGTAGTAGTAGTAGTAGTAGTAGTAGTAGTAGTAGTAGTATATCAAAACACAGAAAGAAAGAAGTAGTAAGTAGCTGTGCAGTATGGCCTGGCCAAAGAAAGAACTAGTCAGTGATGTGTGCAGTATGGACTGGCCAAAGAAAGAACTAGTCAGTGATGTGTGCAATATGGCCTGGCCAAAGAAAGAACTAGTCAGTGATGTGTGCAGTATGGACTGGCCAAAGAAAGAACTAGTCAGTGATGTGTGCAGTATGGACTGGACAAAGAAAGAACTAGTCAGTGATGTGTGCAGTATGGACTGGACAAAGAAGAAAGAACTAGTCAGTGATGTGTGCAGTATGGCCTGGCCAAAGAAAGAACTAGTCAGTGATGTGTGCAGTATGGACTGGACAAAGAAAGAACTAGTCAGTGATGTGTGCAGTATGGACTGGACAAAGAAGAAAGAACTAGTCAGTGATGTGTGCAGTATGGCCTGGCCAAAGAAAGAACTAGTCAGTGATGTGTGCAGTATGGCCTGGCCAAAGAAAGAACTAGTCAGTGATGTGTGCAGTATGGACTGGCCAAAGAAAGAACTAGTCAGTGATGTGTGCAGTATGGACTGGCCAAAGAAATAACTAGTCAGTGATGTGTGCAGTATGGACTGGCCAAAGAAAGAACTAGTCAGTGATGTGTGCAGTATGGACTGGCCAAAGGGCCCTGAAGATCAGTCATGCAGTGGTGGCAGCAGAGGCAGAAAACAGGATGTACAGACAGCAGCTCACCTGTCAATCCCTTGGGAGGAGCCATGAGGCAGCCTGGGAGGAAGATGAGGAAAACCATCAGCAGCAGAGCCTTCCTGGATGTCTCCATGCTTCTGGAATTGTGTGATGACCACAGTGATTATCGGAGCTGAGGTTTCATTTACCAATGTATGTAGGAAGAGACAACAATTCATGGCTAGAAAATGAATGCTCAAAATCACTAGTTGTTCATGCTCATAGAAAGACAAAAAGGTTAAAGTAAAAGGGAGTAACCTGTCATTTTAAAATCAAAACTTGAGTGACAAAGGTGGGGAAATTCTCACGGAAATGACTGCAATATTATACAGGTGGCATGAATATAGAGGAGTACTGTTTCACACCAACAACAGCACTACTGGTGAATTGACACACAATGTAGATCCACAAGAGCTGCATCCTTTGCCACAACAGGGAGAAATTACTGATGGCATCAAGCAACTAGAAAGGCAGATCCTTGTAATTGACATCATACTAAGTGAGCTGTTGAAGAACTCATGCCTTTTCAGTTTTACAGCTTTACATCATCTATGCAAGACAGTTTGGGAGACCTTCTAACGGTGCAGTGAGCAAATGCAGCAAGAGTTTGTCATGCTTCACAACAGAGATACTAGAGACTGAGGCAATTACAGAAGAGTCATCCTTAGAAGCCTCACATGCAAAGTTCTGAACATCATCAACAGTATCAAAAATGGCATTGAAAGCAGGACATGGATATAGACATGGAAGAGGAACAACAGACATGCGTGTCTGTTCTTCACACACTGTTAGAGAAAATTTAAAACACTGAAGATGAGGTATTTAGAACTTTCAGACTATAGTAAGGCTTTTGATAGATTCAAATATTACCATCTATTTATTACAAGGTAAAAAATTGGCTTTCCAAAGCATTTGATCCTGCTCATAGCAGATTTGTTTTCAGATCAGAAGGCAGTCAAACGATGGAATGGCAGGCACTGTGAGTTCTTTAATATTAAAAGGAGTCGGACAGGGTTGCATACTATCCCCAAATCTTTTAAGCATATTTACAGACATAATCACAAGAAGGGTAAACAAATCTGACACTGGCATTAATATATGAAGCAGAAACATCATTAACCACAGGTACATTGAAAAAGATGACAGTGATGCGCATTAGTGGTGCATCCACACCTCAGAATATCAACATGAATGGAGCAAATCTGGATTACATTCAAAATTTCAAATATTTAGACTCTTTAAAAGAGAACATGGCTCCTGTCTACAGGATGTCAAGGCTAGAATTGGTATGACCAAGCAAAAGATGACTCAGTTGAAGAACATTTGGAAAGACAGAGAATTATGCAAATATCTCAAAACACTCATGTGGCCTGTACTGCTGTATTGGTAGACACCTAGACACTTCCAAAAAATGGAAAAGGACAAAATAAACGCAGCCAAAATGGGGCTATACAGGTGACTTCTAAGAGTCCAATGGCCAGACAGGAAAACAAATGAAGGTATTCTTGATGAACTCTCTGTGCAAAGACAAATGCTGACTGACATTGATAAGTGCAGACTGAGATACGTTGATCATGCAAACAGACAGACAAATCTGATGACAACAGTTCTCCAAGGTAAGGATGAGGGCGGAAGGAAAAGTGGCAGACCACCAACATCCTGCATTGCCAACATCACTGAGGTCAGTGGTCTGGGAGGAGGGCTGCAGGAAATTGCAGAACTCAGCAGAGACTGAGAAAAATGGCAAACCCTGGTGACAATGCATGGAGCTCCTTCCAATGAGAGTGGTGATGGAGACAGTTGAGTTGAGGTTATAATTGTCATTATCATTATTCTTACCTTTATTATTGTGCTTATTGTTATCATTATCGTCATTAGTAGTAGTAGTAGTAGTAGTAGTAGTAGTAGTAGTAGTAGTAGTAGTAGTAGTAGTAGTAGGTAGTAGTAGTAGTAGTATTAGCATTATTATTATCATTGTGACTGTGCTGAGTAGACAAGGCTAAAGGCAGGGTAAGGAAAAGTGGAACATGCAATTCTAGCAACAGCAATTCATAGCAAGTGTGTGAACAGCAACCAGACAAAAGAAGACTCAGGGGAAGACAGCAGCTTGTGGTTGTCACCTCTTTATTGGGCCCTCTGGTACATCTACTGCTGTAGGGGTGGAAGGTCTCTCTGCCACATTTTCATTCAAACAGAAGTAAGACTCCACTGGCATTGGACCTTATTATCTCACCACAATGACTACCCTCTATACACGCCACGTGAACTGCATAGACAGCACCACCATGCTCGCACAGGCTTAACTGATTTGGCCCAAGATGGAGGACATTTTGTTTTTTCTCATGTAACTTCAGTGGTGATTGTCTTACTGCCGGCGTATCAAAACTAGACATCATTATTATATATCAAAATAAACTGGAAAATACAAGCATTATGATGTATTACTGCATTTTGCACAACAATCATTTGGCTGCAAACTATGGGCAATTAAAGCCTCTGACTACATACACTTTTAACAGCTTCATGCTATAACTTTCTGTAATAAAACATTAAGAGTTCAACAAAACTAAATCCTTTGTTACTAAAAAAAAAAAGAAGGATATGAACCACATGTTGTATACATATACATATTATTAACCATAGATGTCCATGAAAGGAGATATTCATTATTATGCAGTGGTGCCTAAACAATTTCCCATCTGTTGATGACTCAACCAAGCTTCCTAAGCTGTTCATATGATCTTGAGCGTATAACGATCTCTAATACTACAAATTTCCTATACTAACATCCCCCAATCTTGTATTCATTCATATCTAAACCCAAAACATACCATAGGTTTAAATTTTATGTCTGCATTTGGTAAAATTCAGCTCAACAATTCAAACTTGTTTACAACAAAGAATGGCAGTTAGGCTAATTACTATGATTCAAACGGTTTTTTTTATGTCTTATGACCTATTACTAATTAATATGAGCTATGTTTTGTTTATCTAAGTAAATTTTTTTCCACATGTTCCTCAATAGCACGATATGGTTTATTAAAGATTCCCTTACATAGGAAATAGAACTGCTTTTCTAGTGGTAGGATTAGGGTACTTAGGTGCCTAGAGCAACATGATACAATAGGCAAAAGTTATTGATTTACATCAAAAGCCTCATTGTGGCTGAAATGAATCAAGTCAAGATCAGTATTTCAACAATCATATCCATGAATATGGGCAAACAATATGACTTATTAAAGTTGCCATTATTGATTTTCTTTTCCAAATCAGACCAACACTTGCATTTCAGGAACATACCTCAAGCAATATTATTTGAATTATTTTAAAAAAAATATTAAGATGTTTCATATAGAAAACATTTTTTTAAAACATAAACAAAATAAATGAAATACAAACTAATCAGTTTCAAAATACAAACAAATCAGTTACATCAGAATATTGGAAAACAAACCCATTTAGATATTATACTAAATATACAATACAAGTATATAGTAAGCATAATAACAATGACAGTTTACATAGGGAACTGAGAAAACTCATATATTTTGACCATGTATGGTAACGGTTTCACCGGTTTAACCTAAAATAAGTGTAGCCATGTCTACCAGGATACATTATTATTATCATTTTTATTATTATTATATTTATATTAATTATTATTAAGAAATAAACTTCCTTCATTAGTTCAAAACATTGTTACATTGGAAAATGTCACACAAGTGTTACCTATCTTCATCCATGACAAAGTGTCCACACAACAAACCCCTCTCTCCACCAATGGAGAAAACAAATCCTGCACAAAGGAAGCATGGATTAAGTTATGTGCACAGCGAGGTATTAACAGCTGTTCTACAACCAACCTTGTCTTCCACTGTGTACCCACTGTCTGACAGTGACGAACAGCCGTTACCTATATATAAGACAGCAGGCACGCTTAGGAATCTCCAAGGTAATTTGAGTCACATAGGGAATGTGCAGCCTGCGTTTCTTGTTCTAGAGGTAATGATCTAAAATAACAACAACAACAACAACAACACGCGATTTTCGATTCATATTACATATGGCCATGTAATATGAAACTGCCAGTTAGCAAGTATGTGGTAAACAGTCTCAGAAACTGGTGACACACATAGCACTACTATACAACATGTTCATAGCATACACGACTGCTGTCTGGTCAGTGCGTGTTTATTACATGAAAGGAAGAAAGGAAGGGGAGGGGTGGAGCTGTTTGTATCCTATGTATTTGAATTCGTTTGGATAGATGACTTTTTTGTTCACAATTGGGAAACATTTTAAATCAAAGCAATGTTAGGTAACATACCTAGCTACAGGTACAGGTGGATTGGCTGTCTACAGATAACACACCTGTCTGGAAATCGAAAAGTGGCAGGTTCAATTCTCCTTGTTGTTGTTGTGGTTGGGTGTTCCCCAGCTTAACACTGCAAGAGTCACCCAGAACATGCATTCTGTCCAACTCACCACACCCAGAAATCACTGCCAGGCTGCAAGTGCACACCAGATGAGAAATCTTCCTGTGTGGCTGTTTTTGAGTACCATGCCATATAGGCAGCTGTACTCCAACTTCAGGAGATGTCCTCTATATCTCTTTCACTGGAGAGCACAGTTGGCAATAGCAAGAGACCTGTCAGTAATGAAGACCGTGCCAACACACCTCTCCACAGCACAACAGCACTGCAATGCAGGCCCTTCCTTATTCATTACTGTCACAAACTGTGGCCTGAGCTAAGTATCATTGATGTCCAGCTTGTATGAACTGAAATCCCTGTAGTCTGACAGTGCTGCTTCTCTGTCTGTCTGTCTGTCTGCATTTTATCAGTTACCATTTTGTTTCTTTGTCAGTCTGTCGACACATTTTTTTAAGAGTATCAATGACAAGTAGGAGGAAAACTACACGAGTTATAGGGGATAACGTGTGGATTAAGGACAGGCAGTAGTAAGTGAGTGTACTGTAAAGTCCATTTGGGGTTACACTAAGAGACAAGGTTGGGATTAGAGATGGTGTGCAATTCATTTATGTGAGGGGTATCACTTCTCTCCCTGAACTGGTCATGTCATGTAGAGAGCTTGTTTATAGTGTGAGGTCATGTAACGTGTATACTGTCTGTTGTTTTATACTGTAACTGATATATTGTGGTATATATGTGGTTTCACTGGGCTTTTTTAAAAAAAAATTTCTCATGAGATATATAAAAAAAGAAAAAATTCTTTTGGAACTGAGTCTTGAGGTAGACAGAAGCAGAGATCTCGAATGATTTATTCACAAAAAGGCCATTAGCCCATACATGAAGGGGGTTGCCGAACTTCTTTTGTATTTTGGTGGGGGTAAAAGCAATAATAATGACAACATGTTACTGTATAACAACAAGTCAGCTACAAAACTATGACTTAGGATAACAATATCTCTCTTTTTCTGAAAGCTTTACACAAATATAAAATGAGGCTGTGCACAACCTCAGGATGACTTGATGCCAGGAGTAAACAGAGTCTAAAGAAATTAGGCTGTCTACTATATTTAACAGGGATATAGTTCTGCCTAACATCCTCTAATACTAGACAGCACAACACAAAATGTACTTCTTCCTCCGGTGCTTGCTTACATAATGGGCATAGCAGCCTTGGTCGTCAATATCATGTTCTCTGTATCTGAATTTATGAACATTTATATCTGATACACCAAGTCTAAACTTAGACATAACTTTTTTTCAAATGTATATCCATATCAAGTTTTAGATATGGTTTGACATCATGCGAACTTATAAATTGTGACAGAAGCAGAGAGAGACAGAGAGAGACAGACAGACAAAGACAGACACACAGAGACAAAGACAGAGAGATATAGAGAGACAGAAACAAAGAGACAGGAAGGACACGCGCACACACGCACGCACGAACACACACACACACACACACACACACACACACACACACACACACGTCTGTCTTTTTAAGCTGAAGTCTGTTATTTTCTCTCTGTTTTCTGTTAAACAAGATCGACTGAGAAAGGAGACAGACAGACAGACAGAGAGACTGACAGAAAGAGAGAGAGACGGACAAACAAACAGACAGGCACACAGTCAGGCACTCAAACAAACAGATAGAGACAGCAGTATTTAGGTATCATTTTGGATGATAATCTGATTTTTAATGCAAACACTGATTTTTATTCTTTCAAAACTATCACCCAGTAACACAGTGTCTTCAGAATCCTGAATCACTCAAAATGGACATGCTAATGCTATCATTCTGTCCCAGTGTTATTGGGTCAGTACTGTTTAAGAAGAAGAAGAAGAAGAAGAAGAAGATTATTCTTTTTTTTCAACTCAATTTAAGTGAATACTACAATTTTTATCAAAACACAGTTCCCATATACATACATATATATATATATATATATATATATATATACTGGCTATGCTAATGTTACTAGTTAATATTTGCCTACAGGTGACTGTACATGTCTGCTTTTCAGTTTCAATTAATATTTCATTTTTCTTTGATCAAAAAACAGTTGTCTCACACACACACACACACACACACACATATATATATATATATATATATATTATATATATATATATATATATATATAATATATATATATATATGTGTGTGTGTGTGTGTGTGTGTGTGTGTGTGTGTGTGTGTGTGTATATATATATATATATATATATATATGTGTGTGTGTGTGTGTGTGTGTGTGTGTGTGTGTGTGTGTGTGTGTGTGTGTGTGTGTGTGTGTGTGGTGTGTGTGTGTGTACATATAAGCGCTCTGATTTGTAATTGCAAGATATAGCGCTCTATAAATTCCATATAGTAGTAGTAGTAGTAGTAGTAGTAGTAGTAGTAGTGTAGTAGTAGTAGTATACATATGTATATATATATATATATATATATATATATATATATATATATATAAACACTGAATGTGTTAATGTTACTAGTTAATATTTGCCCACATGTGACTGTAGATGTCTGCTCAGCTCACAGGTACAGAATAACTAGAGTGTGTTCATTTCTCACTAATTTCTTTATTTCTTTGGATCAAAATAATATGATTATCATTTTCACTTTTTAAATAAGAAAGCAGAGATGTCATTGGTTTCATCTTTCATTCTCAAAGTTGGAAAGGGACTATACCTTAATGATGGCTAACAAAGGTCCCACACACAAAATCTTCATATTGGAAAACCTTGGAGGTCTAGCCAAGGGAAAGTTTTCATTTTCGTCAGAGACTCACTAAAATGAAAAAGATATTCTGTGAAGGAACACACAGAAAAAAGTTCAACGAAAGATTTATAAAGAAACAAAGTAATTTCAGTGTGTGCAAAAAACAAAGCAGCTTCTCCTTATAAATTCAAACAAAATAAAACACATCAAATTGATCAAACAAGCCCAGAAACATGGACACAAACAAACAAGAAAACAAACCATAATAAACAAGGAAACAATGGACATTTTCTTTATGTTTTGAACATTTCTTATGAATGAAAGTGATAAAAAAATACAGTATTGTCTCCCTGTGGTAAATAGCAAACTCAACAAACAACTACACAAGAAACCAACGGTAATCAGCAAAGCCAAAACTAAACCACAGCAGAAAGCCAAGACATGTAGAGCATTGCCACAGCACAGCACACACACACACACACACACACACCACACACACACACACACACACACACCCACGAGAGAGAGGGGTGCTCAGTGTAGGGGGTCATCCCTGTCCTGCAGCAGTCACTGGTCCTCCCAACCTTGCTGCAGGACTGGTTCCTTCAGGGCTGTGGGAAGACACACACATCACAACATGCTGATACATTTCCGTTTGTATTTGGCACTTGTACATATCCAAGCTGTGTAAATAATGTCAGTCAAGTGTCCTACGTTTGGTAATGTTAAAACCAGAAAATACTGTTAATTGGCAATGATTTATCATGTGTAGACATAACTTACAGGTGATCAGGGTAGTTGAGATAACTCCACCCTGATGCACTTCCTCTCTGACCCTTACTGGGTAGCTGGTCTGACCTTCCAGCTGGACTTGGGCTGGCTGGTTGAACAGCTAGCTCAGGATCCAGAACTAGAACTTCTTCAGCAGCTGGAGGAGAAGGCCCTTCTTCTAGACCATGTCAGATGCTTTGCTAAGGTCAACCAAGAATACAACTGATGTGACGTGTGATGTACAACTGATCAGACAGCAGGCTATTTTCAACATTATAACTGATGTGACCTGTAATACACAACTGATCACACAATGAACTATTATATTTTCAACAATATAACTGATGTGACGTGTAATGCACAACAGATCACACAACAGGCTATTCTATTTTCGACATTACAACTGATGTGACGTGTACTGCACAACTGATCACACAGCAGGCTGTTATATTTTCAACATTATAACTGATATGACGTGTGATGCACAACTGATCACACAACAGGCTATTTTCAACATAACTGATGTGATTGCTAGTGCCTTGATCATCTCTGAGCCTCCGTACTTGATGAGCTCAGCCGGGATGTTGTCAATCCCTGGTGACTTGCCTCCTTTCAAGGATCTTACTGCTTCTTCTATCTTTTCTCCAGCACCTGTGTGCTTTCAGGATCTGATGGTCTGGGATCTTGCTCGTGAAGTTTGTTCAGATCAGCCTTCAGCTTGTAGTTGTACAAGTTTCTGCAATATTCTGTCCATCTCTTCATGGTAGTGGCGCTCTCTGTAAGGACTGACCCTCTTTGACTTCAATAACGGAGGTCTTTGGCGGCTGGGGCTTGGTTAGTACCTTGATGGTCTGGTACGCCTCCTTGCTGTCTCCTTTTGCCATTGCCTTCTCAACCTTGGAGCATTGTTCTGACATCCAGTTCCCCATGGCCTCAGTCATCTTCTTCTTGATTGACCAGTTGACTGTTCTATACTCTTCAGCCGTTTCTGGGTTTTTGTTTTTCTCTGGCTTTAGCTCCCTACGTTGATCGCACAGGTCCAGGATATCGTTGGTAACCCAACGCATCTGGACCAGCAAAGAGTGGCCTGAACAGAGGACCCAATCCATTATAGTTCCACTTCCAAAGAAGGGAGACCTGAAGAAGTGCCAAAATTACAGAACAATCAGTCTGATAAGCCATCCTAGCAAAGTTATGCTACGCATTGCCTTGAACAGACTGAAACCACAAGCAGAAGAAATCCTATCAGAAGAACAGGCAGGATTCAGACCAGGTCGAAGCACTGTCGAGCAGATCTTCAACATCAGAATGCTCATAGAGAAGCACCTCCAACATCAACTACAGCTCTACAACAACTTCATTGACTTCAAGAAGGCCTTTGACCGAGTGTGGCAAGAAGTTCTGTGGCAAGTCATGAGAGACTTTAACTTCGACGAGGACCTGATTCAAGTCATCCAGGCGCTGTATGACAGCTCCCACAGTGCAGTCCTCATGGGTGGAGAAATCGGGGAGTTCTTCCGGACTTCAGTTGGAGTTCGACAAGGCTGCCTGCTATCCCCCGTTCTTTTCAACGTGTTCCTGGAGAACATCATGCAGGAGGCCCTCCTTGACTTCAAGACCACAATCACAATAGGAGGAAGGCCAGTCTGCAATCTTCGATTCGCAGACGATATTGATCTCATGGGCCGCAGTGAAGAAGAACTCCAGGATCTCACCACCAGACTGGAAACATCAGCCAATGCCCACGGTATGGAGATCAGCACGGAAAAGAGCAAGATCCTAGTGAACAGTACCACACCGACCACTCCACCAGCATCAAGATGAGAGGCGAGACACTAGAGGAGGTGGAAACTTTCAAGTACCTTGGAGCAGTTATCACCAAAGAAAGTACGAGCACACAAGAAGTGAAGATCAGACTTGCTGTGGCACTCTCCTCCATGACTAAGCTGGCGAAAGTGTGGAGAAACCATAACATCAGAACCCACACTAAGGTCAGACTCTACAAGGCACTCGTCACATCCATTGCCTTGTACAGCTGTGAAGCATGAACACTCACTGGCGATTTAGAACGTCGCATTCAGCCTTTGAGATGAAGTGCCTCAGGCGGATCCTGAACATCACCTACAGAGACCGTTAAAACCAACGACTACGTCTGGCAGCAGATCGAGGCACTGGCTGGCAAACAAGAACCATTGCTAGATACAGTCAAACGGAGGAAATTGAAATGGTTTGGCCACACAACAAGGCATAACAGCCTGTCAAAGACAGTCCTGCATAGAAGGGTGGAAGGAGCAAGGAGGCAGTGACGACCACGCAAAAGCTGGATATCCAACATCAAGGAGTGGACCGGCCTCACTGTACCAAACCTCCTGAAAGCAGCCCAGGACAGAACCATTTGGCGGTCCACTTGCAGCGTCCGTGCGGGTACCCCAACGGTCGTCCCGACCAAGTGATGATGATGATGATGATGAACTGATGTGACAATTAATGCACAACTGATCACACAACAGGCTATTATATTTTCAACATGATAACTGATGTGACGTGTTATGCACAACTGATCACACAACAGGCTATTTATTTTCAACATTATAACTGATGTGACCATTAATGCACAACTGCACACACAACAAAGTATTACTCTTCTCAAGTTCTTGATGCCACGTCTATGAAATCTCTTTTCCTCACATCCACGTTTCTTGGATCTGAGAAGGCTAGTCCTCTGCCTTCTATTCACGACCACTCTGACCTTCCTTCTATATTTTCTGCATTCTTCTCTGACATAGTCCGCAACATTCGCTCCAGTTTGGATCAGACTCCTTTCCAGCCTGCAATTTCTGATCCCCAATTCTCTGGCACTCCTCTCCTTTCCTTTCATCCCGCAAGCGAGAAAGAAATCGAGATAATTCTGAAAGGAATGACTATAAAATCATGCGATCTTGACCCCATACCTGCTTCTTTTTTTTGCACAGTGCCTGCCACAACTTATTCCCACTATTACGAAAATAGTAAACTTATCTCTTGTCTCTGGAAATGTTCCTTCAGCTCTAAAAACTGCTATAGTCACACCTCTACTCAGAAAGCATGACTTGATCCCAACATTCTGAAGAACTATACACCTGTTTCCAACCTACCATTTATCTCTAAGTCCTTGAAAAAATAGTTCTAAAACAGCTCAACAACACCTTCTCTCCAACAGTCTCCTTCCTGCGTTTCAGTCTGCATATCGCGTCAACCACAGCACTGAAACTACCCTTGCCCACACCTTAAACACACTTCTATTCGCTTCTGACTCAGGGAAATCTTTCTTCTTACTCTACTCGACTTATCTGCAGCCTTTGACACTATTGACCACTCTATTCTTCTCTCCCGTCTTCAAAAAACATTTGGTGTTACTGGTACAGCCTTACCTGGTTTAGTTCATACCTTACTGACCGATTCCAGACAGTCACAGTAAACAAGATTCAGTCAGTACCTGCAAGATTGGAATGTGGAGTTCCACAGGGATCTGTTCTGGGCCCTGTTCTTTTCATCCTCTACACTGCTCCACTGTCACATATAATTAACCGCCATCAGATCAACCATCATTTTTATGCAGATGACTCTCAGATTCTAAGCAGCGACACTCCTGAAAATCTGCCTTCTCTCTTTACAAATATGGCCCACTGCTTTCAAGATATCCAAAATTGGATGATACAAACACAAACACAAACTCTCTTCCATCACAACAGCTTCAATACAACTTGGCATCGCATCAGTCCTTTATCCACTGCTGTGAAGTATCTAGGGGTCATTATTGACAACACACTCTCTATGCAAAAATTCATCACCCAGACCTGCCAGTCCTGCTACTATCAATTACGGCGTATTAGTGCAATTCGAAAGTACCTGTCCACAGATGCAACATCCAAACTTGTTGTGTCTCTCATTCTTTCACGTCTGGACTATTGCAATTTTCTGTTGGCTGGTCTGCCAGCATCATCAATCCAATCCCTTCAACGTATACAAAACTCTGCAGCTCGTCTAATCCTCAGAAAGAAAAAATCTGAGCATATTACCCCTCTCTTGCAATCTCTCCACTGGCTGCCTGTGTCACAGAGAGTAAACTATAAGATCAGTGCCCTCTGTCACAAATGTCTCCACAAAACAGCACCCGCCTACCTCTGTGAATGTCTTCACTTGTACACTCCTTCTCGTTCTCTCCGCTCTGCTGCAGATACCTTGTCCTTACGAATACCTAGATTCAACCAATCCACCATCGGCCGTCGCTCCTTCTCAATTTCTGGTCCATTGTTGTGGAATAATCTCCCTCTCTCTCTCCGCCAAAAGCCTTCTTATGACACTTTAAATCCAGTCTCAAGACATATTTATTTCAAACCTAAGATTTTCCTCTCCTGCCTCATCTCATAGTTTTTCCCTGCTTTCAACAGCCAAGATTCTATTGCCCTGCCAGGGTGTGTGACCTCTGTGTGTGTGTGTGTGTGTATGTGTGTGTGTGTGTGTGTGTGTGTGTGTGTGTGTGTGTGTGTGTGTGTGTGTGGTGTGTGTGTGTGTGCGTGTGTGTGTGTGTGTCCCTGCTTTCAACAGCCAAGATTCTATTGCCTGCCAGGGTGTGTGACCTCTGTGTGTGTGTGTGTGTGTATGTGTGTGTGTGTGTGTGTGTGTGTGTGTGGTGTGTGTGTGTGTGTGTGTGTGTGTGTGTGTGTGTGTGTGTGTGTGTGTGTGTGTGTGCGTGTGTGTGTGTGTGTGCGTGTGTGCACATTTGGACTTGATGGAACTATTACTTGTCACTGGTTGTATGACTGTGTAAGAATGAGTTGAGTGCAAGCGCTTTGATTTGTCTCTGCAAGATATAGCGCTATATAAATTCCAGTTATTATTATTATTATTAACTGATCACACAACAGGCTATTATATTTTCAACATTTTCACTAACATAATCTGCTACTCAGGCTCATGCTATGTTTCTTTTGAACTAAACTTGAAAGTAATGTTTCAAAATATGGAGATTTATAACACTTAACGCAAATGTAGATATTTTTCTTTTCTTTTCATAAACTAAGGGTTCATTAAACCTCCAACGTGAAAATAGGGGTAAAGGGGTGGGGTGGAAACATATATCTTTTGTCTTCAGGATATTTTAAAAAATATGACTGGGACTGTGAGAGTCATGATTCAGGAGTTCGTGTCCGAAAAAAAATTCTTTCATCTATTAATGTTTTTTGTACACTCATTATGTTTTTCGATTCACGCATTCAAACGTGACATTTATTTATCCATTTAATTACCACATTTGTATTATTTACTCATTGTTTCATTTATGTAATCATTTATAAACAAAATATTTTATTACTTCTCATTCATTAGAAATAACTTTAGAGTGCTATTTTCAAAACAAGAATTATTTGCTAATTGAAAGCGCATTCTTAAGCTCAACATCATCTTGTTATGCTTCTTTGTTAATAACATAATTGAATGAAGATACAACTTTCCTTATTAAGTGTGTGTTTGAGGTTTTTTGGCGAGTGATTTAAAAAACGCTCAACAACTGTGTACGCCACAGCAGCACGCAGCAGCAGCGATGTGAGTTTTCCTGCCTTTTGGTAGGTGGGGTGATGTTTACGAATAATAATATAATTTTTTAATATAATAATAAAAATAAAGGGAAATTTTATATAGGCTTATTTCTTGCAAAGACAAATAAAAGGGCTGCATTCAACCTTATCTTACACGTCTTGAAATAAATGATAATATTCATGTTTTAAACAAATGATATTTACAACATGGTGCCTACAACAAATCTTTTAAATATTTTTAAATATCAATGTTTTTAAAAGCAACACAACTCACACAGGTCCTATACTTTGGCGGGTGATAGGCATGGTATAAAGGGTTTGGATGCTTGATATGAAACAGAGAGGGAATTTAGGTTTGAATAAATATGTCTTGAGCTGGATTTAAAAGTGTTCTAACTAGTTTCTGCGAAAGAGAGGGAGCTCATTCCAGGTTGATGGACCAGAATTGAGAAGAGCAGCGGCCAAAGTGGATTGGTTAATTTGGTATTCTTAAGCACAAGATCTGCACGGCGAGGAAACGTGAAGGTGTAAGGTTAAGACATTCACAGAGGTAGGAGGGTGCAGTTTTGTGGAGACATTTGTAACGAGGGTACTGATCTTATAATTTACTCTCTGTGGCACGGGCAGCCAGTGGAGAGATCGCAAAGAGGGGTAATGTGCTCAGATTTTAAAGAATAAATAGATGTTGGGGAGCTTGTTTACATCAATAACTGACACTTTTGATGGCAGAATTGTTAAAAAAAGAATGAGCACTGCAGTGAAGTATGATTTACAGCATGTCATGCTTTTTTTTTAAACTTCAAAGGTTACCTTCCACCAAAACATGGCATCTTGCTTCACTATCCTTCGTGCCTCCTGGAAAGTATTTCTAGTAGCGTGGGCTACAGCCCGGTTTGGCCAGTCATGTTTCTTTTCAAGATATACATAACTCTGCAAATAATGGATAAAATCAACAATTGTTTTCATGAATTCCAAGGTCTTTGGGGATATGCAAAAAAGAAGAGATGTAGTTCATTATTTTTAAATAGAAAAAAATACTCAATATGGTGTCTTCAGACACCTTTTGACAAAAAAACTAGAGAAATATGTGAACTCGGAATCGTATAATGTGTTTTCGCATCTTTAAAAGACGAATTCAAGAGGGGCAGCCATTTTTTTTTCAAATAATTTTTAGTTTAAATACATAGCAGTACTACAGATAAAAAGGGGAACTTTATAATATACATTTTTCAACAATGGAAAGGGGCACGCTCCTTGTCAACGTGTATGGACCAAATAAAGACGATCCTGATTTTAACCATTCACTAAAAGATACAATGGAGAAATACAAATAAATAACAGTATTGCTGTAGGGGATTGGAAACATTGATTAGCCCAACATTAGATTGTCATCAATACACACACATCAATAATCCTAGAGCTAGAGAGGCGTTAGAAAGAGTAACTGAAGAGCTTGGTTTAGCAGTCATTTGGAGAGAAAATAATCCAGAGAAAAGGCAGTATACATGCAAAAGCCAACACCACTTAAACAGAGTAGATTAGATTTCGTTTTGCTTTCAGATCTTTTTACTGGGATTATGATTTAAAACGGATATTCTGCCTGGATTTCCGTTCTGACCACTCAATGGTAACATTAACCTTTAAAATTTTTGGGAAAAATGAAAAGTGTAAGAATTTTTGGAAATTTAACTCTTCTTGCTTAGAGATAAAACCTTTGTAGAAGAATTCATTCAGAATTTCAAATGTAATCAAGGAATATGTACAGGATAAATATGATGGTGTTAACTTGGAAGTATACCTAAATTAGAATTTGAATTTAAAATTTCAGATGAACTCTTTCTAGACTTCCTACTAATGAAAATAAGACCAAAACTATAAGTTACGCAATATGAAAAAACGAAAGATGCAGAAAATGAAATTCCACTTGTAAAAGATACACTCTCTTAAAAAGATCGAAATAAAACTGAAAACATAGTTTTACAGATAAGGAGAAAATAAAGGGGCTCGAGACAATATGAACTAAAAGAATGGAAGGAGTATTGTTAAGATCTAAAGCACGATGGGTAGCAGATGGGGAAAAGATTCAAAAATACTTCTGTAACTTAGTGAACAGAAATTCTGTAAGTAAACAAATGAAAAAGTTTGTCAGTAAAGAGGGCTGTATTGTTGAAAGCCCGGAGATATTGAAAAAGAAGTAAGCGCGTTTTATGAAAACTTATATATATATATAAAATATATATATATATATATATTTTATATATTATATTATATATTTTAAAATATATATTATAATATATATATATAAAAAGAAATACGGAAGAAAGTGAAATTGATAACTTTGGAAGAGCAATACCCAACTGTCAAAGGGAAAAAATGATCATTAACGTAACATTACACTAAGGAAGCAAGTCTAGCTTTAAAAACATGGGGAAAAATGGGAAAAGTGCCTTGGGACAGATGGATTCATTGTGATTTCTTTAAATTTTTCTGGAAAAAAGTGGACAACGTATAATTAGATCATTAAATGAAGCTACAAGTATGGCGAATTGTCAACACACAAAAAGAGGGACTGATTTCTTGTTTCCCTAAAGGTGTAAAACTTAAGAATATACAAAAACTTGGCGTACAATTACTCTCCTAAATGTAGTCTATACAATAGGCCCTCCCGTATAGCCAAAGAATCAAAAGGGTGCTTCCAAAGTTAGTCAGTGAGGACCAAACAGGCTTCATTAATATTGATTTTGAAAAGGCTTTCGACCCCCTTAACTGGAATTTTATGTTTTAAAGTGTTTTAAAAGCGTTTGGGTTTGGAAAAAGCTTTTTCACCTGGGGTTTAAATATTCTAAAAAATAATCAAATGAACTGTTTTCATAAAAGGTAACACTAACTGATGGTTTTGAATTTAATAGGGATGCAGGCAGGGTGATCAGATTTCACTCTATTTGTTTTATTCTTTGTGCAGAGATTTTGGCCTTTATGACAAAATGAGGACAAAGTATAAAAGGAATTTAATATTGGAAAAGAAGAGCACACAATTTTCCCAAAATGCTGATGACACCCAGCTCTTAAATGCGGGAGATGAGACCTCGATTTGAACATTCCATACACATAATCGAACGATTCGGTAGAGTTTCAGGACTACTCCCTGAATAAGAAAAAAAATCAGATCATATGGTTAGGAAGAAAGAAAAAATTCCAGCAAATTATTTTGCTCCCATTTGAAAAAGATTTTGAACCCCTCCCGGTTTAAAATATTAGGTGTCTGGTTTACCAGACACTAAAAGACTGTGAAATGATAAATTACAATAGTAAATTTTCAGAGGTTAAACTGCTTTTCAAAATATGGTCACAAAGAACTATTACCCCATTAGGTAGTGAAGCGTACTAAAGTCTCTTATTCTTTCAAAACTTATACTCTGTGGCTATTACTACCAGACCCACTTGATCATTTTTTGAAACAGTTAGAGAAACTTTGTTTTCAATTTGTTTGGAACAATAAGCAAGACAAGATAGGAAGACAAACGGCAGTTAAGACAATCAAGCAAGGTGGACTAAATATACCTGATATACGAAATTATATATATGCTTTGAAGCTTTCATGGGTAAGAAAAGTTAGAAAATCTAATCACAAGTGGGTCAGTATTGCAGAAATAAAATACCCATTTCTTAAGACTCTAGACTGATATGGTCCATCAATAACGCACAAGCACGTGAAGG
>CM054164.1:33779566-33794749 GCA_028751875.1 Rapana venosa
GGTTTTGAAGTAGTCTCCGACCTGATTGTTCAGAAGGACTGCACTGCTTGCGGTGTTGTATAGTGCTTGATAGTTTGCACTAGTCCTTCTTCAATGCCAAACATTCTGAGGACCTGCCACAGGCCTTCGTGCCATACTCTGTCGAAACCCTTCTTGAAGTCGATGAAGTTGTGGAACAGGTCTCTCTGATGTTGAAGATGTTTTTCCATCAGGATCTGGCAGTTAAAAATCTGTTCGATTGTGCTCCTGCCTGCCCTGAACCCAGCTTGTTCCTCTGCAAGGTGTTCTTCTGCCTCCTTCGTGAGTTGATTCAAAATAACTTTGAGCATGATCTTGCTGGCGTGGCTGATGAGGCTGATTGTTCTATAGTTTTGGCATTGGCGTAGATTCCCCTTTGTGGGCAGAGTTATGATGAGTGATTGTGTCCATTCTGTTGGCCACTGTTTTGTCTCCCAAATCTTCTGACAGATAGCTGTAACATGTGTGATGACTGTTTCGCCACCATGCTTGAGCAGCTCTGCTGGTATGTTGTCTGCTCCTGGGGACTTTCCTACTGGTAAGCTGCGGATGGCTTCTTCTACTTCTTCCCTCAGTATAGGTAATGGCGAGGGTGCTCTTGATGTTGCTGCTTTCTCTTCTATTATGCTCTTGTCAGGTTGAATTGGGTAGTTGTACAGATCTTGACAATACTCAAACCATCTTTTTCAATGCAGCTGAGCTTTCTGTGAGGAGGTTTACGGAGCTGTCTTCAATGACTGATGATTTGGTTTGAAGTGGTTTTGTGAGTTTCTTCAGGGTGGCGTATGCCTTTTTACTGTTGCCCACTTTCATGCTTTTTTGATCTCATCACATTGATCACTGATCCACTTCTCTCTGGCCTTTAACATTGACTTCTTTACAAGATTGTTGGCCTCCCAGTATTCTTTAGGGTTGGAAAACCTGGTTGGTTTCAGTGCTCTTCTTGTATCGCAGAGGTCCAAGATGTCATTGGTAGTTCATGGCTGGTGTTTATTCCTCTGACGACCGAGTACCTCCTCTGCTGTTTCTCGGACTGCCTCATTGAAGTTGTTGGTGAGGTCATTGATGTTATTGTCCTGGAGGGTTAATGCCGCAAAACGTCCGCCATGCTTAGCTTGGAAGATCTCCTCGACATCTGGATCTTTCAGTATGTCCATGTCAAATTTGATACGTGGGTTTGTAGGCTGTTTGTTTTTCTTCAGCTTCATTTTGAATACCAGCAGCACAAGGTCGTGGTCGCTGCCTATGTCAGCTCCAGGGTAGGTTCTTGTTCTGGCTCTGTTGATGCTGGATTTGAAGCGCCGTGGTTTTAAGATAAAATCTATTTGGTTATGGATCTTGCCGTTTGGCGCATGCCAGGTTGTCCTCCTTGACTGCTTGTGGGGATAGAGGGTATTTGCAATGGTAAGTCTGTGGGTGCAGGCAAACTCCAGCAGACGTAGTCCCCTGTCGTTGGTCTCTCCAGTTCCAAACTGACCAACTGTTCCGGCCCATTGGTTGTAAGAGTCAGGACCTACTTTGGCGTTAAAATCCCCTTGAATGATGATGATGTCCTTCTTGGGTATCTTCATAATGGTCTCTTCAAGATCTTCGTAAAATTCTTCTACTTCTTCATCTGCATGGTCAGATGATGGTGCATAGATTTGTATGATGGTGATGTTCTTGGGCTTGGCCGACACCCGGATGCTGATAATCCTGCTGGAAGCCGGTGTACAGCTGATAATGCATCCCACTACTTCCTTTCTGACAATAAATGCCGCTCCATGTTGGTGATGTTTCTCTTGGCCACTGTACCAGATCTTGTTGCCTTCTTCAGTCATTGCCTCACCAAATCCTGTCCATCTCACTTCTCCTAGTCCAATAATGTCCCATTTATAGCGGCTAAGCTCAAACTCTAGTTCTTTGATTTTTCCGCACTGGTAGAGTGTACGGACGTTCCATGTACCAATGGTGATCTGTTCTCTAGGAAGCTTAAGTAATGTTTTAACTCCAGTAGCTGACTTGTCACTTCCACCCTGGTGTTGATCAATGGAAAGCGCGGTCGTTGGTAACCCGGGCCTCGACCGATCCGGTATCATATTGGCTTTGTATTTGTCTTTCATGTTTTTTCTGTGGGCTTAGGATATTCCTTGGTGGCGCCAATCTCCTCTCCAAGTCTACATATGCTTTTGTTGTTTTTTTTCTATTGGGGTTTCCTCCCCCACATGCGACAGATTGTACTGGGTTACATGGATACCAGTAGCAGTAACAGAGAACTTCTCTGACTGACCTGACACTAAATATTGGCAATGGCAAGGTATATGAAACAGTCCTACATGCAAGCTGTTCACCCAGTGTGTATTAATGGTCTCACCCTGATTCCCTGATGGGATGGGTGAGGCAGTTTACAATCTAGAAGACACCTGTGGTGTTCAACTGGGAAACTTGCAGCAACAACAACAGCAACAACAACAGTAACAACAGTAGCAACACCAGCAAAACAACAACTACAACAAAAACAAAAATAACAATTGTACAACAATGGTTCACCAACACTAGCAATAACGTGAACAACAACAAAACTGTGTGAATATATTCAGAAAAAATCCTCATAAATGAAAAAGAACTAGTCAGTGATGTGTGCAGTATGGCCTGGCCAAAGAAAGAACTAGTCAGTGATGTGTGCAGTATGGCCTGGCCAAAGAATGAACTAGTCAGTGATGTGTGCAGTATGGCCTGGCCAAAGAAAGAACTAGTCAGTGATGCGTGCAGTATGGACTGGACAAAGAAAGAACTAGTCAGTGATGTGTGCAGTATGGATTGGCCAAAGAAAGAACTAGTCAGTGATGTGTGCAGTATTGTCTGGACAAAGAATGAACTAGTCAGTGATGTGTGCAGTATGGCCTGGCCAAAGAAAGAACTAGTCAGTGATGTGTGCAGTATGGCCTGGCCAAAGAAAGAACTAGTCAGTGATGTGTGCAGTATGGACTGGCCAAAGAAAGAACTAGTCAGTGATGTGTGCAGTATGGACTGGCCAAAGAAAGAACTAGTCAGTGATGTGTGCAGTATGGACTGGACAAAGAAAGAACTAGTCAGTGATGTGTGCAGTATGGACTGGCCAAAGAATGAACTAGTCAGTGATGTGTGCAGTATGGCCTGGCCAAAGAAAGAACTAGTCAGTGATGTGTGCAGTATGGCCTGGCCAAAGAAAGAACTAGTCAGTGATGTGTGCAGTATGGACTGGCCAAAGGGCCCTGAAGAGCAGTCATGCAGTGGAGGCAGCAGAGGCAGAAAACAGGATGTACAGACAGCAGCTCACCTGTCAATCCATTGGGAGGCCTCATGAGGCAGCCTGGGAGGAAGATGAGGAAAACCACTAGCAGCAGAACCTTCCTGGATGTCTCCATGCTTCTGTAATAGTGTGATGACCACAGTGATTATTGGAGCTGAGGTTTCATTTACTAATGTATGTACAAAGAGACAAAAAGTCATGGCTAGAAAATTAATGCTCAAAATCACTAGTTGTTCGTGCTCATAGAAAGACAAAAAGGTTAAAGTAAAAGGGAGTAGCCTGTCATTTCAAAATCAAAACTTGAGTGACAAAGGTGGGGAAATTCTCACCGAAATGACTGCAATATTATAGAGGTGGCATGAATATAGAAGATAACTGTTTGATACCAACAATAGCACAACTGGTAAATTAACACGCGATGTAGATCTACAAGAGCTGCAACTTTGTTACTAGAGGGTGAAATTACTGATGACATCAAGCAACTAATAAAAGGAAAATCCCTTTGAGTGGACAACATACTAAGTGAGCTTTTGAAGAACTCAGGCTCTTCCAGTTTTACAGTTTTACATCATCTATGCAAGACAGTTTGGGAGACCTGCTAACAGCCCAGTGAGCAGAAGCAACAAGAGTTCGTCATGCTCCACAACAACAGAGATACTGGAGACTGAGGCAATTACAGAAGAGTCACCCTTAGAAGCCTCAAATGCAAAGTTCTGAACATCATCAACAGTATGAAAAAATGCCATTGAAAGCAAGACACCTATTTGTTAGGCAGGATATATACATGGAAGAGGAACAACAGACATGCGTTTATGTTTTTCACATACTGTCAGAGAAAATGAGAAACTCTGAAGATGAGGCATTCATTACTTTCAGACTATAGTAAGGCTTTTAATAGATTCAAACATCGCTGTCTATTTATTACAATATCAAAAATGGGCTTTTCAAATCATATGATCTTGCTCATGGAAAATTTGTATTCTCATCAAACAGCAGTCAAACGACGGAATGGCAGGCACTGTGAGTTCTTTAATATTAAAGGGGGTCTGTCAGGGTTGCATACTATCCCCACATATTTTAAGCATATTTACAGACATGATCACAAGAAAGGAAAACATATCTGACATTGGCATTAATATATGAAGCAGAAACATCCCTAACCTCAGGTACATTGACAAAAATGACAGTGATGCGCATTAGTGGTGCATCCACACCTCAGAATATCAACATGAATGGAGCAAATCTGGATTACATTTAAAATTTCAAATATTTAGACTCTTTAAAAGAGAACATGGCTCCTGTCTACAAGATGTCAAGGCTAGAATTGGTATGACCAAGCAAAAGATGACTCAGTTGAAGAACATTTGGAAAGACAGAGAATTATGCAAATATCTCAAAACACTCATGTGGCCTGTACTGCTGTATAGGTAGACACCTAGACACTTCCAAAAATGGAAAAGGACAAAATAAACACAGCCAAAATGGGGCTATACAGGTGACTTCAAAGAGTCCAATAACCAAACAGGAGAACAACTGAAAGTATTCTTGATGGACTCTCAGTGCAAAGACAAATGCTGGCTGACATTGATAAGTGCAGACTGAGATACATTGATCATGCAAACAGACAAATCTGATGACGACAGTTCTCCAAGGTAAGGTTGAGGGCGGAAGGAAAAGAGGCAGACCACCAACATCCTACATTGCCAACAACATCACTGAGGTCAGTGGTCTGGGAGGAGGGCTACAGGAGATGGTAGAACTCAGCAGAGACAGAGAGAAAGATGACAAACCCTGGTGACAAATGTGTGGCGCTCCCGCCATTCACAGTGGTGATGGAGACAGTTGCCTTGAGTTTGTATCGTCATTATCTTCACCTTTATTATTATTATTATCGTCATTATCACTATCATAATGATCATGTTCTCTATCATCATCACCTTCATTGTCATCATCGTCATCACCTTTATCATCATCACTTCTTTTTTTGACATTTTCTCTGACCCTTTAATCGACTCCTTTCACTCACACGCTGAAAGCACAGATTCTATACACTTCTTTTTAGACACCCAGTGTCAATCTGGTTCCAGTACTTGGCACTTCCCTGTTGACTGTGATACTAAAGGATAACACCTTACTGTCAACACCTGAATAGTGATAGGTACTGAGATAGGTTCAGGTAAGAACTTTTGTATGGCTATGTACTCTTGACAAAAGATATATTTTTTCATTATAATAGTTTTGAAATGACAAAGAAAGTTTTTGAGTGTTTTAAACATTTATATATTCGAAAAAGGACTGTTATTTGAACAACACATGGCATCGCCTAGAGAACAACACGCTCAAAGCTTAAGTCGTCCTCAGCCAAGCGAAAAAAATGTCACTAAGAACATTTTAATTCTCTGTATGGAAAGCCAAAATTATATCTAAAGTTATTGGTGGTTTGGAATTTCTTTTAGAAAAAAATCAATGGTCAAGGAATTGTTGCAAATCTGAGCT
The DNA here is from genome assembly GCA_028751875.1 of Rapana venosa. Lineage (NCBI taxonomy): Eukaryota > Metazoa > Mollusca > Gastropoda > Neogastropoda > Muricidae > Rapana > Rapana venosa. The sequence continues at coordinate 33,785,352 of CM054164.1, forward strand.
GAAGCAAGTGGTAAAATAAGGAAACAAAACTGCAAATTTGCCTTTTGTGTTATAATCTTCAGTGCATATTTCAGATACAAAGACAGAGCACTTGTTCTATTGCTAATAACAAGTGCTGTTTCTTTGCTGTTAGGTATATAACCTGTTAAATCTGTAAGAATTGAAAAGAACTATCAGTCCAAAAAGACAGTGGCGCGATATGAATAACTCGTATGAACACTTTCGGTTGTTGTTTTTGTTCTTTTCTTTTTTTTTAAACATGTGACATTTGACACTTTTCCTTGTACTAACATTTTTTTACAAATTGAGCTCCTGAAAACAACTGAATCGAAGTTTGAAATAAAAGGATTAAAAATCATTAAATGTCGCAGATAGTCACAGTATTTATTTTAGCCATAACAACTAGAAAAAAACGCTTTTACCGCAAGTGAACTAACATACTTTAAAAAAGAAAACAACAACGGTAAAATCAAGTACTGAAAAACTCTATCACTACTACGTAACATGTGGTAGGTCTACAGACATGAAACAACTGCCTTGTACTCTCTGGGGAGGTCTCACACGCCAGGTGACAAAAGTGACCATTGGTATCATCAGGTCAGCTTTGCTGGACAAGAGGGGGGAAAGGGAGTGGACGAAGCATAGTAAAGGACATGATCAAAACTTTCAGCTTCCAGACACAAGCAAATCAAGATGGTGGAGTTGCATTGGGGTTTGGAGCCTGGTTGCAAATAGATCATCACTGCAGATATGAATAAGAGAGGAGAAAATAATAAGAGAAGGGTGGGTGAAGGAGAAAAGTACAGCATAGGGGGAGGGGAAGAGAGCAAGAGACAGAGAGATCAAATCAAATCAAATTGAGTTTTTTATTTCGAGGATACTGAATAAGAGCTCGTGTGCTTTTGGTATTTTAAAATTACATGCAGTTCCCACCATTATTAAGGATAATATCATGCTAGTAAAAACAACAAAACCACCATATATAACAAAAGCAACACCAACAACCAAACGAACCAAACAGACAAAACACAATAACAACAGCCATCAAAAGAAAGAGTTTTTAAAAGGAGAGAGAGAGAGAGAGAGGTGAGGAGAGAGAGAGAGGACGAGAGAGAGAGAGAGAGAGAGAGAGAGAGAGAGAGAGAGAAAGAGAGAGAGAGAGAGAGAGAGAGAGAGAGAGAGAGAGAGAGAGATTCGGGTTCGGATAATTTAATCATGTATAGGCATTGCCCTCAGATAGGGTAATACAACAAACCACAATAGCATTAAAATTACATATGAAAACAATCACCAAAAAAGTATAAATAATTCAAGACAACAATATTGAACGCAATTTAAACCTTGTAAAAGTAAGTTGACAAATTTCTAATGTTTTTTTTCATGCTTTGAGGCCATAAGAAATGCAAATCGAAACTAACTTGGGAATTTTAAACTTTAGGGTATGTATGTTTCGCGTTCTTTGAAAATGGGCACGATGAAAAAATGAACTTCGTTTTCTTTTCCCTGTTTGCATACTGGGCAATGAGATCTTTTTCATGTGCTGTTTTATCGTAACATGTTTTGAATTTCAGTTCGCCCATTCAAAACCCTTTCCCAACATGCTTAAAATGTTTCAATTTTTCAAAAATAGATGTTTTTCGTAGGCAAAGACAAACGTTCCATAAATTTCAAATTTCACATCTTGGGGTGGGGTTTCCTTTGCATCTAAAAACCATTTCTCTTTGAAGGGCTGAAAGAAATCATTCCCCCCGTTCACTCCTGATTCATCCACACTGGGCCAAATCCAAATATCAATTTACAACGAAATTTGTAACCCAGTTAGCTTTCCCGGCACCCCCAAATTTAGTGGTTCTATATGTTTTATAGGGTAATCTAAATCCCTGCATTCTTGAAACTTTAACCAATATTTGATACACTTTACAGCTGAATTTATATAAAAGGGATATCAACTTGTTTCTCCTACACAACATTAGGAGTGCGCATTTCTACCCCCAAGTTTTTTTTCAATGAAAATAAATGTATTTTTCACAATGAAACGAGTATTTCAAAACCCCCAACCCCACTTTATTGAACAATTGGTTGAATTGAGAATCAAATAATTTCAAGAAAGTTTCAATGATTATTTTTTAACCTTTACTTTTTTGTAGAATGAAATCAGTGCACTTTTTTGCTCTACTTTTTTAAATCTAAAAATCAAAAGAAAAAATAGCCTGGTGAAAAAAAAACCCCAAGTATTTGTATGCATTGACAACGGGCCCATGAAAGACCATTGTAACCCAAATTTTTCGCTAAATACCCCCCCTTTCAATACAAACAAATTTTACTTTTTTTTATTTTTACTTTTTAAATGAATGAGAAGCTGCTTTTTGAAAACTTTTGATTTGTGTTTGCAAACCAATTGGTGTTTCAATATTTAAGCCATCACCCCAGCAAGAACATTTGAATAATTCAAAAAAAACATACGTAAAATCGCGGTCTTTTCCTTTTCTAATAAAATCTAATGTTTAACTTTTTGAAAGAAAAAAACAAAATTGGATTTGGGAAAGTTCTTGTTTTCACCCCTAGTAAGTTAATTAACTGTAAATCTCCCCACTAACCACTCAACAATTACATAAAACATAAAACAAAACTTATTTTTAAGCCTTTTTCTTAAAATGGGCCACAATAAATTTTCCCCACATTATCAAAGGCTTTTTGAACCCCAATAAAACACAAACCCTTACGATTCAAGCATAACTTTTTTTGTACAAAGCCAACAAACAAAACATGGGTCAACGTAAATAACCTTTTTTAAACCTGTTTGGTTTCATCTTTTAAATTTTTTCTTTTACCCATTCTTGAGTTACTGTTGATTATTGTATATATATTTCCGCTTGCATCATTTAGGGATATCCCCTCTAAGTTACCTGGGTTATTTATGTCCCCTTTTTAAAAAAAGGGAACAACAAAAAAATTTTGGCCCAGTTGTCTGGAAATTGCCTTGTCAAATAATGTTTTAAAAAAAATTTACAAAAGTCAAAAACCTGATTTCCAAATACTTCAACTTTTCCCAATAAATTTTCGGTCCGCAGCTTTCCCCTTTCTTTATCTTTCTTAAGCAAATAGACCTCTTTTTTTGATATTGGCGTTCTGGACTAAACTCGTGTCATCGTTGTCATAAAAGGCTTTGTCTGTGTTATTGTCCCCCCTCAGTGTGTGTCTCGGTTTTCCCTACCCCAAGCAACTAAAAATGTTTGAAAATCATCAAAGGAAAATCCTACGAGGGGATTTTCTTTTAGAGGGATATTTTTTGTACTGTTTTCCCCAAAAACTCTTTTATTATTTACAGAAACACAAGTTTTCAAAAAGGCGCATTATGTTCTTTTTCTTTTCTTTTGATCAAAAATTTTTTTATTCTCTTCTAGCAATCAATAGGCGGTGTCTTCCTTATTCTTTGTTGTCTAAAATTTTTTAAAAAGTCTTTTTGCTTTTTCCCCTTGCTTAATTTGCACTCTCGTCATTTCCCCGTCCTATTTTTGCTTCCTTAGGGCAGGTTAAATTTTTCTTCTTTCGTTTGCCTGCTTTTGAGGACTCTTAAAAACAGTAAAAGCGTCATTGCAATTTTGGTAACTAAACTCATAGCCGCCCAAACAACCTTACTGATTCATCAACTGACAGCCTGAAAATGGTTTTTCTAGTCTGTATTCCCTATGACTTTTCAATAAAATTTTTTTTATTAAAAGTTTCTGAACATCCCATTCGTTTTTTTGTGTTCAAATTTTCAAAAAAATTTAAAGGGAAAATGACGATTCCAATCTTTCTGAAATATTTGCCGGGATGATGAAGAAAAATGTTTTAACAAATCATAACAACAAAAAAATAAACATTACACATTCCGTTTCCAAAGTATTTAAAGACCAAAAATACCCTCTAAAATGTCTTCAGAACATAAGTTCAAAAGCTGTACAATATTAAGCAAGCATTTCCCTATGATTAAGCACTGTATCTCTGAATTTTTGTTCGGGGGATAACAGGTGGTTTTTTAATGGTGTTCAAACATACTGTCATCAAAACAAATATCTGGGATATACCAGAAATTCTGCCATTTAGTCACCAACAAATAAAGCCCCCATTCGACCAAGATACTCAAAAGCAGTCTTCAAATTCATAAAACCATTTTCTACATCAAAAAGGCATAATAGGGGAGCCCCAAAGGGGGACAAGCACACCAAAAAATTTATATCTTGCTTTAAAACCCAAACAGACTCTTTTCAACAAAAACAAAAGAATATTGCGATGTTCATTTTTTTTTTAACATAAGAAAAAAAACTTATTTTAAGAGAAAACATTATGCCCCCTGAAAACCTTTTTTGTAATGTAAAAATTTTTGGCTGGTTTATAGAAACATAAAATACCCAAAATGTGAAACAAGTCAATCTGCCACAAAGTTTTTTTAAAACAAAAAAAATCGAATTTAGATAAATAAGACACATTTCCTTTTTTTTCATTTTGGAGAAAAGCCGTTTATGTTCCAATGAAGAAAAGCCCAAGCAAACCCTTTGTCTCATCACAACCTTCACAATTTTTCCATGTTCCCGTCATTCAACCAGGTTTTTCCCTTTTAATCCCCTGTCCATGTTTTCTTCCTGTCCATCAAACACAGCAAAAAACAGACAAATTCTTCTTTTCCCGGTTCAAAACACTTTCTCTTTTTGAGCGCCCCCTAACGTTATTTTTCAAGTTTCTTCTCACACCCCCGACCCTCATTTTCTTTTTGTCCGTTAAATATAGCATTGTAAACATAACCACGTGGGGCCCAAATACAGTTTTTTTTAGCCAACCCCCCAAACTATTTGTCACATCTCCCGCAACTCCTGATTTATCCAATGATTTCATGGCTAAAAATCACAAAATTTGTTCTTTTCTTTTAAAAAGTTAGTGTTTCCATTTAATATTTATTTTCAATCCTCGTCACTCTAGAAACCAGTGACTAACATTTTAAACAGTGTTACAAAACTTTAACCCCCGTTTGTTTTCTTTTCTCCCACCCCCGAGCCACCCCCGAAACCCGTTTTACTTTTAGGGATGCGGTACTCACAGTGTGCCGTCAGTGTCCTGTCCCTGTTCGTCTTTTACCCGTCTTTTTCCCTGCACCCTTTTCGTGCTACCGGTTCTACTGGGCAGGCCACCCCCCCCCCCCCCCTTTTAAAGTGTTCCCCAGGATTTCCCCCCCACCTAGAAGTTTGGTTCCATCGTGAGGAGATGGTTGGAAGGAGAGAAGAGAGAGAGAGAGAAGAGGAGAGAGAGAAAATAAAGAATACGAATACAAAAATTTTTTTTGGGGTAAAGGATAAGCTTAAGTTCTTTCACCATGCCCCCAATAAGAGAGAGAGAGAGAGAATGACAATGACAAATTCTTTTTTAGGGTTAATGAATAAGCCTTTGCTTTTTTAAATCCAGGCCCCCCCCTTAAGGAACTCTTAATAATAACCCCAAATTTTTTACTCCACCCAGTAGAAAAAAGGGAATAACTTATAAAACACACACAACACACACAATAGTTTTTTTTTAAAAAAAAAACATAAAAAGACAAAAAACACAAACAAACAATTTTTTTTAAAACCCCGATAAAAACAAACAAATAAAAGGGGAAACCCTAAAAACACACCCACCACCCCCCCCAAAAAAAAAGAAAAAAACAAAAAAAAACCCAACAAACAAAAAAAAAAGAAAGAAAAAAAGCAAAAAAAAGAAAAACGAACAAAAACAAAAAACAACAAAAGAAGAAAAAAAAAAACAAAAACCAATTTATAAGTCAAAAAAATAAACTCCACATTGAAAAAGGTATACATATTGTTCACTAACAAAAAAGATATTGAAATGGGGCATAATTAAAAAATTTAAGTACAGCCGAAAACCCCCAATAAAATTATTGAAAATATAAAGTATAAATTTCATCGATTATACAACAACTAAATAAAGCAAAACGATAAAAAGTGAGAGGAAGAGCAGGAGACAGAGAGAGGGGTTGGTGCATTTCAGAGATAATATTTAAAAATATAATTTTTCAAAACAGTACGATCACCCTCAAAAACTCATTTTTTTATTAACATTAAGAGAGGGGGGAGAGAGAGATATAAAGAAAGGGGGGGTTTTTTTTATTTTATTTCATTTTTTTCTTTTAATCAAGGATAATGGAATAACACTTTTTTGTTTTTTACATCCAGTCCCCCTGTGTATGCGGTTTTGTAATTCTGTATCTGTTCCCATCGGCACACAATGGGCCCCTCTTCCGAAAAAAGCAAGTGTTCTGCATGCGTTCGACACGGGTCTCGTTTTTAGTTTATCCGAAGAGGAGGGGAGAGGAGAGGAGGGGAGAGAGAGAGAGAGGAGAGAGAGAAGCAAACATTCAGACAGACAGATGGGGTATACAATCAGACAGATACCCAGGTGAATCAATTTAGCAAAGGTACTCAAATGCACAAGGGCAACTGTTCAGAAAGCCGGGTGTTGGAAATCATACCTACCTACCCCACTTCATCTGTTAGCAAGATACCCATTGGAGACGTCCAGAGATGGCACCAAAAGCTATGTACACATCTAATTTAGGTTAAGACAGGGGCAACAGAGAACAAAGGGCGAGGTCAGAAGGCTGCAGGACACATGGACAAAAATTTAAATAAAAATGGCCTTAAGGCTTATTAACATTGTCTGCAGAGAAGTGTTATCATCATCACTTGCCTCTTTATAATTGTTATCATTATTGTCATTATCTTTATTGGGGTTTAGGGATTATTATTATTATTAGTTATATTTATTATTATCATGATTATTATTTTTCATTTTGTTGCCCATGGAGAGGCACTGCACGAAGAAGAGGAAATTCTTAACGATGGGAAGGACTATTTTAAAGTTTCTTTTAAACCCATCTGGAAGTCAATTTTCCCAGTCTGGGTTCTCTATCTATCTATCTATCTATCTGTCCCGTAGTCTGACGACCGTGGGGGCACCTCAAAGACTAAAACAACCAGGTTCCCTCCATTCCTCTCTCTGTTCGGGCCTTTTCAGGGTTTTTTTTGAGTTCTAGGCCTGTCCATTCGTGATGTTACCCTCCAGCTCTTCCTTGGTTGCCTCTTCTTCTTCCTGCTTGGACAGTGCCTTGTAAAATGTCTTTGAAGTCCTTTGGATTTTTGGGGCATGCCCATACATTTAAGTTTACGCTTTTTCACGATTGTTAGAAGGTTCTCATAGGGTCCAATGGTTTGCTGGATTCTGTTATGCACGCTTTCGTTGCTTATGTGGTCTTTGTAGGAGATGCCAAGGAGTCTCCGAAAAGCTTTCCCCATCTCCCGCCTGTACTTTTCTTCCAAATCTGCAGTCAGGTCCTATGATTCACGGGCATCCCAGAAATATGGATATGACAAGGGAGCGCATTAGTCTGATCTTGGAGATAAGTGAGATATTTTTATCTCCCCAGATGGTGTTTAGTTTTGACCAAAGCTGTTATTGTCTGTGCAGCCCTGCATACTACTTTGGCTTGGATCCCTGGTCTGATACAATGGCTCCCAGGTATTGAAGCTTTGAACTGTTTTCCAGCTTGGTCTTTAAACCCCTGATATCAGTGCTAATGCCGTTGGTGTTATTAGTCATCAGTTTGGTCTTCTCTGCATTTGATTTTCATGCCGTACGTTTTGGAGGCCTTATTCAAGTGTTCTGTTAGGCTGGCAAGCTCTTTTTCTGATCCTGCTATTCCATCAATTTTCATCTGCGAAGCAGAGGTTTGTGATCGTTCTGCACCAATGCTGACTGATCCCTTCTTTATGTTCCAGTGCATCAGCCTGATTTCTCAAGGAAAATGTTTGAAAAGAGTGGGTGAGAGTAGACAGCCTGCCTACTCCACTGGTTGTTCGAAACCATTCTCCAATGTTGTTGTTGTAGTGCACTGCACGGTGGCCTCGCTGTACGCTGTTTAATGACTTGATCAGGTTTGCATTGATGCTGTACAAATTCATTTGGGTTTGCCACAAAGCTCACCACGCTATAAAGACCAGTTAGAGCCCCAAATCCTGAACCTGAAACAAGAAAAGCATTTAAGACCAGCCCAAAGAGCAAAGCAGGTGATGACGGCATAACAACTGAAGCCATCCTTGCATGCGGAGAAAAGGGAGTTAAGTGGCTCACCATCATCTTCCAGAAAGCATGGGAAGAGAGGAAAGTACCCATGGACTGGCAAAATGCAATAGTGGTGCCAATTTGGAAGAAGAAGGGCAGCAAAAGAGACTGCAGCACCTACAGAGGCTTTCAACTTCTCAGCCATGTAGGGAAAATATATGCAAAGATTCTGGAACAGCGCACAAGAGCCAAAGCAGAAACACCTATGAGCAATGCCAGTTTGGCTTTCGGAAAGGAAAAGGGTGCACAGATTGCCATTTTCGCACTCCGACAGCTGTGTGAAAGAGCCAATGAATACAACCTACCAGTATTCGTTGGGTCAAGAAAAAGCTTTCGACCGAGTCAGCAGAGACAGCTCTGGAAGATCCTGGAGCAGTACGACGTGAAGGGGCAGTTGCTTGATAACTTTAGAGCAATCTATGCACAGTATGAGCACGTCCCAACAGCCCGTGGAACATCCGACTGGTTCCCCGGGTTTCATCACATCAGGGGTCAGGCAAGGCTGCGTACTCTCTCCCCTTCTTTCGTGTCTACATGGACCCGACTACAAAGGAAGACAACCCAGATCTTGAATCCTAAACGAACTATTATTTGCTGACGACCAGCTTGATGAATCCGAACAAAGCAGCTCTTCAAGAACACACAGACCAACTCAACACAAGCTGCGAGAGGTATGACATGGAAAATCAGTATGACCTAAACAGAAGTTATGTCTGTCAGCAGAAATCGGAAAGCTGGACATCAACATCAACGGCGCCCCGCTGAAAACAGACCAAGAATTTAAATACCTTGGCAGCCTCTTCACTGAAAATGGAAAAATTGGACCGAGAGATAGAAAAAGATGCCCGAAAGCGAACACAGTCAGTTACCAGCTCGCCCCCCTTCTAAAAATTCCAGCATCCCAATGAGCACCAAGGCAAAAACTCATCAACGCCTCTTCGTTCCAACACTCACATACCAGTTCAGACATGGGCCCTAAACAAAAGCCTTAGAGAGAAAATTGGTCACATGTGAAATGCGCTGCCAGAGAAAAGTGTCAACAAGACCAGATGCGACAAGATCAAGAATGAGGTGTTCAGAGATATGGTCGGCTAACACAATTCCCCCACCTATCGAACAACAAAGGATCAGGTGGTTTGGTCACCTAACTAGAATGCCGCCAAACCAACCAGCCCTACGGGCATACACCACCAATACAATGGCTGGAAAACAAAGGGAGACCCAAAGGGGAGAATGGGCGGGGAAAA
>CM054164.1:33795249-33843904 GCA_028751875.1 Rapana venosa
TTTATATTTGCTCACTGTGCTGTACATGTCCTTTTCTTTGAATTAATATTTCTTTTCCCCTTATCAAAAGACAGTTGTCATTTATATATTTTTTTATAAATATATATATATATAATATATATATATTTATATAAAATATATATATATATATAATTTTTTTTAAAATTTTATATATATATTTATACTACTGAAGTCAAATGTTACTTGTTAATTTTTCCCCCACATGTGACTGTAGAGTCTGCTAGCTCACAGGTAAGAATAACTAATGTGTTCATTTCTTACTAATTTTTTTTTTTTCTTTGAATCAAAAAAAGTCTTTATATTTCATTTTTTAAAAAATAAGAAAGCAGAGTGTAAGTGTTTCATATTTTATTCTAAAAGTTGGGAAAAAGGGATATCCCTTTGTGAGGGTAACAAAGGTCCCCCACAAAAACTCTCCATATTGGAAACCTTGGAGGTCTACCCCAAGGGGAAAAGGTCTCTTTTCGTAGGACCACTAAATGAAAAAAAATTCTGTGAAGGAAACCCCGAGAAAAAACCAATAAGATTTATAAAAAAAACAAAGCAATTTTCTTGCACTTACAAGCGCTTTTTTTAAATTAAAAATAAAACACATCAATTGTCGAACAAGCACAGGATATGAGCACAAAAAAAAAACCATAATAAACAAAAACACAACGGTTGTTTTTGTTTTGTTTTGTTTTTTTTCTTAGAATGAAAGTGTAAAAGAAAAGGGTATTGCTCCCTGGGGAAAATAACAAACTAAACAAAGAACTACAAAAGAAACCCAAAAGGTAACCAGCAAAGCCCAAAATAAACAACGCAAAAAGCCAAGAATGTAGAGCTTTTCCCACAGCAAGCACACCCCACACACCCACAAAAACCACAAACACACAACACACCAAGGGGAGGGGTGCTAAAGTGGGGGGTATCCTTTCCTGCAGCATTCACTGGTCCCCCCAACCTTGCTGCGGACTGGTTCCTTCAGGGCTGGGGGAAGACACCACTAAACATCTGACACTTTTGGTTGTTTTTCTTTTCTTCTCTTCTGCCCCTTATACAAAACCCAAAAAATTGTGAAAATAATGCCGTCAAGTGTTGCGACCTGTCTACGTTCCTACTGTGAGGACCAAAAATAATGTTCACTGGAAGAGATTTTTTTTTGTGTAGATTTTATTTTACATGCCCAAAACCCGATTATTATTGGCAAAGAGCTATTTTTGGTAAACTCTCTTTTTATGCCAGAACGTGAGTGTTTGGCAGAGAATTATCATGTGTGAAAAATCTACATGCCAAAACCCGAAATTTCTTTGGCGAGAATGTCATGTGTTGGTTAGGGAGTGTTTGCTGGCTGAAATTCGGGGCCCCCAGGATCCGAAGATCATCTTCAGCAGCTTAAGGAGAAGGCCCTTCTTCTAGCCCAAGCTAAAATGATGTGCGTGTAATGCACAATGATCACACAACGGCTTTTTTAAAACATTAAAACTTTGTGAATTTTATCCCAAAAATGACACACAAAGGCATTTTATCATTAAACTGATGTGACTGTAATGCACAACTGATCAACAATAGGCTATTTTCAACTTATATTGATTGAGGGAAAATGCACAACTGATCGCCAAAAATTTTTCAACAATAAACTGATGTGAAGTAATCCAACAAATCAAACCACAACTATTTCAAGATTATAACGATGTGACATGAAATGCACAACAATCAGACCACAAACTATTTTCAAGTTATAACTGATGTGACATGTAAGGGAAGCTGATACAAAACGGTTTTTTCAACTTAAAATGACGTGATGTAATGCACAACTGATCACAAAACGCCATTTTTTTTTAAAAACTTTTCACTAAAATTTCCCAGGGGCGATACGTTTCTCTTGAAAAACAAATTTTGAAAAAATTTTCCAAGGGAGGGAATCCGTAATAGTTAATGCGAGTGTAGACTTTTTTTTTTTTTTCTAAAACTAAGGGGTTTTTTAAAACCCCCAACGTGAAAATGGGGGAAAAGGGGTGGAAGGGAAAAACGCCCCTCTATTATTTTATTTTCAGAATATTAAAAGATTACAAAGGGGACTGTGAAATTTATAATACAGGAGTAAGTGTTTAAAAAAATTGGTTCATTATTTATCAAATTTTATCTGTTCCTCATGTTTTTTTTTATTATCTTTAAAAGGAAATTTATTTTTTTTCTATTTTTTCCGTTATTTATTCTCATTGCTTTATCTATTTACTATATTTGTAAAGCACTTATCTCTTATTTGTACTTAGGAAAACTTTAAATTGTTTTGTTTTTTAAACAAATCTTATTTTTTTTTTTAAACACACTGTTTTTAAATTATTCTTTTTTGTTTTTTTTTAAAATAAATAACTACTAAAAAAAAATAAAAAAATTTAATTTAAAAATTTAAAATAAAAAAAAAAATTTTTCCAAAAACCCAGGTTTTTTTTGGCGGGAAAAAAAAGGGGTTGGTGGCGGGGAAGTAGGGCACAGGTAAACCCCACCCGTTTGTCTTCCTCATCCCCTCCTTCAGTGTCGCCCTTTCCCCCCCCATTTCGCCTTTTGGGGAAAAATTTGGCCCAATTTTTTGGTTGAAAAGAAAAAAAAAAAAGGGGAAAATTTTTAAAAACACCCACCCCACACACAAAACACAAACAAAACCCCAAAAAACTCACAACTTTAATAATAAATTTTAAAAATTTTTTTCCCCAAAAATCAATTTTTAAAAAAATTTAAAAATCAAAAAAACTTAAATTTAAAAATAAACTTTTTTGTAAAAAATAAAACCCAAAACACCACCACACCCCCAAAACACCACACACACACAAAAAAAAAACCCCCAACAAAAAACCCAAAACCACACAAAAAACCCTTCTCCCCTTCACACAAACCACCCCCGCACAAAAACACCCCCCACCCCCCAAAAACCCAAAAAACCAAACCCCCCCGGGGGGGGGGGGGGGGGGGGGGGGGGCCCCTGTGGGTTAAGCGGGGAAAACTTGCAACCAAAAAAAACAACAGCAAAACAAAAAACCAAAACAAAGTCAAAAGAAAACAAAAAAAATGATACAACAAAAAAAAAAACAACAAGAACAAAAAATTTCTGTATAAAAGAATAAATCGTCATTTATTAAAAAGCAGAAAAAAAAAGTTAAATCTGTGCAGTTGGGCCAGTCAAGAAGGAATAGTAAATGTGTGTGCATAGGGGCCTGGCCCAAAAAAGAAAAAGTCAGTGATGTGTGCAGTATGGCCTGGCCAAAGAAAGAACTAGTCAGTGATGTGTGCAGTATGGCCTGGCCAAGAAGGAATAGTCATGATGTGTGCATAGGGCCCTGGCCAAAAAAGGTATCGTGATGTGTGCAGTAGGGACTGGACAAAAAAAGAACTAGTCAGTGATGTGTGCAGTATGGCCGGGCCCAAAGAAAGAACTAGTCATGATGTGTGCAGTAGGCCCGGGCCCAAAGAAGGAAGTGCTGATGTGTGCATTTTGGAGGGCCCAAAGGGGCCTAAAGACAGTCATGCGTGGTGGTAGAGAGGCAAAAAACAGGTGTACAGCACAGTCACCTGTTATCCGGGGGAAGCTCAGGGCAGCCTGGGAAGATGGGGAAAACCACCAGCAAAACCCTTCCTGGTTTTTGTTGTTCGGTTTTGTGATACCCTTGATTTTTAAGCTGGGTTTCATTACAAATGTTTTCAAAGAGACAAAAATTCATGACTAGAAAAGAATGTCAAAATCATATTTGTTCATGCTGATAAAAAGAAAAAATGGAAAAAGAAAAAGGGAAGAAACCTTCATTTAAATCAAAACTTGAGTAGCAAAGGGGGGGAAATTCCCCGGGAAAATGAAAAATTATTATACGGTGGCAAAAATATGGAAGAGAACTGTTTCCACCAACAACAGCATATGGTGAGTTAAATGAATGTAGATCCAAAAGGGCTGCATCCTTTGCCACAACAGGGGATAAATTCTGAGGCATCAAGCAACTGAAAGGCAGTCCCCGGAATGGCATCATATAAAGGCTTTTGAAGAACTAGGGCCCTTTTTGTTTTCAAACTACATTATGCAGCAAAACAGTTTGGGCACCTGCTAACGGCCCCAAAGGTAGAAACAACAAGAGTTTGTTTCCCCCCACAACAGGTATAGGACTGAGAATTACAGAAAGCCCCCCTTAGAAACCTACACACAAAGTCTGAAAATCCTCAACAGTATGAAAAAATGCCCCTTTAAAGCAAGACACTTTTTGTTAGGGGAGGATATAGACATGGGACAGGAACAATGACATGCGTTCTGTGCTTCCACATGTTGAAAAATTATAAAAAACTGAAGATGAGATTTTTAGAATTTCAGACTCTAGTAAAGGTTTTTATAGATTCAACATCACCCCTGTTTTTTTCAATGTCGGAAAAAAGGGGTTTCAAGCATTGTCCTGCTATAGCAGATTTGTTTTTTAGATCGATGGCAGGCAAATGATGGAATGGCAGGCACTGTGAGTTCTTAATATTAAAAGGAGTCTGTTGGGGTTGCATATACCCCCCACATTTTAAAAGCTATTTAAAATTTTTAAAAACACAAAAAGGGGGGGGGGGTTTTGACACGGGCTTTAAATATAGAAGCAGAAAATCACTAATCTCAGGTACTTTAAAAAAAGATGAAAGTGATGCCATTAGTGGTGCATCCCACAAAGAATATAAACATAAATAAAGAAAATCTGGATTACACTCAAATTTAAATATTTAGGCTTTTAAAAAAAAAACATGGCTCTGCTACAAGATGTAAAGGCTACAACTGGTACACAAGAAAAAAAAGGATTCGTTATAGAACATTGGGGAAAGACAGAGGTTTCCCCAATATCTAAAAACCCCCAGGGGCCCTGTACTGCTGTAGGGTAGACACCTAGAACTTAAAAAATGGAAAAAAGGACAAAAAAACACAGCAAAATGGGGCTCACAAGTAACCTCTAAGAGCCCGGGCCCGACAGGACAACAAAATAAAGTATTCTTGGGTAAACCCAATTTTTGCAAAGACAAATGTGGCTGACATGATAAGGAGATGAGTATTTTGATCATGCAAACAGACACAGACAAATCTGATGCGACAGTTTCCATGGTAAGGTTAGGGTGGAAGAAAAAAAGGGGAGACACCAAAATCCTGCTTCCAAATCACTGAGGAGTGGTTTTGGGGGGGGCTACAGGAATTGCGAATCAGCAAAGACAGAGAAAATGGCAAAACCCTGGTGACATTGTATGGAGTCCCCTTCCAAAAAGTAGTAATGGGGACAGTTTAGTTTTATTAAATTTTTCATTATCATTTCTTCCTTTTTTTATTTTGCTTATTTTTCTTATTTTTTTATTATTATTATTTTATTGAATTTTATTATTTCATCATTATTTTAATGTGACGTGCTGAGAGGCAGGCAAAGGTAGGGGAGGGAAAAAAGTGAAAAAAGCAATTCTAGCCCAATTCATAGCAAGTTTTTTGAAGCAACCCGGCAAAAGAAGACTCAGGGGAAGACAGCAGCTTTTTGTTGTCACCCCTTTATTGGGCCCCCTTGGGACATTATGCGTAGGGGTGGAAGGTCTCTCTGCCCCATTTTCATTTCAAACAAAAAAATAAGAATAATGATTGGCCTAAATTTCTCCCCCCATGACTACCCCCTTTTATTTAAAACGCCCTCAAAAGCATAGACAGCACCACCATGCCCCCACAGATTTCTGTTTTTGGGCTAAGATGGGGAAAAATTTTTCTTTTTCTCTGCATGCGGGGATTGTCTTACTGCCGGCATGACAAAACTAGACTCATTTTTATATATCAAAAAAGAACTGCATTGAAAAAATCTCTGGGAAAAATCCCTCGAGGTCCAGAAAAACCTGTCCTCTGCTTCATTGACTATCAAAAACGTTTGACAAAGTACGACCTCCGATTGTTTGATTTCTGGCAGGGCTATAAAATCGACGGGAAAGATTTCGAGTCCCCAGAAAAAATATATTGGGAAAAAAGGGGCGCCATTAGAGTCGACAATGCACATCAATATAGACCCAAACTGCAGGGGGGGTGAGGCAGGGCTGCGTATTCTCGCCCGATTTTTTTAAGTGTATAGTGAAAAAAATTTACGAAATATTTAGAATCATGGGGAATTAGTGTAGGGGGCCACAACATCAAAAACCTGAGATAGCAGAACACAGTCCTTATCGCCGCTCTGAAGAAAAACTGCAAAAGTTTTTAACAACAGTAACAGAAAAAGGGAAAAAAAAAAGGATTACACTCAATGCAAAGAAGCAGAAGCATGGTGATCTCGAAAAAAGCTGTTATACCCAATGCAACATAGTGTAAGGGAAGGAAATAAACAAGAAAAACACCTTTAAATCCCTTTGGTTGTATATAAACCCTGGGGGCAAGGTGACACAAATCAGAAGAGAATCGGTCAATCTAAGGAACTTTTAAAAACATGAAATGCATTTTTTTCCAACGTAAGTAAACCCCAAAAAAAAGATCCCGTTTTGAGGCCTAGTATGGTCCATTCTTCTGTTCTGACGTGAGTGTGGGCCCTAGCCCAAAGGGCAAGAACACAATAAAAACAGTGGAAAGTGATTCATCCGGAGAATCATAAAAAACTCATGGACAAAAAAAAAAATAATGCAGAAGTTTGGAATGGCTGGGGCAAGGATCCCTTCTCAACACCATCAGGGAAAAAAAGCTCAAATTTTTCGGCCATATAATCGGGCTGCAGACTAAGAAAATGTTTTGGGGTGGCAAAAAACTGTGAAAACAAAAGAGAGGGAAAAAAGCAAAAATTCCAGACGCTTAAATAAATTCCCAACAATAAAAAAGGCACCAACAATGGTCATAGAGGGACCAGAAAAAGGGAAAATGGAGCCATGATCTCGATGTTGCTAGGACCAGACGGACACTTGAGAAAAAAGAAGAAACTAGAAAATTTAAGCATTATGTGCATTACGCATTTAGCATAACAATTTTTTGCTGCAAATATGGGCTTTAAAGCCTCGGGTTGCTTTAACTTTTGTAATAAAACATTAAGACTTAAAACAAAACTAAATACTTTATGACAAAAAAGAAAAAAATGATATGAACCAAGTTGTAAAATTTATACTTTTTTAAACCCAAGTGTCCTTGCGAGGAATATTCATATTAAACAGTGGTGCCTAAACACGTTTCTCATTGTAAACACCCAAAAACCCTTCCTAAGCCATTCATATGATCAAAATATAACGACCTCAAATGCCCAAATTATCCATATAACATCTAAATCTTGTTTCTTCATTCAAAACCCAAAAATACCAAAATTTTAAATTTTTAGTTGCTTTGGAAAAATTCAGTTCTAATTAAAACTTGTTTACAACAAAAAAGGGTCTTAGGTAATATTTCTATGATTCAAAGGGTTTTTAGCCTTATGTTTTTTTCTATTTAAATTGAGCAATGTTTTTTTTATTAAGAATTTTTTTTCCACATTTCCCTAAATTGCACAATAGATTTTTAAAAATTTTCCCTTAAATGGGAAATAAAACGCTTTTCTAGTGGAAAGATTAGTTACCTATGTGAAACACCACATGAAAAATAGGGGAAAAAAAAATTGATTTACAAAAAAAGTAGAGACCCCATTGTGGTTGAATGAAGGAGCAAGTCAGTATTTCAACAACATATCCATGATTATGGGGAAACAAAATACTTATTAAAGTTGTTGTTATTGATTTTCTTTTCCCAAAACAGACCAACACTTGCATTTCAGGGACATACCTTGGGCCATTGTTTTGATTTTTTCAAATCATGAAGAAAATTTTTTTTTAAAAACTTAAAAATAAACATAACAAAATAAGAAAAAAACAAAATTACTTTAAAAAAAAAAAAAATCAGTTACTGAATATTTGGGAAAAAAAACATTTTGATTTAACTAAAATATAAAATACAAGTATATGTAAGTAATAACAATGACAGTTTACATAGGGAACTGAGAAAAATCATATATTTTGACCCTGCTGGAAAGGTTTTTACCAGTTTAACCTAAAATAAGTGTAGCCATGTCTACTGGTACATTATTATTATTATTATTATTATTTATTATTATTTTTATTTTATCAATATTTATTTTTTTTTCTTTTACCCTTTTCCTGTTACCCTTAGAATTATTGTGAAAATTCTAAAGGTGGTGCCAAAAAATCTGTTGAATTATTCTAAAACTCTCAAAAAAACAAACTTCCTTCATTAGTTCAAAACATTGTTACTTGGAAAATGACACAAGTGTTTCCTATCTTCTCCATGCAAAGTGCCCCAAACAAACACCCCTTTTCCCCCAATGGGGAAAATAAACCTGCACAAACCACAAAAGGAGAAAAAAAAAAACCCGCACAAAGGAAGCACGGATTTGTATGTGCATAGCCAGGTATTAACACTGTTCTCAAAAACCCAACCCTTTTCTTTCCCCTGTGTACCCCCCTGTCTGACAGTGACAACGCCCAAAAACTTTAAAACAGCAGGGATCTTAGCAATCTCTAAGGAATTTGGACAATATGAAAGTGCAGCAAGGTCCCCGCTGCTTTTTGTTCCTGAGGTAATGATCTAAAATAACAACAAACGCCATTTTTATCCCGATTACATTTGGCCATGGAAAATGAAACTGCCAGATAGAAGTTTGGTAAACAGTGTCAGAAACTGGTGCGACACATACCACTTTCTATAAACTGTTCAACTCAAGACTGTATCTGGTCAGTGGTGTTTTTTTTCTTTAAAGGAAGAAAAAGGGGGGGGCTGGAGCGTTTTTACCTATGTATTTAGACCCTTTGGGTAGTAGACAGTTTTTTTCACAATTTTGGGAAACTTTTGAATCAAAGCAATGTTAGGTAACATACTGGTTAAGAAACGATGAATTTTGGAAAGTCTGGGTAATACACATTTCTTTAAATCGAAAAGTTTTGGTTCAATTCCCCTTCCTTGTTTTTTGTGTTGGGTGTTCCCCAGTAAAAACGCAGATCACCCCGAACATGCATTTTGTCCAACTCACCACACCCAGAAATCACTGCGGGCTGCAAGGAATCAGATGTAAAACTTCCTGTGTGGCTGTTTTATTTATAATATAATAATAATGATAATAAATATTATTTTAATAATATGATGATGTATGGGATTTATTAGTGCGAATCTTGTAAAGTAAACAAATCAAAAACGCTTGGGGAAAAAATTGGGGGGGAAAATTCACCAGGTGCACCATCCCAGTCGCATGAGGGAAATGATGAACAAATGATCTGTGCCCATATCAACACAAAAAGAGGCCTGCAAGTACCTCTGGCAGTGCAAACCTCAAAAAAAATTGACTTTCTCATTTAAAACATTTACGGGTACCCTAAAAACTACGCTTAGGGCCCATGAGAGAAGTGGAAAAGATTTGCCACTTTTCCCCCCCAAACACTTGGGAGGGTGTAAAACGTAAACAAAAAAGAATTGTTAACTCGTGTATATAGGCAGCTGTACTCCACCTAGGAGTGTCCTTTTATCTCTTTCACGGGGAGCACATTTGGCAAGGGCAAGGTTTTGTCAGAAATGAGACTTGCAACACCCTCCCACAGCACAACAGCACTGCATGCAGGCCCTTTCCCTATTCTCATGTCACAGACGTGGCTGACTAAGTATCATTGTGTCCGTTGTACGAACTGAAATCCTGTAGTTGACATGCTGCTTTCGTCTTTTCTGCTGTCTGCTTTTTTATCTTCCCATGTTGTTTTTTTGTCGTTGTTAACTTTGTCGCCAGTGTGTGTGTGTTGTGGGGGGGGGGGGATTTGTGTAGAAAGAGTATCAATGAAAGTAGGAGGAAAAATACAGAGTTTTCAGGGGGAAAGTTGGAATAAGGAAAGGCAGCAGTGAGTGAGTGTACTGTAAAGTCCTTGTGGTTTCCCTAAGAGCAAGGTTGGGATTAGAGATGGTGTGCAATCATTTATGTGAGGGGTATCACTTCTTCCCTGCACTGGTATGTCATGTAGAGAGCTTGTTTATAGTGTGAGGTCATGTAACGTGTATACTGTCTGCTGTTTTATACTGTAACTGATATATTGTGGGGTATGTGGTTTTACTGGGCTATTTCTTTTAAATTTCTCATGTGATATAAAAAAAAAAGAAAAAATTGTTTGGGGTTTGAGTCTTGAAGTAGACAGAAGCAGAGAGAGAGAGAGAAAGAGAGAAAAACAGAGACACAGAGACAAAGACAAAGAGATATAGAGAGACAAAGAGACAGGAAGGACACACACGCGCACAACACACACCACACACACACACACACACAACATGTCTGTCTTTCTAAGCTGAAGTCTGGTTTTTACTCTCTGTTTTCTGTTAAACAAGAAAGGAGAGACACAGACAGACGACGACAGAGACAGAGGAGATTGACGGGACAGAAAGAAGGACGGACAGAAAAAACAGACAGGCACACAGTCAAACACTCAAACAAACAGATAGAGACGCAGTATTTGGGTATTATTTTGGATGATAATCTGTTTTTTAATGCAAACATTGATTTTATTATTTCAAAACTACCAGACAGTAACATGGTGTCTTCAGAACCCCGAATCACTCAAATGGACATGCTTTCTGTATCTTTCTGTCCCAGTGTTATTGGGTCAGTACTGTTTCAGGGAGCGGAGGAGGAGGAGGAGAAGAAGAAGAAGAAGAAGATTATTCATGTTTTTTCATGTCAATTTATGTGAAAAACTTTTTTTTTTTTTTAAAAAACACGTTCCCAAATACGGACAGCTAATGTTACTATTTAATATTTGCCATAGTGACTGTCTGTTGTTTTAAATTTTTAAATTTAATTTTTTCATTTCCTTTGATCAAAAACGTTGTCATATATATATATAATAATATATAATATATTAAAAAATATTATTATTATATATATAATATATATTTTTTAAATATATATATATATATCTTTTTTTACATAAATTTGCTAATGTTACTAGTTATATTTGCCCAATGTGACTGTAGAGGCTGCTCGCCACGGGTACGAATAACTAGAGTGTTGTTCTTTTCTTATAATTTTTTTAATTCTTTGAATAAAATAAATCTTTTTATTTATTTTTTTAAAATAAAAAGAGAGATGTAATTGTTTTCATCTTTTTTTCAAATTTTGGAAAGGGATAACCTTGATGATGGCTAAAAAAGGTCCCCAAAAAACATTTCAAATTGGAAAACCCTTGGAGGCTACCAAGGGGAAAAGGGTTTCCCATTTGTCAAGACTCCTAAAATAAAAAGATATTCTGTGAAGGGAAAAAACAAAAGGGAAAAAAAACCAATAAGATTATAAAGAAACAAAGCACTTTGCCTTGCACTAGAAAAAGCATTTCCCCTTACAAATTGAAACAAAATAAACACATCAATTGATCAAAAAGCACAGAGACATGAACACACTAAACAAAATAAAAAACAAGAAAACTGGTCATTTTGTTTAGTTTTTTTCTTTTCTTATAAAATGAAAATGATGAAATTACAGGTATTATATCCGTGATAAAAAACAAATCAACAAAAATAAACAGCAACCAACGGTAATCAGAAAAGCCTAAACTAAACCCAGCAGAAAGCCAAAAAAAGGGAACCAGAAAACCACACACGAGGGGGTGCTCAGTGTAGGGGGCCATCCCTGTCCTGCAGCAGTCACGGTCCTCCCAAACCTTGCTGCAGGATGGTTCCTTCAGGGCTGTGGGAAGACACACACTTCACAACATGCTGATACATTTCGGTTGTTTTGGACTTGTACATACCAAGCTTTAATAATGTCAGACAAGTGTTGAGATTTACCCTACCTTCCAAGTGTGAAGACCAGAAAAAAAATTCACTGGAAGAGATTTTTTCCTGTGTATTATATCTACATGCACAAACCATATATATTCTTTGGCAGAGAGCTATCCTGGGTAGACATTTCTTACATGCCGGAACCAGAAATGTTATGTGGCAGAGAATTATCATGTTTAGACATGTCTTACATGCCAAATTCAGAAATGTGATGTGGCAGAGAATTATCATGTTTAGACATATCCTACATGCCAAAACCAGAAATGTTCTTTGGCAGAGAATGATCATGTGTTGATTAGTGGAGTGTCTTCCTGGTTGAAAGTCTGGGCTCAGGATCCAGAAGATCCTCTTCAGCAGCTTGAGGAGAAGGCCCTTCTTCTAGACCAAGACTACAACTGATGTGACGTGTAATGCACAACTCATCACACAACAGGCTATTTTCAACATTATAACTGATGTTATGTGTAATGCACAACGGATCAGACAACAGGCTATATTCAACATTATAACTGATGTGACGTGTAATGCACAACTGATCACACAACAGGCTTTTTTTAACATTATAACTGATGTTACGTGTAATGCACAACTGGTCACACAACAGGCTATTTTCAACATTATAATTGTTTGTGACGTGTAATGACCAACTGAAACCACAACAGGCTATTTTCAACATTATAATTGATGTGACATGTAATGCACAACTAATCACACAACAGGCTATTTTCAACATTATAACTGATGTGACGTTTTTGTACTGACAAACTGGTCACACAACAGGCTACTTTCAACATTTAATTGATGTGACGTGTAATGACCAATGAACACACAACAGCCTATTTTTATTTTCAGGACGGGATGGCTCAGTGGTCGGAGCACTCGCTTTTCCCCAGCCAAGTTAAGCAGCCTCGAGCGTGGTTACCAGTTGGATGGGTGACCGTTTGTGGGGCCTTGGCTCCAGTACAGTTTCCCCAGTTCACCCAGCTGTAAAGGGGTACCTGCCCTCTTTAGGGTCAGGGAAGATAAAGCAGCGAGGGAGAGGAGATGGGCGCGCCCCCAATATGTGGCCCTAGAGAAATAAGGTCTTGATGCCTCGCTCCCCTACGACCTTATGGTTATGGGACTCCCTTTTCCTTTCACTACTAATATTCTGCCACTGAGGCTGTACGATTTTTTTTTGTTAACTAAACTTGAACTAATGTTTCAAATATAGAGATCAGTAATGCTTAATACAATTGTAGACTTTTTCTGTTCTTTTCATTAAACAAAGGGTTCTTTAAACCTCCAACGTGAAAATAGGGGTAAAGGGGGGGGGAGACAACATATCTCTCTATATTTTTTGTCTTCGGGATATTGAAAAATATGACGAAGACTATGAAATTCTTAATTACGGAGTAAGTGTCTGAAAAAATGGTTCATTCATTTATCAAATTTTTCATTTCATCACTCATGATTTTATTCTATTCACGCGTTCAACCGGGACATTTATTTATCAATTTATCTATCACATTTTTTTTTTATTGTCATTGCTTTATCTCTTTACTCTTTTTTTTAAATAGCACTTATCTACTTGTTTGTATATTAGGAATGTACTTTAACTTGTTTTTAAACAAGTGGCTTTTTTTATTTGCTATATGAAAACACATTTTTTTAATTCAATCATTAATCGTGTTTCGTTCCTTAGTTAAATAGCATAATCATGACATCATACATAAAAATTAATAATTATTAAGTTGAGAAATGCATACTATTCAAGTCATTGTAACAAAGCATGAGTTCTGTTGTCATGAGAAAACAGGGTTTGTCTGGCCATGAATGTAGGGCACAGGTGAAGCCACCTGATAGTACCTGTCATCTCCATCAGGTGCAACCTACCTTCAGTGTCAACCTCTTTTCCCTCATACTTCCCAGGCACACTTCGCACGTGTCGCTCGGAGGCTTTGGCCTCATGGTTGTCTGCTGTAAACAAAAATAAAATGGAGACCATTATGGTTGGTTAACTGAATACCCAGCACACACACACACACACACACACACACACACACAACACACACACATACACACTAAACTATCTTTTATAACTACTATCAACATCCTTATCATCATAATTATTTTCTCCACTTACATCAACATCAATATCAAATTCTGAAATACCTAGAAAAACATTAGCATCATAATCATCACCTCCACCCTTTTTTGTAAGGAAATCAAGAAGGGTTTTGTAACACACACTTACACACCACTCACACACACACACAACACACACACACACACACACACACACACACACACACACACCACACATGCACACACATGCACACACATGCACACATGCAGACACATCCACCTACAAACACACTCCCTCTTTTTTTTTGTCTCTCACACACACACACACACACAAAACACACACACACACACACCACCACACACCACACCACATGCATACACACACACACACACATGCAGACACAGTCCCCTACAAACACACTCTCTCTTTCTTTTTGTTTTCCACACACACACACTCACACACACACACACACACACACAACACACACACACACACACACACACACAATGTGAAATAGTTTGGCTTTCTGAAAACTCCAGTTAAAATCTGATAATCTGTAGGCCATAGTTGTTCTTGCTCCTATCAATGTTCTACCCAGGGGTAGTCCCACAAAGTGGATCACCCCTTTACTGGCAGAAGCCACCAAAGGTGTATTGTACAGACATCAAGCTTAGATAAAGTGTGAACCTGTGCCTTGGCCCTGACCCAACCTTTGACGTTCTGTATGTCAGCACAGTACCAAAGCTTACTTTGAAATGTTCAGTTTTTTTAAAAGTATGTAATGTCCATGTTTTCATCATCACCCTCATTATCATCATCATTTCTATCTGGAGTTTTGACAAGATTATTTTCAGAATTTTTGTTTACTTTTGTAAACATTGTCATTATTATCATCACCTTCATCTTTATATTCATAAACAGATAAAGAATCCCTCATCTCACAGGGACAATAGTGTGTAAAGTTCACACACACACACACACACACACACACACACACAACACACACACACACACACACAAATCTGAAACATCACATGGTGTACTGAATTGCTAGGTAACATTTCAAAGGTGTAGTCCCTTTAATTCCATTTCCCTCTGTATGCTAAAAAGACACGCTAGATTTTTAGCTGACTATAAACAATAGCAATGGCAAGGTATATGAAACAGTCCTACATGCAAGCTGTTCACCCAGTGTGTATTAATGGTCTCACCCTGATTCCCTGATGGGATGGGTGAGGCAGTTTACATTCTGGAAGACCACTGTGGTGTTAAGCTGGGAAATTTGCAACAACAGAAAAGCAGCAACAACAACAGCAACAACAGTGAAAGCAAAAACCAAAAACAACGGCAATAACAACAGCTACAAAAGAATGATACACCAAAAACAACAACAATAAGAACAAAACTTTTCTGCTATATACAGAAAAAAATTGTCATTATTAAAAACGCAGAAAAAAAAAGTAGTAAGTAGTTGTGCAGTATGGCCTAGCCAAAGAAAAAAGAACTGTTGATGATATGTGCAGTATGGAATGGCAAAGAAAGAACTAGTCAGTGATGTGTGCAGTATGGACTGGACAAAGAAAGAAAATAGTCAGGGATGTGTGCAGTATGGCCTGGCCAAAGAAAGAACTGTCAGTGATTTTGTGCAGTATGGCTGGCCCAAAAAAAGAATAGTCAGTTGATGTGTTTCGTATGGCCTGGCCAAAGAAAGAACTAGTCAGTGAGTGTGCAGTATGGCCTGGCCAAAGAAAGAACTAGTCAGTGATGTGTGCAGTATGGACTGGCAAAGAAAGAATAGTCAGTGATGTGGCAGTAGGCCTGGCAAAGAAGAACTAGTCAGTGATGTGTGCAGTATGGACTGGCAAAAAAGAATAGTCAGTGATGTGTGCAGTATGGACTGGCCAAAGAAGGAAAAATAGTCAGTGATGTGTGCAGTATGGACTGGCCAAAAAAAGTACTAGTCAGTGAATGTGTGCAGTGTGGACTGGCCAAAGAAAGAACTAGTCAGTGATGTGTGCATGTGGACTGGCCAAGTAAGGAACTAGTCAAGTGATGTGTGGCAGGATGGACTGGCCAAAGAAAGAACTAGATCGTGATGTGTGCAGTATGGCCTGGCCAAAGAAAGAACTTAGTCAGTATGTGTGCAGTATGGCCTGGCCAAAGAAAGAACTAGTCCAGTATGTGTGCAGTATGGACAGGCCAAAGAAAGAACTAGTCATGTGATGTGTGTATAATGCGCTGTCAAAGAAAGAACTAGTCAGTGATGTGTGCAGTATGGCCCTGGCTAAAGAAAAACTAAGTCAGTGATGTGTGCAGTATGGCCTGGCCAAAGAAAGAACAAGTCAGTGATGTGTGCTTTTATGGACTGGCCCAAAAAGAACTAGTCATGAATATGTCAGTATGCCTGGCCAAAGAAAGAACCAAGTCAGTGGATGTGTGCAGTATGGCCTGGCCAAAGAAGAACTAGTCTTGATGTTGTGCAGTATGGAATGGAACCAAAGAAAAGAACTAGTCAGTGATGTGGCAGTATGGCCTGGCCAAAGGAAAGAACTAGTCATGATTGTGCAGTATGGACAGGGCAAAGGAAGAACCTAGTCAGTGCTGAGTGCAGTATGGACTGGCCAAAGAAAGAACTAGTCAGTGGTGTGTGCAGTATGGCCAGGCGAAAGAAAGAACTAGTCAGTGATTGTGTTGCATAAGGACTGGACAAAGAAAGAACTATCAGTGATGGTGCAGTATGGACCTGGACAACAGGGCCCTGAAGAGCATCATCAGTGGGGTGGCATCAGAGGCAGAAAACAGGATGTACAGACAGCAGCTCACCTGTTAATCCCCTGGGAGGACCCATGAGGCAGCCTGGGAGGAAGATGAGGAAAACCACCAGCAGAATCTTCCTGGATTTCTCCATGCTTCTGGAATTGTGTGATAACAACAGTGATTATCAGAGCTGAGGTTTTCATTTACTAATGAATGTACAAAGAGACAACAATTCATGGCTAGAAAAGGGATGCTCAAAATCGCAAGCTGTTCAAGCTCATAGAAAGACAAAAAGGTTAAAGTAAAATGGAGTAATCTGTCATTTCAAAATCAAAACTTCAGTGACAAAGGTGGTGATATTCTCACCGAAATGACAGCAATATTATACAGGTGGCATGAATATAGAGGAGAACTGTTTCACACCAACAACAGCACTACTGGTGAATTGGCACGTAATGTAGATCCACAAGAGCTGCATCCTTTGCCACAACAGGGAGAAATTACTGATGGCATCAAGCAACAAGAAAGGCAGATCCTTGGAATGAGCATCATACTACGTGAGCTTTTGAAGAATCAGGCCTTTTCAGTTTTACAACTCTATATCATCTATGCAAGACAGTTTGGCAGACCTACTAATGGCCCAGGGGTAGAAGCAACACGAGTTTGGTCCATGCACCAAACAGAGATACTAGAGATCGAGGCAAATTACGAAAGAGTCACCCTTAGAAGTCTCACACACAAAATTCTAAGTTCTGAACATCCTCAACAGTATGAAAAAATGCTGTGGAAAGCAAGACACCTTATTGTAAGGCAGGATGTAGACATGGAAGAGGAACAACAGACATGCGCTTGTGTGCTTCATACACTGTTAGAGAAAATTAGACACTCTAAAGATGAGGTATTTATAACTTTTAGACTATAAGCAAGGCTTTGATCAGATTCAAACAATCACCAATCTTTATACAATGTCAAAATTGCTTTCCAAAGCACCTGATCCCTCATCATAGCAGATTTGTTTCAGATCAAAGGCAGTCAAATGATGGGAATGGCAGGCACTGTGAGTTCTTTAATATCAAAAGGAGTCTGTCAGGGTTGCATACTATCCCCAATCTTTTAAGCATATAATAGACATAATCACAATATAGGTAAACAAATCTGCCATGGGCATTAATATATGAAGCAAAAACATCACTAACCTCAGGTACATTGAAAAAGATGAAAGTGATGCGTATTAGTGGTGCATCCACACCTCAGAATATCAACATGAATGAAGCAAATCTGGATTGCATTCAAAATTTCAAATATTTAGGTTCTTTAAAAGAGAACAATGGCTCCTGTCTACAAGACGCCAAGGCTAGAACTGGTATGATCAAGCAAAAGATGACTCAGTTAAAGAACATTTGGAAAAAACAAAGAATTATGCAAATATCTCAAAACACTCATTTGCCTGTACTGTTGTATGGGTAGACACCTAGGCACTTCCAAAAATGGAAAAGGACAAAATAAACGCAGCCAAAATGGGCTCTACAGGTGACTTCTACGAGTCCAATGGACAGAGAGGGGAACAAATGAAAGTATTCTTGATGAACTATCAGTGCAAAGACAAATGTTGGCTGACATTGATAAGTGCAGACTGAGATATGTTGATCATGCAAACAGACACAGACAAATCTGATGACGACAGTTCTCCATGGTAAGGTTGAGGGTGGAAGGAAAAGAGGCAAACAACCAACATCCTGCATTGTCAACATCACTGAGGTCAGTGGTCTGGGAGGAGGGCTACAGGAGATTGCAGAACTCAGAACAGACAGAGAAAATGGCAAACCATGGTGACAATGTATGGAGCTCGTGCCAATGAGAGTAGTAATGGAGACAGTTGAGTTGCGGTTATAATTGTCATTATCATTAGTCTTACCTTTATTATTGTGCTTATTTTATCATTATTATTATTATTATTATTATTATTAATGTGACTGTGCTGAGAGGTAAGGCTAAAGTCAGGGTACAGAAAGAGTGGAACATGCAATTCTAGCAACAGCAATTCATAGCAAGTGTGTGAACAGCAACCAGGCAAAAGAAGACTCAGGGGAAGACAGCAGCTTGTGGTTGTCACCTCTTTATTGGGCCCTCTGGTAACATCTACTGCGTAAAGGGTGGAAGTCTCTCTCGCCACCATTTTCATTCAAACAGAAAGTAAGACTCACTTGGCATTGGACCTCATTATCTCCCCACATGACTTACCCCTCATTATACACGCCATGCGAAATGCATAGGCAGCACCACCATGCTCGCACAGGTTAGTCCCAGTCTGATTTAGCCCAAGATGGAGAAATTTTGTGGTTTCTCATACACTGTCAGTGGTGATGTCTTACTGCCAGCGTCAATGAAAGTAGACATCATTATTTTTATATCAAACTAAAGTAGAAAATACAAGCATTATTATGCATTACTGCATTTAGCATAACAATCATTGGCCTGCAAACTATAAGCATTTAAAGCCTCTGACTAGATAACACTTTAACAGCCTCGTGCTTTAACTTATGTAATAAAACATTAAGAGTTCAACAAAACTAAATACTTTATTACTAAAAAAAAAACAAAAAGAAGGAATGAACCACAGTCTTTATATACCAATACATAATATTAACAGAGATGCCCATGAGGGGGGATATCATAATTAAACAGTGGTACCAAAACACTGTTTCCCTCATCTGTTGAGGACTCAGCAAAGCTTCCTAAGCTGTTCATGTGATCTCGAACGTATAAAGATCTTTAATACCACAAATTGTCCATACTAACAATCCCCAAAACATGTATACATTTCATATCAAAACCGCAAAACATACCATAGGTTAAATTTTATGTCTGCATTGGCCAAAATTGAGCCTCAATAATTCAAACTTTTGTACTACAAAGAATGGCCTTAGGCTAATTACTAGATTGAAAACGTTTTGTATGTCTTATGATCTATTACTACGTAATAAGAGCTATGTTTTGTTTACCTAAGTAAATTTGTTTTCCACATGTTCCTCAATTGCACAATATATTTATTAAAGTTTCCTTACATAGAAAATAGACACTGCTTTCTCACTGCTCTGATCAGGAGTAGGGTCCTTCTGTCCTACGAGCACATCGATCTACCAATCAGGCGAAAATCTCTGACTTCACACATCACAATACATATCGTCAGACACACACCCTGTCTATTGATGTATTGTAGCGCGAGCAGTACACAGTACAAGCAAAATCATCAGTACACTCCCAACAATCATATCCTCCTCAATGCGCCGCACCTCACACTGACATTCGTCATTATCTCGAATACATATATCCTCTCCACTCTGATCAACCAGACTGCGCTTCACTCTTTCATTAGAACCATACTCGGCAATATCAATTGAATTTATTTTTTTAACACATAATTACAAGGTACTACAATTCACTTGTATACGAACTAAACTATCTATCTCATAACGTAAACAAAATAAATAAAATACAAACTAATCAGTTTCAAAATACAAATAAATCAGTTACATCAGAATATTGGAAAACACACACATTTAGATATTATATTAAATATAAAAACAAGTATATAGTAAGCATAATAACAATGACAGTTTACATAGGGAACTGAGAAAACTCATATATTTTGACCATGCATGGTAACGGTTTCAACAGTTTAACCTTATTAATATTATTATTATTAATACTATTATTATTATTATTATTATCATCATCATCATCATCATCATCATCATTATTATTATTATTATTATTATTATTTTCTTGTCACTATTCCTGTTATCATTAGAATTATTGTGTATATTTCTAAAAGGCTGGATACTAAACAAATCTGTTGAATTTATTCTATAACTCTCAAGAAACAAACTTCCTTCATTATTTCAAACCATTGTTACAATGGAAAATGTCACACAAGTGTTACCTATCTTCATCCATGACAAAGTGTCCACACAACAAACCCCTCTCTCCACCAATGGAGAAAACAACTCCTGTACAAAGGAAGCATAGATTATGTTATGTGCATAGCCAGGTATTAGCAGCTGTTTCTACAACCAACCTTGTCTTCCACTGTGTTACCACTGTCTACTGTGACTAACAGCCAGTCCTTTAAATAAGACAGCAGGGCACTCTTAGCAATCTCCAAGGTGAATTTAAGTCAACACTTATGGAATGCCAAGCATAAGGCCCCAACCCTGTGTTTCTCTTTCTGAGGTCATGATAGAAACAGCACAACAGCACAGAGTATCTGCTTTGCAGGCAGGATTCAAATTACATACAGTCACCAATATAAAACTAGTAGTTAGCATGCAAGTAGTAAACAGCATCAGAAACTGGTGCCACACATACCACTACTATACAACATGTTCACAACATACAAGACTGCTGTCTGGTCAGTGGGTGTTTATTACATGAAAGGAAGAAAGGAAGGGGTGGGAGCTGTTTGTACCCTATGTATTTGGACTCCTTTTGAATGTTGACAGTTTTGTTCACAATTGGAAAACATTTTGAATCAAAGCAATGTTACATAACATATCTTGCTACAGGTACAGGTACATTGGCTGTCTACAGATAACACACCTGTCTGGAAATAAAAAAGTGGTGGGATCAATTCCCCTTCCTTGTTGTTGTGGTTGGGTGTTCCCCAGCTTAACACTGCAAGAGCCACCCAGAACATGCATTCTGTCCAACTCACCACACCCAAAAATCACTGCAAGGCTGCAAGTGCACACCAGATGAGAAATCTTCCTGTGTGGCTGTTTTTGAGTACCATGTCATATAGGCAGCTGTACTCCAACGTCAGGAGATATCTCCGTATATTCTCTTTCACTGGAGAGCAGTTTTGGCAATGGCAAGAACCTGTCAGTAATAAAGACCGTGCCACACACCTCTCCTCCCCAGCACCACGCACTGCAATGCAGGCCCTTCTTATTCAACACTGTTACAGACTGTGGCCTGAGCTAAGTAATCACTGATGTCCAGCTTGTATGAACTGAAATCCCTGTAGTCTGACAGTGCTCTTCTCTGTCTGTCTGTCGCATTTTTCAGTTTACTATATTTGGTTCTTTTGTGTCAGTTTGTCTACACATTTTTCCCACCATTTTGTGAGTGGTCAGGGGGGGGTGGGTGGAGGGTTGTGTCGATCCCATGGTCAGCGAGAGACTTATAACGAGTACCAAGAATAAGTGATCACGCTACACGAGTTACAGGGGAATAACGTGTGGAATAAAGGACAACAAATGAAAGTTTTTCTTGATGAACACTTTATGCAAAGACAAATGTTGCCTGACATTGATAAGTGCAGAATGAGATATGTGATCATGCAAACAGACACAGAAAAAATCTGATGATGACAGTTCTCCCAAAGGGAAGGTTGAGGGTGGGGAAAGGAAAGAGGAAGCCACCAAAATCCTCATTGCCCAAAATCACTGAGGTCGTGGTCTGGGAGGAGGGCTACAGGAATTAGAACTCAGCAAGGGCAGAGAAAAATGGCAAACCCTGGTGACAATGATGGAGCTCCTTCATGAGAGTGGGGATGGAAATTTGAGTTGGGTATTTAAAATGTCATTATCATTATTTTTACCTTTATATTGTTTTATTGTTATCATCATCATCATCATCAATATTCTTACATATTTTTAAATATCACTTTTTATTATTTAATTATTATTATTATTATTATTATTATCATTTTGACTGTGCTGAGTGGACAAGGCTTAAAATCAGGGTACAGAAAGAGTGGGAAAATGCAATTCTAGCAACAGTAAATTCATAGCAAGTGTGAACAGCAACAGGCAAAAGAAGACTCAGGGAAGACAGAGCTTGTGGTTGTCACCCCTTTATTGGGCCTCTGGTACATCTACTGCTGTAGGGTGGAAGGTCCTCTCGCCACATTTTCATTCAAACAAAAGTAAGACTCCACTGGCATTGGACCTATTTTTCCCACCAATGACTACCCCTCTATATATACACGCCATGCAAAATGCATAGGGAGCACCCCCATGCTCGCACAGGTTAGTCTGATTTACCCCAAGAGGGTGGAAATTTTGTTTTTTCTCATACCCTGCCCATGGTGATTTTTTTTACTGCCAGCGAAATGAAACTAGACATTTTTAATTTTATATAAACTAAACAAGAAAAAAACAAGCTAATTATGCATTACTGCTTTTAGCATAAAAATCTTTGGCGGGAAAAAACTATGGGCTTTTTAAAGCCTCTGACTAGATACATTTTTTAAACCTCAGCTTTAATTTTATGTAAAAAACTTTAAAGAGTTCCCCCAAAACTAAATATTTTATTACAAAAAAAAAACCCAAAAAGGGATATCCCACAGTTTAAAAACCCAAATACAAATTTTTAAACCCCAAGCCCCCTTTTGAAAGGGATATTCTTTAAAAAAACAGTGGTGCCAAACCCACATTTTTCTCATCTTTTTGGGGACCAGCAAATTTCCCTAAGCGTTAATGTGATCCGAACGTTTTAAAGTCTTAATACCACAAATTGCCTACTAAATCCCCAAACCCTTGTATTAAATTCAATAAAAACCCCAAAAAACCATATTTTTAAAATTTTTTGTTTTTCCTTTTGGCCCAAAAATTTGGGGCTAAATAATTCAACTTGTTTAAAACCCAACGAAGGCCCCTTAGAAATTACTATGTTTGGGAAAGGGTTTTTTGTATTCTTATGATCTATTAAAACTTAATATGAGCTATGTTTTGTTACCTAAGAAAATTTGTTTCCACATGTTCCTCAATTGCAAAAATAAGATTTAAATTAAAAATTTTCCCCTTTCATGGAAAATAGAATTTCTTTTTTTAGTTTTTAAATTGGGGTACTATGTGTAGAGCAACATGTTTACAATAGGCGAACTTATTGTTTTAACAACAAAAATAGAAAACCCCTCTTGTGGTTGAAAGGGAAAATTCAATAAACTCAAAATTTCAACAATCTTACCCCCAATGGGCAAACAATATGCTTTTTTTAAATTTTATTTTAATGATTTTTTTTCCTAAATAAACCCAAATTTTTTTGAATTTAAGGAACGAAAACTAGGCCTCTGGACTGAAAATGACAGATCCTGAATAAAATTTAGGGCCACCTTTCAAACTTTGGAAAAAGGGTTACAAGTATTGCCCCAAAACAGTGAAAAAGATGACGCAAAAAATTGAGGATTTTAAAGAAAATTTAAAAAGGAAAATAAAGAAATTTGAAGTCTCAAGATATCAGAAAAATAATGGGTGACCTCAACTCAAAGGTGGAAAGGGGAAAGAGAAACCACGTTCCCCTTTTTGGAATAGGAGTGGGGAAAAGAAAGAGGAGAGCGGCTCATGGAAATTTTTTTTGCAAGGAACAAAAGCTGGCTGTCATGAACACATGGTTTAAAAACCCAAATCCAAGAAAAATCGGGACGGGGAAAACCCCTGACGACAGAACCAGGAATAAAATAAATTACATCCTGATTCAAGAACGCTTCCATAATCTAAAACATTTTGAAAAGTCCATGCCGGGGGTGCAGACGGGAAGTGATTATGTCCCAGTTTTCGGGCCCAATGCGACTAAAATTAAAAAGTTGTCAAAACCCAAAAAAACCCAAAACGCAAAATGAGCATGCTCCAAATTTGACGGGGGAAATCAAAAAAAAATACAAGATCAAATTTGGGAAAACAAATTCGAGGGCCCTAGATCAACTCACCACCCCGGGAAAAAAAGGGCAGATGAAAAAAATTTAGCATAGCGGGAAAGGCAAAAGAAAAATTCCCAGTAAAAAATAAAAGAAACAAAAAAGGGGGATGAGCCCGAGTTTTTAAACCCCTAATGGAAAACAAAAAAAGGAAAAAAGTAGATGAAAAGAAGTTTTAAAAAACCCCGAAAAACCCGGGTTTTAAAAAAAAATGTAATAACCCAAAGGGAAGAAGGGTTTTAATTGCAGTGCAAAAAATTGAAAAAAAATGAAAATTTTGATAGCAAATTTATGCAAAAAAAAAATAAAAAAATGTGACGGGGAAGAAATCATCTGAAAAAAGGGTTGTATAAAATTCAAGAGATGGGATATACTCATAAAAAGAAGATATTTTTAACAGGTGGTCAGAAAACATCGAGAAATTATACCCGACGACGAGGTCCCCCTTTTTTTAATTAAACAACGAAGATGGCCACATAATCATTGGGAAAACGAAGTGAGACATGGGCCCCAGCAAGATGAAAAATGGTTTAAAGGGGCCAGGGCCTGATGATATCCCCTCTGAATTGATTAACCCCGGTAAGTGGGAATTAAAGGAGACAAAAACTACTAAACAATTTTAAAAAGACCCCCCGGGGAGATTCCGAAAAGGGTAAGGGAAAAAGTATCTACATTTCGATCCCTAAAAATGGGTACAGCTTAATGTGACCAATCGTACAATCCGCCCGATGAGTCACCCACCCAAAATTCTTTTACGAAAACCTGAAGAAATGAGAAATTTAAAAAACTCCCGAAAAAAACAAAAGCAATTTGGATTCATGGCAGGGCAAAAGGGAACAGAAAGCCCTTTTTCGCATTGAAAAAATCTCAAAAGGAAAAAAAAAATCCCTCAAGGTTTCCCGAAGACCTTTTACCTCTCTTTATTGAAATATCCAAAAGGGGTTCGACCCAAAATACAAAACTCCAATTTTTTGTTTTTCTGGGGGGGGTTAAAAAAAATCGACGGGAAAAAAACTTCGAGTCCCCCAGAAAATATAAAGGGAAAAGGGGGCAGCCAAATTGAGTTCCCCCCCCGACAAAGTCAATTTTTAAAACCCAAATTTTCGGGGTGTGAGGGGGGGCCTTGGGGTTCTCGCCTGATTTATTTTAAGTAAAAAATTAAAAAAAACCAAAAATATTGGGAAAACCGAGGGGGGTTTTGTGTAGGTGGGGCCCCCCCAACAAAAAACCCGAGATAGCGATGACACAGTCCTTATCGCCGACCTGAAGAAAAAAAGCAAAAAATTATAACAAAAAGTAAACGGAAAGCGAAAAAAAAGGATTACAGTCAAGCAAAAAAGACAAATCAGGGGGAACTCGAAAAAAACTGTTTTTACCACAATTTCAAAAATTTGCCCGAAAAAAGAGAGAAACAGCAAGGGAAACACCTTTTAAAAACCTTTGGGTTTTTCTTTCACCCGGCCCGGGAAGTGTGGGCACAGAAATCAAAAGAGAATCGGTCAAAAAAAAGGGGAACTTTTAACAACATGGGAAAACTTTTTACCCAAAATAAGATTTAAATCAAAACAAAGTCCATTTTTGAGGGGCCCACGAAGGGCCCCTTTTTCTGTTTCGGTTTTAGAGGGGGGGGACCCCAGCCAAGGACACAGAAAAAGCAAATAGAAGCAGTGGAAATGTTTCATCCCGGGGAATCATGAAAATCTATGGGACAAAAAAAAAACTAAAGCAAAAGTAATGGGAAAAAGGCCCGGGTACAAAAGAAACCTTTTTTTAACACCCTCAGAGGGAAGACAGCCAATTTTTTTCCCATAAATCACTGCCCGGGTGGGGAAACTGTTATGGAGTGGCAAAATCTGTGGAAACAAGACAAAAGGAAACAACGAACAAAATTTACAAAAGCTTAAACAAATTTGCAACAAAAAAAGAGGGCCCCCAACAAAGACACAGGAAAGGGGCCAAAAAACCGGGAAAATGAGACCATGATCGTGGATGTCTGCAGGACCAGACCGGACACTTGAAGAAAAAGAAAGAACTCAGGCCATATCATTTGAATTTTTTTTTTTAATTATTAAGATATTTCATGTAGAAAACATTAAAAATAACATAAACAAAATAAATAAAATACAAACAAATCAGTTTCAAAATATAAATAAATCAGTTACATCAGAATATTGGAAAACAAACACATTTAGATATTATACTAAATATAAAATACAAGTATATAGAAAGCATAAGAACAATGACAGTTTACATAGGGAACTGAGAAAACTCATATATTTTGACCATGCATGGTAACAGTTTCAAAAGTTTAACCTAACACAAGTGTAGCTATGTCTACCTGGATGCTTTAAATTATTATTATTATTATTATTTTCATTATATTATTTATTTATTATTATTTTCTTGTCACTATTCCTGTTATCATTTTGAATTATTGTGTAAATTACTAAAGGCTGGATGCCCAAAAAGATGTGTTAAATCTATTCTAAACTCTCAAGAAAAAAACCTTCCTTCATTGTTCAAAACATTGTTACATTTGGAAAATGTCACACAAGTGTTACCTATCTTCATCCATGCAAAGTGTCCACACAACAAACCCCTCTCTCCCACCAAAGGAGAAAACAAATCTGCCAAAGGAAGCATGGATTATGTTTGTGCATGGCGAGGGTTTTTAACAGCTGTTCTACAACCAACCTTGTCTTCCACTGTGTACCACTGTCTGACAGTGACGAACAGCCGTAACTTATATATAAGACAGCAGGCACTCTTAGCAATCTCCAAGGTAATTTGAGACACATATGAAATGTGCAGCAAAGGTCCCTGTAGTGTTTATAGATTATTTGTATTCAAGGAAACAACTGTCACGTGGTCATTATTATTCATCTTTATGAGTTACATACCTTTTTACTGTTACTATGGTATTCGATCATCAAGCTAACGAACGATCTTAAATTTTGGTCGCTCTATCATAAACTGAGTTTGTTTACATCTATCGATGTAGCGAATGAATCGGATCACAAACACTACAAACATACTTTGGCGACGAGGATGGTGAAGGAATTGGCTACAAACGTCTTTTCCCTTCAAGCTGAATCAAGATTGAAATTTTTGTATGTACTAGACTCAGTTAGTCTATGTTTAAAGTTAAAACGAATTTTTCATGGTTTACTGCACTTCCCACGTATCCTCCTTTCGACTGTTTCAAAAGCAGAGCTATCCGATGGCAGAAATGGGTATCAAGACTAAAAAATTTATTTTTGTAGCCTATAATATTCAAAATGATCATCGGCAAAAAGCTCTTCTCTCACCTATGCTGGTGATGACCTAAATGATATTGTGGACACTTTCACTGATGAACAGGCCCATCCTACGGGTGGTGAAACTCATTTTCAAAAGCTTGCTGATGCTATCACTGAACATTTCAATCCTCAAACTAATTAGAATTCCAGAAGTACATTTTCCGTCTTTGTGAACAGAAAGGTGATGTAGATGACTATTATGGGGAACTAAAACAACTGGCAGAAAACCTGTGGCTTCAATGATCCAGATGCAGAAATTAAATCTCAGTTTTTTGCAGGCTGCCGAAGAAAACAAGGTACGTGAAAAGGGACTAGCAACTCCTGCCATGACTCTTAAAAGACTTGCTTACATATGCCCGCACACTAGAGCTCACATCAAAGCAAGCTAAAACAATGGCTACATCAGCAGAATACATCATGTTTCTTTCCCCAAAATCACATATCATCATCGTCATCATGACCAACGTCATCAACCTTCTACCTTGTCGTAACTGTGGGGGTGAATGGCCTCATCAGAGTGGACAGAGATCTTGTCAGCATACAATAAACGCGCAACAAATGTTCAAAGTTGCATCACTTTGCATCAGTGTGCCGTTCTAGTGGTGGTGCAATAGCAAAATCTTCACCAAAAGCACCCAGCTGGAAAAAAATCTAAAAAATCACACATCCACCTGGTCAACGACAGTAAATGAGGATGCAGAAAAAACCAACACTATTGAGATTGATTCTTACCAAATCCTGATGACATGAATATGTTTTCACAACACGTAGCTCCTGTGAACTACCACTTTTAATGTCTCCATCAATGAACACACATTCTCATTCCTGGCAGTTTCTGGTGCTTCTATCAACCTGCTATCTAAACAAGATTTTGAAAAACTCAACCAAAACTATGCTACAGCCTTCTAGCAAGCGAGTGGCAGCATATGGCAGTAAGAATCACATTCCAGTACTTGGTGCATTCGATGCGGTTTTAAACTACAGTAACACTAGTACGACTACTACCATATTTTTTGGGTACCAGGCACTGAACGACCAATTCTGTCTTGGAAAACATCTCAAGCACTTAAACTATTAAGCACTGTTAACCCATGTCAGTCAGTGAAATGAACAGCTGAAAGAGGAATACTCTGATCTATTCTCTGGTCGGGGTTTGCCTGAATAATAAACCAGTCCATTCCCACATTGATCCAGAGGTTCAACCAGTTGCCCAACCATATCGACGTGTCCAATTCCCTGTGCGCAAGGACATAGAAGAACAATTGAAGAAAGATGAAGGCCTTGGCATCATTGAAAGACGAGTGGACCAACACCATGGGTGTCCCCCTTTGGGCGTTGTTCCAAAACCCAAGCAACCTGGCAAAGTCGTGTTTTTGTGGATATGCGAGCTGCAAATCGTGCTATTCGTCGTGAACGCCATGCAACTCCAACACTTGATGAACTGAAGACTATACTTTCAGGGGGTCAAGTATTCAGCAAATTAGATCTGAACCAAGGATACAATCAGCTAGAGTTGGCGAAGAATCTCGCTATATAACGACAATTTGCTACTCATCTTGGTCTCTACCCATACCGTCGTCTCTTCTTCGGAGTGAACTCAGCCAGCGAGATCTTCCCCAAAAATCAATTCGCCAAGCACTCTCAGGCCCCCAGGTAGTCGTCAACTCAGTGATGATATCTGTGCTTTGGCTCATCACAGGCAAACATGACAACAACCTACACAACTTATTCGAGAGACTCCGGTCAAAACAACTGACGCTCCATGGTGACAAGTGTGTTTCAACAAAACATCACTTGAATTTCTTGGCATTATCTTCGGAAGAAGATGGCATCAAGCCCAGTCAAGACAAACTGAAGAACATCCTTGACCTTCCAACTCCTAAGAACGCAACAGAAGTCCGAAGCCTTCTTGGCATGATGAACTTTTGTGGTTCCCATCATATTCCCAACTACGCTTCCCTGACATATGATCTGCGGCAGCTAACAAAGAAAAGCAAATCCTTGGGCTTGGACAAACAAAACATGATGCAGCACTGACCAAGCTGAAAACTGCTCTGAGTGAAGCAACAACTCTTGCATACTTTTATCCAAGGAAGCCACCAACATCTACACTGACGCAAGTCCCGTGGGTATATCTGCAGTGCTCACTCAAGAAGGCCGAATCATTCAATATGCAAGCCCAGCTCTATCACCCACAAGCAAAGAATTCCAAACTGAGCGAGAGGGACTCGCCATTGTGTGGTCATGTGGGAAATTTTCCACATCTTCATTTTTGGTGCTCCTTTCACGGTCCCACTGATCACAAACCCCTTAGTGCCATGTTCAATAATCCTCGAGCTCAACTATCAGCCCGTCTTGAACGTTGGATCATGCGACTGCAACCATATGAAATAACAGTTTGTCTAAACGCCCTGGTGCTGACAATCCTGCAGATTACCTGAGCCGCCCCCCAGTCCAGCAACTTCTAACAGAGAGCAAGAGAAGGATGCAGAGGATTATGTGCACTAGTGTGACTACCTCAACGCCTAAAGCAATGACCATCACTGAATTGCTGGGGAAAACAGCAAAAGATACAACACTGACTGCTGTGATCCAAGCCATGCTCACTGACAAGTGGTACAACAAAGGAGAGGAAATCAACACACAGACATTCATAGTCTCTACCTTTGCCGTCATGAATTTCACTGGCTCACGTTTCCCGGGGCATTATTCTGAAAGGCCATCAGTTTGTCCTGCCTACATCACTTCACCAGAAAGCCGTGAATATTGCTCACCCCGGTCATCAAGGTGTTGTCAAAAACAATTGCACTGTTGCGTGAAAAAGTCTGGTTCAAGGCATGCAACCTCTTGTTGAACACACAGTCAGGAACTGTATGACTTGCCAAGTGGCAACACCCAAAAAAACCCCTTTGAACCTCTCCAGATGTCTGAACTACCCAATGCACCATGGACCGAGCTGTCCTGTGATTTTGGGACATCTTCCAAATGGAAAATATATCCTGGTTGTCACTGATGAGTACTCCAGGTACCCCATAGTGGATGTGCGGACTAAACATCAGCAAACACCGTTATTCCACACCTGGACAAAATTTTTGCTGAGTTTGGCATTCCTGAAATCCTGAAAACGAAAATGGACCCCCCTTAAAATTTCTCACAAGTTATAGGGGATAACATGTGGAATAAGGATAGGCAGTAGTAAGTGAGTGTACTGAAAAGTCTATTAATTTTGTGGTTACACTAAGAGACAAGGTTGGATTAGAAATCGTGTGCAACTTATTTACGTGAGGGGTATGTGTTTTGGATTGTTAACCTTTTCCCTGTTTTGTGCTAGTTAGGTTTTTCCCACCAGCTGATATGCTTTCTTGCTATTGTTGTTCTTGATGTTCTCTTCAATGTCTTGGCACTGTCACCGATCCATTTCTCTTTGCCTCCGTTATGGACTTTCTGATTCTTTTGTTGACTGCCCTATATTGTTCTGCTCTTTCTTTTGTTTCATTTTTCTTTTTTTTCAAATCTCTACCCTTGTCGAATAGTTGTAGGAAGTTTGGTGTGACCATGGGTTTGTTTTTCTGGTCAGTGTTTGCCAAGAAGCTCGCTTGCTGTTTCAGTCACTGCTGTATTGAAACTATTCATCAGTGTATCTATGTCTGAGTCTATCACAGTGAGTGCTGCAAACTTTCCACCTATCCTTGCTTGAAAAATTTCTACTACCTCTGGGTCCTTCAGCTTCTCGAAGTCAAATTTGATCCTGATGTTGTTCCGCTTGTGGATTTTCTTTAGACGTAGTCGGAAAGTCATCATCACAAGAAGTGTCTCACTGACGACCAGGATATTCTGAACAGATGGACAGAATACTGCTTCGACCTGTATAACTATAGAACCGCAGGAGATCCAGAAGTCCTTAATGTACCCGCAAGCAAAGACACAGACTGTCACCCTATCCTCCGAGAAGAAGTGGAAACAGCAGTCAGATCTCTGAAAAAGGGGAAGTCAGCAGAGGCTAACAACATTCCAGCTGAGTTGGTTCATGCTGGAGGGGAAGCCATGATCAGCGCCCTACTAAGAATCTGCAACAAGATCTGGCAGACAGGAAAATGGCCAACACCATGGACACAGTCACTCATCATCACCCTCCCCAAGAAACGAAATCTACAACAATGCCATAATTACCGCACAATCAGCCTCATATGCCACCCAAGCAAGGTCATGCTGCAGATAATATATGAATAGACTGAAGTCACAAGCGGAGCCATCCTTGCTGAGGAACACGCAGGTTTCAGAGCAGGGCGCAGCACAACAGAAACAGATATTCAACCTCAGAATACTATGTGAGCGGTACCTTCAACATCAACAAGACCTTTACCACGTATTTATCGATTTTAAGAAGGCATTTGACAGGGTGTGGCATGCAGCTTTGTGGGCAACCATGAATTTGTACAGCATCAATGCAAACCTGATCAGAGTCATCAAACAGCTGTACAGGGAGGCCACCAGTGCAGTGTACTACAACAACAACATTGGAGAATGGTTTCGAACAACAGTTGGAGTAAGGCAGGGCTGTCTACTCTCACACCACTCTTTTCAACATCTTCCTTAGAGAGAATCATGGCTGATGCACTGGAACATCACGAAGGATCAGTCAGCATTGGTGGCAGAACGATCACAAACCTCCGCTTCGCAGATGACATTGATGGAATAGCAGGATCAGAAAAAGAGCTTGCCAGCCTAACAGAACACTTGAATAAGGCCTCCAAAACATACGGCATGGAAATCAGTGCAGAGAAGACCAAACTGATGACTAATAACACCAAACAGCATTAGCACTGATATCAGGATTAATGACCAGAAGCTGGAAACAGTTCAAAGCTTCAATACCTGGGAGCCATTGTATCAGACTAGGGATCCAAGCCAGAAGTAGTATGCAGGACTGCACAGACAATAACAGCTTTGTCAAAACTAAACACATCTCGAGAGATAAAATATCCACTTCTCCAAGACGAATCGCTCCTTGTCATTCATATCTCTGTATGCTTGAATCATGGACTCGATGCAGATTTGCAGAGAAGAGTACGCGGTGGAGATGGAGCTTCGGACTCCTTGGCATCTCTACAAAACACATATGCAACGAATGCGCATAACAGAATCCAGAAACCATTGGACCTATGAACCTTCTAACGATTGTGAAAAGTGTAAACTTAAAGGGTAGGGATTGCAAGATAAAGCTTGTCAAGACGTTTAGGCATCTCCTAGAAGAGAAACAGCAATGAAAGAGC
This sequence comes from Rapana venosa, assembly GCA_028751875.1. NCBI lineage: Eukaryota > Metazoa > Mollusca > Gastropoda > Neogastropoda > Muricidae > Rapana > Rapana venosa. The sequence continues at coordinate 33,828,146 of CM054164.1, forward strand.
TGTGAATAACATCAGAATCAGCATAACTCAAACCCTGAAACTCAGAACGATGTGGAATGAGGAATGTGTGATCTTTATCAACTTCGACTAGGGACAGTTAGATAGATAGATAATTGTGTTCTCATCCTTGCACGGTCATGTCATGGAGAGAGCTTGTTTATAGTGTAATACTGTAACTGATATATTATGGCTTATGTGGTTTCATGGGTGGATTTTATTTACCCTTTCCCATTTTACCCGCCATAGCACCCCCTTCCCGCTCACCCACATATATTTATACCCCCCCCCCCCAGCCCGCCTGACCTCATTTCAGCCTAGTGGGGAATTTCCCTCATGCACTAAGCTCTACCTAGTACACGCACACTATGAATGAACATTCCACTGAGGTCAGCATAAACTAAGGAAGGAATGGGCACCACATTCAGTGCTACACAGCCTCCCGTTCACAAGAATTTGGCCAGTAACTGGCTCTGTCTTTTCCACAATTTCTTGTAGCTAAAAGTGGCAGCAAAGATTGAGGATACCATTTGGGAGGAATATACTGATGTGGAAATTGAAGCTATTTTGGCTCAAGTTTGAACAGTTTGAAAGAGAATAAAATGTTGCATCCGATGTTGAAGTAGATGTAGAGGAAGGAGATGAAAAAGGAGAAAGTAGTGAGTTGGAAAGTGATGCTGAGGATAACATTCCGTTGGCTTCAAAGCAGACGACATGGCCCGGTGCACAAGTGCCTTGCACAGTGCAAGACTTCACGATGCTGACTGGGCCAGCACAAACTCTCCCACTGAATACCAAGCCCTTAGATTACTTTGTTTTGTTTGTGCCCCATCATTTTTTTCAAACTGCAGCGGATGAAACAAACAATTACGCCAGGCAAAAGATCGCAGTATAAAGGCTTAGTCATAGATCCATTATGTACGGAAACAACACCTGAGGAAATTAGGGCTTACCTGTCAGTTTTGATCATGATGGGGATCAAGCGTTTGCCAAGGCTTCATCTTTATTGGTCTACTGATTTGAGATTTTCTGAGTCATGGATCAGAACTATTATGACGAAAACCAGATTTATCAAAATTAATCAGTATTTTCACCTGAGAAACACGCCAACACACCTGGATGTGACACTGGGCTGTGACACCTGCATTGTGACAGCCATGTAACTGGCTACTGGTGAAGGACACACTAGTGTGTTTGTAAATAGTAGGCGTGAGCATATATTTGTAAATAACGTATATATGCGCATTAGTCAACATTGTTTTCAATATTTGAATACTTTCCACTCAGAAAATGTAAACTTAGTGACAGTAATTTTGTGACAAGTGTGAATGTTTGATTGGATTACCATGGCGGAAGATGTGATGGAGGGCACATTCAGGCAAGACCACAATTTTTTTTAATCACATAGGTATATTGTGCATGTTAGAGGGTAGTTGTAGTCTAACAGCATGATGTCACTGCAATGTTACCTTTACTTGGTGACAAAGAGGGGACAGGGGCAGACCATGTAGGTGGGCACACACTTGGGGCAGAAAAAAGTATGACCTTATATGAAACTTGGCCAAAATAGACTGCTCTTCAAACAATAGAACTGTCAGGACTTTAATAATATAATAATAAAAAAAAATAAAAAAATAATTTTTAAAAAATTTATAGCGCTGAATTTTGTAAAGCAACAAATAAAAGGGGCCCAGACTTTTTTTAAAAGGGTGTAAGCTTTTTTTAAAATTTTGTCATCGTTCCCAGGCACAAAAGGCCCCTTCTTTCGAACAGGGAACAGTTTAAAAGTTGCCAAGAGTTCTGCAGCGTTCACATACTATGTGTACTTGAGGACCTTATTCTCTTATAAAAAAGGCTTAATTTTCGAATAACGAGAGTTTTCCTGTAAGAAAGCGAATGGAAAGGTTTTAATTTCCATGGAATAAACAAAAAGAAGAAAAAATTGTTTTGGGTGAGTCTTGAGGTAGCAGAAGCAGAGAGAACAGAGAGACAGCAGACAGAGACAGACGACAAAGACAGACAGAGACGACAGACGAGACAAAGACAGACAGAGACAAAGACAGACAGAGGACCCCTCGACAACACAACAGACAAGAGAGACAAAGACAGAGAATATAGAGACAGGGAAAAGAGAAGGAAGGACGGCACGCACACCAACACATGTCGTCTTTTAAGATAAAGCTGGGTTTTTTCCCCCGTTTTTTTTAAAAAAGGGGGTACCGAGAAATGAGACAGACAACGAAGACAGACAGACAGACTGACAGGCAAAAGGCAGACGGACAAAGAAACAGACGGGGCACACAGTCGGGCATCAAAAAAACAGATAAGCAGCGTATTTGGCATCATTTTTGTTTTTTTACTGCAACACTGATTTTATTTTTTTAAAAACTACCACCAGTAACAAGTGCTTCAGAATCCTGAATCACTCAAAATGGAATGCTACATGCTTTATTCTACCCAGCGTTTTTGGGGTCATAGCTTCAGGAGGGAGGGGAGGGGGAGAAAAGAAGAAAAAGAAGAAGAAGAAAAGAAGAAAAGAAAAGAAGAAAAACAAAACAACAAGAACAAGAAAAAAAGAAGAAAAGAAAAGAAAAAGGGAAAGCAGGGGAAAGATTATTCATGTTTTTTCAATTCAATTTATGTGAAATTCTTTTTTTTTATAAAAACCCAGTCCCATGTGTAGTATGCATATATTTTAATATATTTTAATATATTTATATATTAAAAATAAAATAGAAGAAAATAAAACATACATAAACAACAACATTAACATCATATTACTGGATATGTTAATTTTAAAGTTTTATTTCTCACATGTGAGTAATGTCTGTTTTTCTTTTGAATTAAATTTCTTTTCCTTTGATCAAAAGAAGGGGTCATATAAATATATTTATATTTATTATAAAAAATATATATATTATATAAAAATTATATTTATATGTATATTTAATATAATACTGAATGTGCTAATGTTATTTTGTTAAAATTTCCCCCAATGTGACGTGATTTGCTCACTCACAGAAAAGAAAAACTGAGTGTTTTTTCATTTCTTACTAATTTCTTTTTTTTCTTGAACAAAAATCATTACTTTTATTTTTTAAATAAAAAGCAAGATTGTAAGTGATTCATATTATTTAAAATTTGGAAAGGGACTACCTTGATAGGGCTAAAAAAGGTCCCCACACAACATCTCCATTTTGGAAAACCTTGGGGGCTACCAAAGGGAAAGGTCTCTTTTTTCGTCAGAGATCCTAAATAAAAAAGAAATTTGTAAAGGGAACACAAGAGAAAAAACAAATAAGATTTAAAGAAAAAAAGCAATTTGTCTGTGATTTGACAAACACTTCTTTTTTTAAAATTGAAAAAAAATAAAACACATCAATTGATCGAACAAGCACAGAAAAATTGACACAAAAAAAAAACCATAATAAAAAAGACACAAGGGGTTTTTTTTATGTTTTGTTCTTTTTTTATGAATGAAAGTGAAAAAATAAAGGTATTTCCCCCTGGGGAAAATAAAAACCCCAACAAAGAACTACAAAAACACCAAGGGTAATCAGAAAAGCCCAAACTAAAGCACAGCAAAAAAGCAAGACATGTAGACTCCCCAAGCCACACACACCACACAACAGAGGGGGAGGCTCATGTGGGGGGTCTCCCGTGTGCCGAGGTCGCTGGTCCTTTAAACCTTGCTCGGAGGGGTTTCCTTCGGGGCATGGGGACCAGACACACAAAATGCGAACATTTCAGTTTGTATTCTTTTTCTTTCTTTCGCCCTTATAGGTAACCAAAAGTAAAAATAATGGTCAAGTTTTGAGCCCTTCTTCTTTCCATACTGTGGGACCAAAAAATTTTCACGGGAAGATTTTATTTTGTTAGTAATTTACATCCCAAAAACCAGATATATTTTTTGGCAGAGAGCTACCCTTTAAAACATTTTCATCCAGCCCCTGAGTGTTATTGGCGGTTTTTCAGTGTAGTCAAACCTACATCCCAAAACCAAAATGTTCTTGGCAGGAAGATAGGTTTTTTTTTTGGGGAGTGTTTCTGGTTAAATCTGGGTTCAGGACAAAAGATCCCTTTTCGCGCTGAGGAAAGGGCCTTCTTAGCCCAAAGACAAAACTATGGATGTAATGCAAAAACTGACACAAACAGGCTTTTTTCACTTTATAACTGATGTGACTTTAGGAAAACTTATCAACAACGGGGCATTTTCATATTACAACTGTGTGACATGTAATGCACAATGATACACAAAGGGTTTTTTTTAAACTTTAACTGAGTGACGTATAATACAATGAAGACCACAAACTTTTTTAAACTTACAACTGATTGCATGTAAGCACAACTAATCAGACCACAAACTATTTTAAGTTTATAACTATTGACAAATGCACAACTAATCAGACCACAAATATTTTCAAATTATAACTGATTTGCATGTAAGCACAGCTACACACAACAGGCATTTAAACATTATAATACGTGAGTGTAATAACAATGATCACACAACAGTATTTTATTTTCAACTTTTTCACAATTTCTCCCACTGAGGCGATACGTTTTCTCTTGATAACAAATTTTGAAATAAAATTTTTCCGAGATGGAATCCGAATATTAATGCAAAAGTAGACTTTTTTTTTTCTTTTCATAAAAAGGGGTTCTTTAAACCTCCAACGGAAAATAGGGTAAAGGGGGGGAAGGAAACATGTCTCTCTAAAATTTTTTTTCAAAATAAAAAAGAAGACTAAGACTGTGAAAGTTTAAATCAGGAGTAAGTGTTTTAAAAAAATTTGGTTCTTTCATTTATAAAATTCTTACTGTTCACTCTGCTATTTTTTATTATGATTTAAATGGAACATTTATTTCCCCTTTTATTTTGTTATTTATTTTCATTGCTTTATCTATTTCCCTTTTTTGAAAAGCATAACAATTTTTTGTACTTAGGAAAATACTTTAAATTTTGTTTTTTTTTTTAAAACAAATGCTTATTTTTTTGCATATAACCACGTTTTTAAAAAATTCTTTCTTTAAATCATGTTTTTTAGTTCAAAAACATAATCTACAAAACACATACATAAAAAATGAAAAATATTAAGAAAATTTTGAGAAATGCATAAAATACAAGTTTGTCAAAAACCACAGAGTTTTTGTCATGAGAAAAAAAGGGTTTGTCAGGCGTGGAAGTGGGGACAGGGGGAAGCCCCCTGACAGTACCTGTCTCTCCATCAGGTGCAACTACCTTCAGTGTGGGCCTTTTTCCATATACCACCCAACCCAATTGCACTGTCGCTCAAAGGGTTGGCCTAAGGTTGCCCCTGCTGAAAATTTAAAATAAAAGGAGCCCAAAAGGGTTTTTTACGAATACACAGCCAACACACCAACACACACCACACCACACACAACACACACAACACACACACACACACAATCTTAAAACTATACAAAATTTTATCATAATAATTATTTTCTCCACTAACAAAACACAATATAGATTTGAAAAAAATCTAGAAAACATTAAATCATAATCTCACCTCCATCTTTTTTGAAAAGAAATGAAGAACGGTTGTGTAACACATCACACAACACACAACCACACACACACACACACACACACACAACACCCACACACACAACAACACACATACACACACACACACACACCATAAGCAGCAAGTCACCAAAAAACCCTCCTTGTCCTCTTTTTGTCTACAAAAATACACACCCACACCACCACTCTTTCCCTTGAGGGAGGGTAGGCTTTTACATTCTGGAAACCCCGGGGTGTTAAGGGGGAAAACTTCAACAACAACAAAGCAACAACAGTAAAAGAAAAAAACCAAAACGCACCCATAAAAAGAGAAACAAAAGAATGATACAACAACAAAAAAACAAAAAGAACAAAATATTGTGTATATAAAGAATAAATTGTATATTTTAAAACGCGAAAGAAAGAAGTATAAGTAACTGTGCATTGGCCTATAAAGAAGGAACAGTAAGTATGTGTGCAGTAGGCCCGGGCCCCAAAAAAGGAACAGTCAGTGTGTGGCAGTAGGCATGGCCAAAGAAAAAAACATCAGGATGTTGTTTTGACTACCAAAGAAAAACTGTCGGTTTGTGTGCAGTTTTACTACCAAAAGAAAGAACAGTCAGATTGTGTAGTATGTCTAGTAAAAGAAGGAAAGCAGTGATGTTCAGTATGGCCGGCAAAAGAAAGAACAGTCAGTGATTGTCATATGGACGGAAAAGAAAGAACTATCAGGATGTTGCATATGACTGGCCAAAGAAGAAAAAAAATAGTCATGAGTGGCAGTAGGCCGGCCAAAAAAGAACTAGTCAGGTTTGGTGCAGAGGCCGGGCCAAAGAAAGAACTGTCAGTGATGTGTCAGGGGTTTGGACAAAGAAAGAACATCATGATGTGTGCAGTAGGGCCCCGGGACAAAGAAAGAATAGTCAGTGAGTGTGCATAGGCCGGACAAAGAAAGAACGCATGAGGGCATAGGGCCGGGGGAAAAAGAAAGAACTATCAGTGATTGTGCGATGGAGGGAAACAAAAAAGAAAGTCAGTGATGGTGCATAGGGCTGGCCAAGAAAAAATATCAAAATGTTGCAGAAGGGCCCGGGCCAAGAAAGAACTAGTCATGTTTGGGTGCAGTATGGCATGGCCAAAAAAAACTAGTCGTGAGTTTGTGCAGTAGGACTGGCCAAAGAAAGAAATCATGATGTGTGCAGAGGGACGGCAAAAAAGGGCAAGCCATATGGGCATATGGCCGGGACAAAGAAAGAAAGTCAGGAGGGTTGCATAGGATGGAAAAAAGGGCCCTGAAGAGCAGTAGCAGTGGGGCAGCAGACAGAAAACAGGATGTACAGACAGCAGCCCCCTTCAATCCAGGGGGGCCCTCATGAGGCAGCCTGGGGGGAAAGAGGGAAAACCACCCCAGAACCTTCCTGGATGCTAGCTTCGGAATTGTGTGATAACCACATGAAATCGGAGCAAAAGGTTTTCTTTACTAATGATGTTAAGAGACAAAATTTTCATGGCTAGAAAATAATGCTAAAATCACAGTTGTTCACCAAAAAAGAAAAAAAGGAAAAGAAAAATGGAGTAATTTTCATTTAAAAATAAAAAACTTAAGTGAAAAAGGTGGGAGAGTCTCGGGTAAGACTGCAAATATACAGGTACATAAAGGGAAAGGGGAAGTTTGAAAAGAAACGCACACGGTGAATTGGCACGTAAGAGTTCACAAGGCTGCACCCTTTGCCACAACGGGGAGAAATTATGTGGCTCAACAACTAAAAAACAGATCCGGGAAGGGACAACAACGTGAGCTTTTGAAAAACCAGGCCTTTTCATATTACAATCTAAACATCTATCAAAAAAGTATGGAGACCCCGCTAACGGCCCAGTAAATATAAACAACAAGATTTGTCATGTCTAAACATAGGAAAAGACTGAAAATTCACAAGAGTCCCCTTTGAACCTCCAAACAAAGTTTGAAAACCTCAACATATGAAAAAAGCCCCTTGAAAAAAAGACAAACCTTTTTGTTAGGCAGATGTATACAGGAAAAGGGAAAAACGACATGCTTTTCGTGCTTCACATACTGTCAGAGACATTAGAAACCTGAAGATGAGGCATTTTTTTACTTTCAGACCTAGTAAGACTTTTGGTAGATTCAACATCACCTCTATTTATCAATGAAAAACTGGCTTTCCAAACTCTGATCTGTCCCTGCAGATTTTTTTCAATAGAAGGAGGCAAACGATGAATGGCACACGTAGTTCTTTATATTAAAAGGAGTCGTCAGGGTTGCATACAAACCCAACCTTTTAAGTATTTAAGACTAAAACACAAGAAAAGGTAAACTATCGACACGGGCATCATATTAAGCAGAACCCTCACTAACCCCCAGTTTCATTTAAAAAAAGAAAGTGATGCACATTTGTGGTCGCCACACCTCAGAAAATCAACAAATAAGCAAATTGGGTTTCATTAAAATTTCAAATATTTAGGGTCTTAAAAAAGAAAAATGGCTCCCGTCCCACAAGATGTCAAGGCTAGAATTTGGTAGACCAAGCAAAAAAAGACTCATTAAAGAACATTTTTGGAAAGCAAGGATTTAAAATAAAAGAAAAAAGAAAAGAAAAAGAAGAAAAAGAAGAATGTAGGAAATTATATAGCCTGAATCTTGTAAAGAAACAAATCAAAGTGTCAGAGACTTTTTTTTTAAACGAGGATAAGGAATAAGCACTATTTTTTTTTCATCCCGTCCCCCGGGGATGCAGTTTGAAAAATTTTTTCATCTTTCCCACCGGCACACAATGGCCCACTCTTTTTTAACATGGAAAGGATTTAAGTTGCGAAATTTTTGCAAGCGTTCGCACACGGGGGTCGGTTTAATCTCATCCGAAGATTACCCAAATAATGTAAAACCTGGGGCCCGTAATGCTGTATGGGTAGACCCAGACACTTTAAAAAAAAGGGAAAAAGGGGAAAAAAAAAAAACCAAAAGGGCTCTACAGTGACGTCTAAAAGCCCAAAGGCCCAAAAGGAAACAAAAAGAAAGTCACTAATGAAGTCCAGGCAAAAACAAATTTGGGACATTGAAAAGTGCGACGAGATAGTTGATCATGCAAACAGAAGACACATCTGATGACAACACATGACTATCAAGCCTATGCCCGGGTTCTGATTGGCTGCGCAATCACTTCCGGAACCCCCACTTGGTTTTTTGTCTGCTACGACGAACGGCCTGTTGTATTGAAAGTAAGCGTTTTAGGAAACAGAAAAGTTTTTATTTCACACTGGGAAAATTGAAGTCAAGAAAATACCTACAACTTTAACTTCATCGTGTCGCCATTTTGTTGTTGACTCACACTGACTTTTTTAAGTAAAGTGTAAACTGGGTTACTTTTCACACTCTCAATACAACTGAAGCATAGAAGTAGAGGGTTTCCTGAAATGGCGAGTTCGAAACAGAACCTGTTTTTACGGACAAAAACCAAGATGGCGGATCCACACGGGTTTCAGCAGCCAAAAAGCCCGGGGAAGGTGCTCTCGAAGTCCATGTGATGACAAATTCTCCAAAGGGAAGGGTTTAGGGGGGAAGGGAAAAGGGCAGACACCAAAATCCCCATGCCCAACATCATGAGGGCATGGGTTGGGGGGAGGGTGCAGGAAATTTTTTTTTTTAAATCAGCAAGACTGGAAAAATGGAAAAACCCGGTGACAAAGCATGGGGCTCCTTCCCTGAATGGTGATGGGGACATTGAGTTTAGGTTAAAATTTTTCATTATCATATTTTTACCTTTATTTTTGTGCTTTTTTTATCATTTTCACATTTTATTATTATTTTTTTCATTTTTATTTTTTTTTATATTTTTATCAGGTGCTGTGCTGAGTAGACAAGGCTAAAGGGAGGGTAAGGAAAGAGTGGAAATGCAATTCAGCAACAGCAATTCATTGCAAGTGTGTGAACAGCAACCCGCAAAAGAAGACTCAGGGGAAAAGCAGCTTGGTTTCACCTTTTATTGGGCCCCCTAGTACATTACTGCTGCAGGGGGGGAGATTCTTCTCGCCACATTTTCTTCAAAAAGAATCCCCTGGCATTGGACCTTATTACTCACCACAATGATACCCCTCATACACCCACGGAAGCTAACGCACCCCCAGCTCGCACAGGCTTAAGATTTGGCCCCCAAAATGGAGCATTTTGTTTTTTTTTCATGTAACTCATGGTGATTGTCTTTGCCGGCGTACAAAAAATAGAACATTATTATATATCAAAAAAACTAGAAAAACATGCTAGATGATTTCGCATTTTGCACAACAACATTTTTCTGCAAACTATTGGGAATTCAAGCTTCTGACTCTAATTTTAAAAGTCAGCTAAAAATTTTTGTAATAAACATTAAGAGTTCAAAAAAACAAAAAACCCTTTTTTACAAAAAAAAAAAAAGAAGGGTATGAACCCCGGTTGTATACATAAAATATTATTAACCAGAGGCCATGAAAGAGATATTCATTATTAAAGCAGTGGTGCCAAACAATTCCCCCTCGTTGATGACTCAAACCAAACTTCCCCAAACGTTATAGATTGAGGTATAAAGCCTAAACTACAAATTGTCTAACTAAATCCCCAATCTTGTATTCATTCAATCAAAACCCCAAAAAATACCATTGTTTAAATTTTTTTGTCTCATTTGGGGAAAATTCAGCTCAACAATTCAAAAATTTTTACAAAAAAAAAGGCTGTTAGGCTAATTTCAATGATTAAACGGGGTTTTTTATGTTTTTACCCCATTTTAAAATTAAAAATAGCTATGTTTTGTTTTTAAGTAAAGTTTTTTTCCCCTGTTCCCCCAATAGCATGAAAGGTTTATTACAGATCCTTACTAGGAAATAAACTGCTTTTTTTTGTGGGGGGTTAGGGTACTTTGTGCTTTGAGCAAATGTACAAAGGGGAAAGTTATTATTTTTATCAAAGCCCCATTGGGTTGAAAAAGAATCAAGCAGATCAGTATTTCAACAATCATATCCCTGAATTGGGGAAACAATTGACTTGTTAAAGTTGCCATTTTTGATTTTTTTTTCCAAATCGCCAACACTTGCATTTCAGGAACAACCTCAACAAAATTTTTTTGATTATTAAAAAAAATAAAAAAGATTTTCATATGAAAACATTTTTTTTAAAAATAAACAAAAAAAAAGAAAAACAAATAAACTTTTAATATACAAACAAATCATTTTTGATAAATATTGGGAAAAATACCCCTTTTGATTTATCTAAAATCATACAAATATAAGTAAAACATAATAACAATGACAGTTTAAAGGGGAACAGGGAAAAATCATATATTTTGACCCTTAGGTAACGTTTTTAAACCCGTTTTTAAACCCAAAAAAATGAGCCAGTCTACCCGATACATTTTTATTATTTTTTCTTATATATTATTTAATTATTATAAGAAAAAACTTCCTTTATTAGTTCAAAACATTTTTACTTGGAAAATGTCACACAAGTGTTCCATCTTCATCCGCAAAGTTCCACCAACAAACCCCCCCCCCTCCAAATAGAAAACAAATCCGCACAAAGGGAAGCGGATTATTTATGGGCATGGGGGGTATTAACAGTGCTAAAACCCAACCTTTTCTCCACGTGAACCCCCGCTGACATGACTAAAACCGTGTCCTTTTAAAAGCACACCCTTTTGCAATTCCCAAGGGAATTTGATCACATAAGGGGAAAGTCCCTGCGTTTTTTGTTTAGAGGTAAAGATCTAAATTAAAACAACAACAACACAAAACACGCGAATTTCGATTCATATTACAATGGCCTGAAAAATGAAAAGCAGTTGCAATATGTGGTAAACAGTCTCGAAATGGGCCACACATACCCCCTATATACAACATTTCACGCATACAGATGCATCGGTCAGTGGGGGTTTATTTAATGAAAGGAAGAAAGGGAAAGGGGGGGGTGGGGCTGTTTGTATCCCATGTATTAGACTTTTGATCGATGACTTTTTGTTTACATTGGGAAAAAATTTTAAAAAAGCAATGTTAGGAAATATTGTACAGTACGGTGGATGGCTGTCTACAATAACACCCTTCCGAAATCGAAAAGTGGAGGTTCAAATTTTTCCTTGTTGTTTTTGGGGGGTGGGGTTCCCCCCCTTAACCTGCAAGAGTCACCCAAAAATACATTTTGTCCAATTCACCCACCCAAAACACTGCAAGGGTGCAAGTGCACACCAGCTGAAAACTTCCTGGGGGCGTTTTTTAAAAATACCAAGTCTTAGGGGCTTTTCTCCAACCTCAGGAATGTCCCCTTTTCTCTTTTTACTGGGGAGCACAGTTGGCGATGGGAAAGCCGCAGTAATGAAACCGTAAAAACACCTCTCCACATCACAACAGCACTGCAATGAAAGCCCCTTTCCCTTTTTCATCACTGTCACAGACTGTGGGCCCGAGCATGTATCATTGATGTCCACTTGTATGAACTAAATCCCCCGTATCTGACAGTGTGCTTTTCTGTCTTCTGTCTGTCTGTCTGCATTTTATTTTCGTTGTTTTTTTTTTCGTCGGGACACATTTTTTAACGTTCAATGACAATAGGAGAAAACAAAACCCAGTTAAGGGGAAAAGTGGGAATAAAGGGCAATAGTAAAGTGAGTGGGATGTAAAGTCCTTTGGGTTACACAAAACAAGGGTTGGGATTGAGAGGTTGCAATCATTTTTGTGAGGGTTTTTCACCCCCTGCACTGGTCATGTTTATGTAAGAGCTTGTTATAGTGTGAGGCAGAAGGTATACTGTCGCGGGTTTTTTACGAACGATATATTTTGGTATATAGTGGTTCCCTGGGCTATTTTTTTTAAAAAAAATTTCCTGAGATATTAAAAAAAAAAAAAAATCTTTTGGAACGGGGTTTTGGGTACACAGAAGCAGAGAACTCGAGCTGGGAAAGATTTTTTCACAAAAGGCCATTGGATACATTACGTATAACAAAAAATAGCTACAAAAATAGACAGGGTAAAAAAACTTTCTTTTTCTAAAGCTTTTAAAAAAAATTTTAAAAGAGGTTGCCCAACCCCAGGGTGACTTGTGCCCCGGGGTAAAAAAAGTCTACATCAATTTGGCTGTCTACTATATTTAACAGGGGTGTAGTTCTGCCAACTCTCTAATGGACAGCACAAAAAAAAATGTACTTCCCCTGGTGTTGCTTTCAAATGGGGATACACCTGAGTAATCAAATCTTTTTCCTGTACTGAAATTTTTTGAACATTTTTTAAACTGATTCACCAAGTCTAAATTGACATAACTTTTTTTTAAATGTAACCATACGTTTTAGATATGGGTTTTACATCATGCGAACTTAAAAATTTTGACAGAAGCAGAGAGAGACAGAGAGAGACAGCAGACAAGACAACACACGAGCAAAGCAGCAACAATTTGACACAATTTTATTTTTATTAGCGTCAAGCCAAAGGGGGGCGCACGGTAACGCGATTCGAACGCCCCACGATTACAAGACAGGAAACCCTGGAGTATGGATTACATCAAGATTCGATACATTTGTCTGTTTTCAAGTGTCCCAATTTTCAACCACCTTTCCTTTTCCAGTCACAGCCAGCGAAGCACCCATGAAAACGAAGTCAGCCCTGTAAGACAAGCAGCCCAGTAAGACCGGATCAGGGGCCCGAAATGATGTAACCCGCCAGCACACACCCCGCGCTGTGTGTGTGTGTTTTGTACACAGTTTCCTTTACAAGTCTGGCAAACCCGCCTTCTTCTGGCAACATTTTTTTTCTTCTTGCTTGAGTACCAGAACCACACTTAGATTCCTCGCCCGGATCTCCATCCAAAATATTCAGGTGATGCATCTGATTCACACATCACAATGTTTTTACAACCGAACTATTTTTTCCACACCTTTTTAAACCCCTGTGTTTCTCTTGCTGCCCTTTAAACGACGCGCACAGTTTTTTCATTTGGTAACACATACTGTTTCACAATACCAGTATCAGTATCAGAGTCCTCCACTGTGAAACCCAAACTGTCAGCTTTTCCCTCCACAGCAAAACCCCTCAAAAGACACACCCGATCTTGCTTCTGTTGCTGGATCACACAGAATTAAAGGGAAAAATTCTGTGGGGGGCCGGGGCCCATTAAATTTTCACTCTGCAAAAAACCCCGGGCCCCTGTGTACACACGGTTTTTTTTTTTTCCTTCTGTTTCCACATGGGAGCGGGAAAGTCAATGTTACAAAAGGGAAGGGGTTTCTTTCCAAGACACTTTTCATTTTTACTTTGGGGATTTCCTGCCCTTTCCCCCTTGGTTTTTTGCCCGTTTCCCTTTAAAACTTTCGCGAAAGGGGGAAAAATTTGCCCCCGGGGCTTTTTGCAAATAGAAAATAAAAACCCAAAAAAAAAACCCAAACCCCCAAATTTCGGGTTTACCCCGGGCTTGTTCAGCTGGCTTCATTCCCCAAGAAAAACCACAACGCTGCCCCCCTTTTCTCCCCCTCCCACCCCCCCCGACTTTCCAACTCCTTCCATATCGTTGTCGATAAAAAGCAGGGCGTTTAACAGTTTTTTTTTTTAACTTTTGCGGAAAGGCCAGTAACTGGAACTTTTTGAAAAGCAAAAATTCCCCAAAAATTTTGCACCCAGTTTTACTAACACAAAACCCCCGTTCAGTTCTTTCCGTCCCTCACGTCCCCCCGCCGAAAAAAAGACAGAAGAAAAAGAGACAGAAAAAAAAGAGACAGGAAGGACACGCGCACAAAAACGCACGCACGCGCGGGCCTCACACCCCACCACACCCACACACACACCCCACGTCGGGCTTTTTTTAAAGCTGCCCGCCCTGTTTTTTTTATCCCGTTTTCTTTTAAAAAACAAGATCAACGGGAAAAAGGGAGACAACAGACAGAGAGACTGACAGAAAGAGAGAGAAAACCGCCCCAAACAAAGACAAAACAGGCACCCCGGGTCAGGCACTCAAAAAACAGATAGAGACAGCAAAAATGTTGGGTATTTTTTTGGATGATAATCTGATTTTTAATGAAAACACTGATTTTTTTTTCTTTAAAAACTACACCCAGTAACACAGGTCTTCAGAAACCTGAATCACTTTAAAATGGACATGCTAATGCTAATAAACCCGTCCCAGTGTTATTGGGTCAGTTTCTGTTTTAGGAGAAACAAGGAGAAGAAGAAGAAAAAAGAAGAAGAAGATTATTCCCTTTTTTTTTAATTTAATTTAAGTGAATACAAAAATTTTTTATCAAAAAACAAATTTCCCCTATATATATAAATATAAAAATATATATATATATATTTATTAATTTTATATATAAATAAATAAAATCTAAATTAAAAATGGAAATGGGGTTTTGATAAAATTGTAGTATTCACTTAAAATTGGGAAATTGGGAAAAAAAAAAATAAACTTTTTCCCTTTTTCTTCTTCTTCTCCCCGCTTCCCCCCTGAAACAAATTTCTGAACCCAATAACACCCGGGCAGAATGATGGCATTTGCCAAAGTCCCTTTTGAGTGATTCCGGACATATACTGGCTATACTAATGTTTTCTATTAAATTTTTTGCCTACAGGTGACTGGGACAAAAACGCTTTTTTAGTTTCAATTAAAATTTCAAATTTTTTTTGATCAAAAAACAGTTGTCCCCACACACACAACCCACACACACACCACCAAAACACACCCCAAAATTTTATAAAAATATATATAAAAAAATAAAAATATATATATAAAATATAAAATAATTAAAATATATTAAATATATATTTTATAAAAAATATATAAAATTTTAAACTGAATGGGCCCAATGTTAAATGGTTAATAAAAGGGCCCCCATGTGACTGTAATGCCCAGCTCACCAGTACCGAATAACTAAAAGTTTTGTTCATTTCCCCACTAAAGTCTTTATTTCTTTGGATCAAAAATAATATGAAAATTTTCATTTTTTAATTTTTAAATAAAAAAAGCAGAGATGTAAATTTGGGTTTTATTTTTCATTTTCAAAGTTGGAAAAGGGGCAACCTTAATGATGGCTAACCCAAAGGGCCCACCCCAAAAAACCCCAAAATTGGGTCAACCTTGGAGGGCTAGCCAAGGGGAAAATTTTTATTTTCGTCAGAGACTCACTAAAATGAAAAAAGATATTCTGTAAAAAAACAACAGAAAAAAAATTCAAAGAAAAATTTATAAAGAAACAAAGTAATTTCAGTTGTGCAAA
>CM054164.1:33844404-33861904 GCA_028751875.1 Rapana venosa
GGGGGAAGGGGGGAAGGGTGGTTGTGGGGTAGAGGAGGATGGGGTAGGGGGGGGGTTAGCGAGGGGGGAACAGGGTGGAGGATAGGTAGGAGAGGAGGACAGGGGGAGGGTGTGTTGGGTAAGGAGAAGGATGGAGGGTAGGGTAGAGGGGACAGGGTGGGGGTAGGTATTTGGTTTAGGGGGGTTGGGGAGGATTAAATCAAACACACACACACCCCAACAAAAAACACAAAAAACACACCCACCCCCAACAAAGCATGCAGTAGCATATACCCCCAATATACCCCCTGCCCGCCCCAAGAGAGAAGGGGAGAAGGAGGAGTGTGTGGGTGAGTGTGTGTGGGGTTGTGTGTGTGTGTGTGTGGGGGTTTGTGTGTGTTGGGTGTGTGTGTGTGTGTGGAGTGAGTGTGTGAGGGGAGAGGATGAGATACAACAGGCAGAGGTTTGGGATTTTTTTCTTGTTATCGAGGATAACGGAATAAGCACCTGTCTGTTTTTAAATCAGTCCCTGGTCTATGCAGTTTTATATTTTGTCACCATTCCCCCGGCACACAATGACCTATTTTCCCAAAAAAGCGGAGCAGAGGAGAGAAAAGAAAGAGAGGGACAGAAAAGGGGAAAGGGAGGTGGAGGATGGTTTAAAGAGTTTGCCTGCCAAAAGTAAACCGTGAGATTCGGGGTTCGTTCCCGCCTCGCCCTTTCTTCCAGTTTAAAAAAAAAATCGAACTGAATGCAAAGTTTTTCGGTGGACCATACCCGGGGGCCCGTGTGCGAACGCATGCAGAAATCTTGGCCCAACTTTTAAACCCTGTGCCGCTGTTCAAAAGAGTAGGCCATTGTGTGGGTGGGAACAGATGACAAAATATAAAAAAAATAAACCGCAACACACGCTTTAAAAAAAGGTCATCTGGCGCTTTTTTGTTGCTTTAAAAGATTCATGCTATTAAATTCCATTTATTATTTTTATTATTATTATTATTATTATTTTTATTTTTTTATTATTATTATTTTTATTTTATTATTATTTTTATTTTTTTTATTATTTTTATTATTTATTATCTTCCCAACTACCCTGGCCCAAAGACAGATGCAAAACCAGGGGAAGAAAAAGGCGAAGAGAGGAAAAAGGAGAGGGGAGAGGGAGAGGAGGAGAGGAGAGAGGAAGAGAGAGAGGGGGTGGGAGGGAGAGGAGAGGAAGAGACGAGAGGGGATGGAGGAGAGAGAAAAGAGGAGGAGAGAGAGATAAAAAAAACAGAATACACAAGTTCCGGCCAAAAAGCATGCTTCTTTTTTTTTTTTTTCTTTCTTTTTTGCTTTTTTTCCCTCTTTTTCTTTTTTTTTTTTCTTTTTTTTACGGAAGGAGGGAAGGGAGTCGGGGTTCAACTTGCAAGTGAATCATGAACTCTTTGCCTCTTGTTTTTTTTAAAAAGTGCTCATCCCTGAAAATACGCCCCAAAAAGCCAAGGCGCGTTTGAATTTGGGTATTTAAAACCCAACAGCAGCTGCAGTAGGACTGGTTGCGCTGCTGGGGGGGAAGTGGCGCAAGGAAAAAAGGCTCTGAAGATTCAACATTTGCGAAGCCACAGAAGAAAAGGAGAGACGCGGGGTTCCACAAGTTTTCCCCCCAGTGGTGACGGTTTTTCAGCCTTTCCTCGGGCAACACAGGGCCCACGGCCCAATGGGCAAGACTAAACCTCTGCCCTCCCTGAAACACTGGGGGGTGACTTGTTCCGCAAAAAATGACAGCTTAATTTTCCCAGAGAGTCTCTTTGCAAGTTAGGAATGCTTTGGGGTTTTGGAAATTTTTGGGTTTTTTTTTAAGTTTTTGGGTTGGTTTTGCTGTTGCTTGTTGTCTCGTCGTTGTTAAAGCTTATTTAAAGTCCCCAATTTTTTTTTTTAGAGTATATGTGTTGGTTAGCCTGTTTGTTTTTTTTAAGGAGAAATAATTGTTGGGTTCCGTTTTGTAAACGTTGTTGTGAGGGTTAAAATTTAAAGATCCAAAAGATTTTTTCCTTGTCGTTGTCTAAGCTTTTTTTAAAGATCAGGGTTTTTTTTTTAATAGATAAACGTGTTGGTTGGTTGGTTGCCCATTTGTATGTGTTGTCCAAAGCTTTTTTAAAGACCCCTAAGAGCCGCGCTTTCCCCTTCATGCCCCTCCCCCCCCCCCTTCCCCCAGTGTATTATGGATTTGTATGCCGAATATCACCCAAAAAGTTTAATAAAGTCGATTTTTTAAAACTATTTTTCCATTTGATTCAAGGTTTTTTAAAATTTTTATATTTATTTTAATTTTTTTGTGAGGTTTAATAGAATAAGAAAAGCACTCGTTGTTTTACACCCAGCCCCCGTGTTATGGCAGTTTTTGTACTTTTGTCATCTGTTCCTATAGGCCCAATGGCCTACTCTTACAAAAAGCGGAACGAATTTTAACGTGTGCAAAAGATGTTTGCGTGCGTTCGCACACGGCCTCGGTTTATAGTTCACCCCAAAGTTTTTTTTGGGGGGGATGGTGTGGGCTTCTGTTAACTCCAGAGGACAAACCCCCTTGAACGGGATTCGGGGGTCGGATCAATATTATTTTAAAACATGTTGCGCACACGTTACGGTGTGCAAGTTTGGCTCTTTTTGTCAGTTTCCTTAACAATTTCCCGTATTTAGGAATTTTTTCGGGAAAGAAAAATTTTTCTTTTTTTTTTTTTTGGGGGGTGGGGGGCAGAGCTCAGTGGTCAAAGCGACCGACTCTGAAAATTTTTTTTAAATAGAAATTTCACGCATAGGTTGGGGCCTTGGGCCCCAAGCCCCCTAAGGGAAATTTTTACCTGGACCCAAAAACTGTTTTCTTTCGTTTCCCCCGCTACGCCCGAGTGCCCCCCAAAGGTGAGATTGTGAGTATGCACCGTTTTTCCCCCACGTTAAGGCAGCGCATTTGATTTTGGGGGCTGATGTCTAAGCGCGAGATAGGCGCATGCGTCTTTTTGTCTATTTTTATCATCCCCCTTTAAAAGCGGGCCAAATGATCCCTTTTCCGAAAGGGTAACGGTTTTTAAAGTGTGGTAAGATGTTCCGGTGCGTTCGCACACGGGACCTCCGGTTTTTTTCCCCTCCGGACTTTTCGGGAGGGTGGGGGGGAGGGGGGGGGTATTAAAAAACTGGGGAAAAAAAAAAACTTAACGGTGCCTCAGTGGTGCTCGCCCCGGCTGTTACTTCGTGAGGCGCGCTTAAACACGGGGGTTCCCCCCCCCCCCCCCCCCCCCCTTCCCCCTCCCCCCCCCCCCACCTCGTTTGTGAATTCTGTTTTTCTAGTCACAATGAAAAAAGTTTAACGCTGTTTAAAAGGGTTTTCATTTCTAACTTGATTCAAAAGGTAGTTCATTATAAAAATTTAGGGCAAGCCCAGCGACTTTTACGGGGAAAGGGGGGGGGGTTTTGGGGGGGGGGAAAATTGACAAAGGGGGGGGGGGGAGGGGGGGGAGACTCAGGGTCGAGCGACTGATTCAAAACTTGGGGGTTTCTAAACGGTTCGTCCCCTGGTTGTACTCTCTTGGGAATTTTTTTCTCTGGAGCTAACTTCACCGTAATCAAGTCTCAGAAAAGCATGTGGTGTTTTTTTGTTTCTGGAAGAGCCCCGAAGTCGCCATCGGGGATTTTGCGTATGCGCCCTTTTTTTGCGCCCTTAAGGTCCCGTTCTGACTTCGGGGATGCTGTTGAAAAAATCACCCGTGCTGTTTTTGAGATTGTCATCTTTCCCTACAAACACGTTTCTCCTACTTTTTTTAAAAAAGGAATAAAAAAGTTAAAGGGGCAGGTCCCATTTACGTGGGTAAAACTGGGGGAACTGTATGAACCCAAGTCGCGAAACGGTCCCAATCCAACTGGTAACCCGCTCGATGCTTAACTTGGGGGGGGGGGAAAAAGGAGTGCTCGGACCATGATATCCCGTCCCAATGGGGAATAGGTATGATGTTCAAATCGAAAAAAGTCCCTCAAAGGTCCCTATTGGTGGCTCGAATCGGGCCGTCAGATCCAAGCGCAGCACTTGAACCTAAGGTTACCCTTTCCCCTTTTTTGTTGTTGATTTTTTTTTGGGGGGGAAAAAAAGTTATGTAGCCCATGAAATGATAGTTTAATCTGGTCTTTGTCAGAGATCTTCGCCGTGATCGTACCCTCCTCCCGAGATCTGGAGACCCCATTCAGGGGTTTTTGTCACCAGTTTTTACCCATGTCGTGAACCTTTCACCAGAGTTACGGAGAGTCTTCAGGGTCTTTGTCCCCAGTTCTTCCCCCAGTGATCATGCCCCTTCTACCAGGGGATCATGGAGACGTCATTCTTGGTCTTTGTCCCAGCCCTTCCCCAGGATCATCCTTTCTCGCAAGGTCATGAAGATCCCACGGCTACGATGTGGAGCGCGTGCCCCAGAAATTGCCCAAAGATCCCCATGACTCAGTGCAGAGTGTTTTGGGGGCTTAAAGGGTTTGAATGGGAGTAGGGAAAGTGCTTCCCCAACCCCTGAAGGGCAGACCTAGTGCACGCATCCTGGTTCCGTTTGCCAGGGTCTAGAACAATCCAGGGCCCCCGTCTTGTCTTCTTTTTTTGGATTGAAAGCGAAGTAGGTGGGATTTTTGGGGGTTGGTATCAAAATGGCGTCATTATGCCCCCCCCATTCTGAAACACTTTAGGGACTAGATGCGACGAGACATCCCCCCCTCGACATTCACCAAAACCCCCTGTCTTTTTCTTTTTTTCTTTTTTTCCTTTCTTTTCTTCAAACATCGGACAATATACTGAGTTGTATAGGAGGAAAAAGTGTGCTGCACTCCCACTACACGCTGACGAATCGGGCCCGACTTCAACGCGTTCCGACGCAGAGGCGGGTTTCTAAGTTCACCTACCTTGCACACTTACCCCTGCCCCCCCAAAAACTTGTCTTAAGCACTTTCTCTCCTTTGGGTCTCTTCCTTCTTGCTCCGATTCCTCAAAAGTCTGGCTTTGGGTGTCGACAGTCGCCCATGGGGTCGTATTTAGTTCGGGGCATGTTTTCTCTTCAACATTTTTCCTTCCACGCAAAAGGCTGCACCCCACGTTTAAAGGTAGCATAAACGCATCAAGAGCTTGCACAAGATAAAGGCTGCATAAACGCATCAAGGGTAGCATCAACGCATCAAGGCTGCATCAAGAGCTGCATAAACCCCAAAAACAGTATATCAAGAGCTGCATCAACATCAAGGCTAGATAAACGCCAGCGAACAAGAGCTCGTCGTTGAGCAGTATCAAACGCAACATCGTCGCTGGAGCAGTTAAAGAGCAGCATAGTGTCGGGAGCATCAAAAACTACCCGTCGTCGAAAAAGCACAAGAACATCATGCCGGAGCAGTATAAAGGAGAACATCGTGCCGGAGAAGTATAAAGAGCAACACCCCTTGCTGCAGCTGTATCAAGAGCAAATCCTTGTGCAGCTGTATAAAGGAAACATCCTTGCTGCAGCTGTAAAAAGGCAACATGTCATGGGCGCACGTCGTGGGAAAAGCAGTACAAGCGCAACATCGTCGTTGGAGGTATAAAGCGAAACATCGTCGTCGGAGCAGTATCAAGCGAAAATGTCGTCGGAGCAGTATCAAGGGCAACATCATCGGAGCGTATAAAGCGCAACCGTTCGAAAACAGTATAAAGCGCAACATCTCGAACAGTATCAAGAAAAACATCGGGCGCATCAAGAGAAAACTTTGGGCCCCGGAGCAGTATCAAGAGCAGATGTCGGAGCAGTATCCGAACATCATGGAGCAAAAAAAACGTCATCGAAGCGCATCGAGAGCAACTCGTTGTGGGCGCATCAAGAGCAAAAATCGTTGCTGGAGCAGTATCCCAATCAAAATGTAAGTACAAAATTTTTTGGTTCCTCTGTTAGAGTTTCAGGTTCTCTCCCCAAAATTTTTGATTTTTGTTATGAAAACCGCTTCCCCCCCCCCTCCCCCCCAAACCTTGGGGGTAGGCTTTCGATTGGAGGAGATTGCCCCCTAAACCCCCGTGTTGTTTGATTTATTTTTGTTAATTATTCTGCCCTTTCCCACGCAAAAGCCTACTCTTTTGGGTTTTAATGTGGGAAAGATTTTTAAGTGTGTTCACACATGGGACATTGGTTTATAGTTTCATTGGAAGGGCTTTCAGGGGGTGGGTCTGTATGATGTTAATCAGGGAAAAATTCCCCGAACGGGTGCTGTGGTGGGACTCAGACGTTTAGATCACGAGAAATGTTTTAAAAACTTGCTATCCCCCCCCTCCACATGTTCTAAATGTTTAGCTTCCGTTTTTAAATGTATTGGTGCTACTGTAAAGCTGTAGATGGATGCTGAATATCTTAGTGTTTTTACCAAGAGCTTCAGGTTCACAAATGGTGAGATTTTGCTATGCCACCGTTTTTTTTCTTTCAACTAACTTCAGGAATGATGTCTAATTTGTTTTAAATTTTACTTCATTTCCAGGATAACAGAATAAGTATTTATGTGCTTTTCTTTCATTGAGTCCCAGTGTGTCTACAGTTTTGTCAATTTCATCATCCGTTCCCACCAGAACACAATGGCCTACTCATCCGCTGAGCAGAACGGGTTTTAACCTGCACGCAAGATGTCCTGGTAGTAAATATTTTTACCAGGTGCGTGCAATTTCTTTTTCTGTTTGAATTTTTTTCTCCGTTCCTACCTTCACGAAAAGGCCTACTCTTTCGAAATGCGGAATGGGTTTTTTCGAGTGTGGAAAATGTTTTCTGCGTGCGTTTGGACACAAAACCACGTTTATAATCTCAAACTGGGGACCTTAGGGCGAAAGGAGTGGTTTTTCTTGAAAGCTCAGCAGTAATATTTTTTTGTTTACATTGTGCAAATGCGTTATGATAACGGGAACTGGGGTGGGGGTTCCTCTTAAAAATGCCCTTGTGTGGTTCGATCCGGGCCGTAAGTCAAGCGCAATGCTCAAACCACAGGCAATCCCACCCCACAAAATAGTTTTGTTTTTTTGGGTTGTTTTTTAATTCTTTTATTTGGGGATAATGGAAAAAGCACTCATGTGTTTTTTTTTTTTCATCCAGTCCTTGTGTGTTGCGTTTTGTAAATGTTCAGTTTCCCGGCACCAAAAGGCTACTCTTTTGAAAAGGGGAGCAGGTTTTTTAAAATGAGGCAAGATGCTCTGCGTGAGTTTGCACGCGGGCCTCGGTTTATAGTTCTCCGAAGGACTTTTGATCATAAGACATGGCCCTTTGTCTGCTTTTAAAATAGCTCTTTCCCTCCCCCCTCCCCCTCCTTCCCCAATGTCAGTTTGAACCGTTCTCAAACTAAATTTCCTTATCCCAACCCCCTCAATTTAATGCAAAACCACCACAAAAATCCAAACAAAACCCATGGCAAATCCCAGGTAAGCTGAATTTTGTTTCCCTGATTAGTACAAACGGAATCCAAAAACTTTATTGATTGATTTAT
The DNA here is from genome assembly GCA_028751875.1 of Rapana venosa. Lineage (NCBI taxonomy): Eukaryota > Metazoa > Mollusca > Gastropoda > Neogastropoda > Muricidae > Rapana > Rapana venosa. The sequence goes on from CM054164.1 coordinate 33,851,872, forward strand.
TATTTTATTTAGAGGATAATAGAATTGCGTGCCTTTTTACATTCAAACCCCGTGTGTATGCGATTTTGTAAAGTTTGTCATTTGTTCCCACCGGCACAAAATGACCTACTCTTACAAAAAGCGGAACAGGATTTAACGTGTGCGCACGATGTTCTGCAACATGTTGAAGCTGATAGAAATAATCACAATGTCTTTGCTGCAGAAGCCTTTTTGTTGTTGACAACATTCGGGTCATGTTTTTTTGATAAAATGTTTTCTTTTGGTTCCTCGACAGATCTCCGCGGTTTGCCAATGGGGATATTTTGCGTAGGCGACCGTTCACCCACCGTTAAAGGTAGCCCCATTTTGACTTCGGGGTGATGTTATTAAACATCAGTTCGCGCGAATGGGGATTTTAAATCTTGTCTCCGTTCCTACTGGCCCGAGTGCTATTTCGAAAGATGGAACGGGGTTTAATATTTCTGATGTTTTTGCGTGGGTTCGGCCGGAACTTCGGTTTTTGTCTCATCCCAAAAGGTGGGGGGGGGGGGTGGAGTTGGTTTATGTCTCATCCAAAGGCTTTTGGGGGGGGGAGTTGTTTATAGTTATCCAAAGGACTTTTGGGGGAAGAGGAGTTGGTTTTAGTTCGTTCGTGGGCTTTGGGGGGAAAAGCATCGGTAGATGCCAAGGGCACAACCCCACAAAAGGGTGTCTCTGTAGTGGCTCGAACCTGGGCATCAGATCACGGCTCAACGCTTAACCCCTAAGTATTTGCTCCTTTTTTATTTAAAAATTTTCCTTTTTTAAACCCGGAGACTCTGAAATTATCTTACTTCATAAATTACGAATTAGTTTGAGATCAAGTTCGCCATTTATTTTTTTTTTTTTTTTTTTTTTCGAGGATAATGGAATAGTTCACGTGCTTTTTACATCCGTTTCCCGTGTGTATGTAGTTTTTTAAATGTCATCTACTCCACGGCAACAAAGGCCTACTTTTCGAAAAGCGGAAAAGGGTTAACGTAGCGCAAGATATTCTGCGTGCGTCAAAAACCCCGGGGCCTCGATTTATAGTCTCGTCGGAAGGATTTTGGTGAGAGTGGAGTTGCACGAAGTTAATCCCGGGAAAAAAATCCCCTTTAACGGGTTCGAAAATTTGGCGCAGATGCGAGCGCAATGTTTAACCATAGGCTATCCCCTCCCCCCCCCCCTTCCCTTTTTGAACCATGAGTGCTCAAATGCGCAGGGGTTTTTTTTGGGGGGTGGGGGGGGGGGGGGGTTTGTTTTTTTGTTTTTGGTGGCGGTGTTTGTTTTTTAGAAAGGGGCGCGGGGTTGTTGTGCCTTTTGGGGTTTGGTGCCCCCGTTTAAAAAGGGGGGGGTGGTGCCGCCCCCGGTGGTAGGGAAAGAAGCAAAGATGGATGGGCTGGAATTTAAAAAAATGAATCAAGTTATTCTTTAGTTCTCAAAAAGTCAAGGCGGGCTAAGAAACATTTTTGTTTCTCCCAGAAAAACAAAAAATTTGGAATAATTTATGATAATTTTTCTTATCAAAGCTTTTTTTTTTTCTTCCTCAAAAGCTCGGACACAAACTTTTTTTTTTTGTAATATGACAAAAAAGCGGTTGGGCCCGTGCGCCTTTCAAATCGGGTCAGACTCCCATTTAGCCGGGAGTAAGTTTTTTCTTATTTTATTTTTTTTTTTATTTTTTCTGGAAAAAAGGCAGGGAATGAAAAGAAGAAGGAAAAATAAAGAGGATGACATGGGAAAAAAAAGGAACAAGGGAGAAAAAAATGGAGGGATAGAAAAGAGAAATGTTTGCACGAATTTCCAGAAGGGGGTGCTATTTGTACTGAGCACCCCCCACCCCAACTTCCCATGGGGGGTTTTTTTTTTTAGATAGAAAATAGGTAAAAATTTTCCCATAAATTTTGCAGTTTTTTGGGAAACTCGGTGTCGGAGCCCCAGAATCAGAAAATGGGAAAAAAAAGACAATTGAATATGGATGATTTTGGTTGGGTTAAAATAAAATCCCAGAAAGACTTTACAAAGGATCCTGGTCATGAGATAACTCTACCCCGGACGTTTGTTGCAAAAACCGAGAAGCAGTTAACTTTGAAGTTTTTTTGTGATTTAATGAAAATCTGAGGTAGTTAAGTCGGAAAAGATAAAAAATTTTTATGATAGCAAAAATTTTAAGGGTTTTGGGGTTTAAAATCTGAAAGATGAATTTACCGTGGATCCATTCCCGCTTTTCATATTCTCTCTGTCTCTCTGTCTTATCGTTTGGGGGTTTTTTGTTTTTGCGTGCGTGTGTGTGTGTGCATGGTGGTGTGTGTGGCGCGCGTTCTTTTGTCGTGTGTGGCGTATGTGCGGTGTGTGTGTATGTGTGTGTGTGTGTGGTTGGGGTGCGTGCGTGCTGCGTGCGTGGTGTTGTGTGGTGTGTGTGTGTTTTGTGTGTGTGTGTGCGTGCGTGCGTGGGGGTGCGTGCGGTGTGTGTGTGTTGTGCGTGGTTGTGGTGGGGCGTAGGTGCGTGTGTTTTGCGTGCGTGGGGTGTGTGAGGGTGGGTACCGGTTTTGGGAAGGGAGGTAAGAAAGGGAAAAAAGGGGTGCTTTGGGGGGTGGGTTTTTTTGGGGCCCCTGGGTAGAAAAAAAGAGGCGGCTAGTTTCTTACTATTCATTTTGGATCTTTTTTTTTTTAAAAGGATGGGCCTTTTTAAAAGGTCTCGATTTCATGAGGCAGCGAAACTGTTTTAAACAACTTGCTCAAAAATTTCGTTGGGCTTGAAATTGCTTCAATTTTTACCATAACGGAATAAGCATTTCTGAGTGCTTTTTTTTTTATAAAAAAAAATTTCCCCGTTCGTGTGATTCGGTTTTTGTGAAGAGTAGTCACCCTTTCCCACTGGCAACAAAGGCGTTTTTCACTTTGGGGAGGTAGGCGGAAAAATTTTTTATGTGCGCGGAAGATGTTCTGGGGCGTTCACACATTTGGCACCTCCCGGGTTTCCCTTTTTTTTTCGAAAAAAATTTTCGGAAAATAGGAAAAAGATAGTACCCCTGGGAAAATTTTCAGACACCCAAGTCCAGTGCGCGCCTTACCGTTCACAGGACGGTGGTTTTTTTGTAGCTCCCTGCTTTTTGGGGCTTTTCCCCTTGTGTTACGTACACACCGTTTGTCAAGAGTAGTTGTGTCCACATGTCCCTAGACCGACCAGCTGACAGACAACCCTGCATGCTTGTTGAAAAAACTGGCACTGGCACGGCTAACCCCAACCCTAACCCCGGCCCCCACCCGTGGACACAATTTGCGGAAAAATTTTAAAATGGGTTTTAAGCTGACACAATGGCTCAAAATTTTTTTCTTCTGCGTGGGTGGGAGGGGGGTGGGTTTTACAAATAAGGTGTTTGCGTGCCCTTTTTCAAACGGGCTTCAGTTTATGCGCATCCGAAGAACTTTTTGGGGAGTGGGGTTGGCACTGACGTTAATCCAGAGGGAAAAATTTCGCTTGAAAAAAGGACTCGAAAACCCCGGGACCGATCACGGAGCGATGGGCAACTCTCTAACCAACCAGGTATCCCCCCCCCTCAGAGGGAAGAGGGAGAGAGAGGGGGGGGGGGGGGGGGGGGGGGGGAGGGGGGGGGGGGGGGGGCAGAGGGGAGGGGGGGGGGGGGGGGGGGGAGGGGGAAGAAGGGGGGAGGGAGGGGGAGGGGGGGGGGGGGGAGGGGGGGGGGGGGGTTGGAGGGGAAGTGGGGGGGAGGGGGGGGGGGGGGAAAGGGGGGGGGGGGAGGTGGGTGGGGGGGGGGGGGGGGGGGGGGGGGGGGGGGGGGGGGGAGGGGTTTGGGGGGGGGGAAAAAGCGGGGGGGGGGTTTTTTTTTGGGGGAGGGGGGGGGGGGGAATTTAAAAGGGGGCGGGGGAGGGAAGAGGGGGGCGGGAGGGGGGGGAGGGGGGGGGGGGGGGGGGGCCGCGGGAGGGGGGGGGGGGGGGGGGGGGAAAAGGGGGGGGGGGTGGGGCGGGGGGAAAAAAAAGGAAGGGGGGGGGGGAAAAAAAAGGGGGGGGAAAAAAAAAGGGGGGGGGGGGGGGGGGGGGGGGGGGGGTTTTTGGGGGAAAAAAAAGGGAAAGGAAAAGAAGGGGGCCCCGGGGGGGGGAGGGAGAGGGGTGGGTGTGAGCTGGTGTGAGAGTGTGTGAGTGTGGTGTGTGCGTGCGTGGTGTGTGTGTGTGTGTGTGTGTGGTGTTGTGTGTATGTGTGTATGTGTGTATGTGTGTGTGTTCTGCATGCACATCTACCAAATGGTATACCACAGGCATTTGTCATCACCAGCGTTATCTTCCGGCCCCTTGTGTTCAATAAATCTTTTCAGCTGTTTCATGTGGGATTTAAAAATTGAATAGTAAAGAAAAAATCGCAATTTTTTTTTTTGAAAGAACAGAGATAAAGCATTGAAGCATCGAACAAAAACTGCTGGGTTTTTTGTTATAAACAACGGTCCATGTACCTTTTATTTACCAACCTTTCGTTAGAATAAGCAAGATAGCTCAGTGGTCAGAGCACTCGCTCTCCCCAAGTTTAGGCTAAGCAGCGTTGAGCGTGGGGAAAGACGACCGTTCGTGCGTCTCGGCTTCCGTACAGTCCCCCAGTTCACCCAGTTGTAAATGGTGCCTGCCGTCTTTAGGGACAGGGAAGGTAAAGCAGCGAGGGAGAGGAGATAGGCGCAGCCTTTAAGATGCTGGCCCTTAGAGAAGCTTGAGTTTTCCGACACCTCGCTCCCCAACGACCGCATAGGCTATGGGAGTATCTTTACCTATTTTGTTTTATATAAGTAAAAGCAGATTTCCTCTTTACTTTGCAAAATTTGACCCAGAAGGGTGGATTTCCTCAATGAAACAGTACATAAGGAAAGCTGGCATACAAATAAGTTACAACATAAGTAATAATCAAGACACCCACAGTACTGCGGATCATTGATAATGTAAATAAGGGGACAAAAAAGTATTATGAATATCTGGTATCAGACAACTTCCAAACTGTTGCACAAAGTGGACAGAAAAACTACATGAACATATCCATTGGAAAGATATCTTGGTAAAAGTACATAAAATTAAAGATGTAAAACTAAAATGGCTGCAAATGAGAATAATTCACCGCATCATGGCTACAAACGTGGTGTTGAATGCTATGGGTTTAGTGAACACAACACTTTGTACTTTGTGTTAATGAGACCAGAGACTCGATAGAAAACTTTTTATGGGATTGTAAATATATTAGAACTTTTTTGACAAGTTTAGAAAATGTCATTAAAGAACGATGCACAAATGTCTGTAACATAACATTTTCCCGTAATTTAGTCATTTTGGGGGTAGACCAACACATTAAAACAGATATGACCTTTGATTTGAAAATGTTGCTTGCAAAGTTACACATCTACAGATGCAAAATTGACAGACAAGTACCAACACTTTCTGTTTTTCAGGCACAGCTACACAATAGATTTATAAACGAGCAGTATAATGCAAGAATTGCAAATAACCTTATGAAATTTGAAATAGAATGGAATCACTACAAATAATTTTTTTTCACATAAAGGATGAATAAAACATCAGAAGACACACAGCTTCGGACAAAAAAAAACATGCATCCCATCAATCTCTCCTGTAATGGTGGAGGGAGGAATGGCAATTGAAAAACTGTAATATTCTTCAGATGGCATGGCATGTGAACTGTGTACTGTATAAAATGCCGTTGTGTATGTATGTATGTATGTATGTATGTGTGTATGTATGTATGTATGCAGGAATGCTGTATATACGCTATTTCTTTATGTCCAGTTAACGTTTATTTATATTGATAATGCTTGCCATGCATATATGTATTTGTAACAACAAAGGGAATTTTAAAAATTAAATAAAATTTTGACCCAGAAAACATTTTGTATTTCATTTTATAATGGGCATAAGATTGTGGAAGTCTTGTAGTGGTGTGTCCTGTTACCTTATTTCGTTCTTGCCTTAAGCTTTGCCATAGGTCAGGGGCATACCCATTACCCAGGTCATAGCACTCCCAGCCCATTGATAGACTGCTCCATCTGCATTTCTCCTAGCAATCTTTGATTTTCATACAAAGAATAACGGGATAAAGATGATAAAAATTGAGAGAAGAATAAGTGGGAGTAAACAATGGAGGCCTCATAAATAAATAACACAAGAAAACCCATCAAAATCTGGTTAGATTGGCAAGACTAAAGTGAAAGATTTTTATATGGATTTCTGCTTTCTGGCATTTGCCCAACCTTTGTACTGTATCTGTTATGTCCAGCTGTGCAATTTTCTGCAAGTATGGAACTTCCATTTAACATGTCTGCATTTTTTTAAAATTCTAGTGTAGCAAATTTTGTTGAATAATTTGTTCTAGCAGATCACTGTAATAATAGTGTGGTACAGGTTGTTGGATTTTGTTCAGCCTGTCTTATTGCTTTCACCTTTGTACCCAAACGAAACCTGGGGTGTATAAAACTAGAAAATGTAGTTTAGTCAGGGGGTGCCTTTTTGATAGTTGGTCGTAAACTTTTACAAGCAGTTGTACGAAACACTTGGTTGTATTTTGTTGTTGTGGGAGCTTTAAATCACTGTTCAGGCTGAAGAAAAACGTGCATTTCAGCTAGCAAGCAATGCTGGTGGACAGCTTTTGTATGCTTGTCCGTCGTGTCCGACGATGACCTCCAAAACAGCAGAGGAGGCAGCTGCTGTTTTGGAAACGAACAGCTAGTCTTGTATTTAAACGGCTTGCCTTTTAAAAAAAATTTCTTGTCATTCACAACTTTGACATTATGTGTTGAAACATGTATAGTTTTCTTGGACTTAACTACCTCAAGTTTTATCTTTATTTTTGCTTTTTGTCTTTGTCTTTTTGGATGGTACTTCATTTAAAGTACTGAGTGCAAAGTGAAGCAGTTTACTGCCGACGCCTTTTTTTCTTTTTAATTGCAAAGGATAACAGTTTGGGTATTGTCATCTCGTGTACTCTCCATTGTAGCTATAGATGGTTTATTTTATTCCAACATAGCCTGACTGGAAATGTATGAAGCTGAGAATACACGTTTACAACCCGATTTCGATGACCTTCATTATGTGATGATAGAGGATTTACACACAAAGATGTTAGTTGTAATCAGCATTGCTTCCATTTTTTCCCTGTATTTCTTGACAGCCCTGTACAAAATTGATGAATAACCTGAAAATGTTTCGTAGTTTTTATTTTGTTTTGTTTTTTAAGTGGTGAGCACACACCACTGACACTTGTCCACCCAAACTGACTTTCTTTCCTGAGAAAAATAACAAGTTAGCACAACTTTTTTAAAACATACAAGCTGATGTTTTTGCACTTGCCATATCTGTGCTTTCTGGCTGTAAAGATTACACGGCTGGAACTGAAACACTTTTTGTCACTTCTGTGTTTGAAACCTATACTAGGAGCATTCTGGTAATTTTTGTTTAAAAAGTATGAGAAATTCAAAAGGAAACGAAAAGTCAGTGGGTCAGTCATTGTGTCACTGCTGGTCAGAGCATTGGGAAAAGCCTACCTCCCCCTTCAGCCAAAAAAAGAGAGGCTGGAGTTAGGGTTGGGTAGCCGGCTCGCAGCTGGTAGAAAAGGGAAACGGCAGAATGACTTGTACACAGGGCTGTCAAACCTTGATGAAATGTTCCACGAATCTGATGAAATGTTCTACAAATGTGAAATGTCCTACAAATGTGAAATTTCTAGAAATCTGAAATTTTCTACAAATCGGCCACAAGAAAAATAAAAAATAAAAAACAAACTTTATCAAGGTCTTTTAACAGAGTTCTGTTCATGAATGACTGCTTAGTGTAGTGTATGTGCACAAGATCTCGGCTACACATCTGTCTCTGTCTGTCTCTCTCTCTCTCTCCCTCCCTCCCTCTCCCTCCCCTACCCCCCCCCACCCCTCTCTCTCTCTCTCTCTCTCTCTCTCTCTCTCCCTCTCCCTCTTTCTCCCTCCCTCCCTCTCTCTTTCCCCTCTCCTCTTTCCCCACCTCTCTCTCCCCATCTCTCTCTATGTGCACAGATCTCGGCTAAACATTACATAGATAATTTTGTCTTGTCTTTGTCTCTCGTCACTCACACCTCTCTCTCTCTCTCTCTCTCTCTCTCTCTCTCTTCTCTCTCTCTCTCTCTCTCTCTCACTCTCTCTCTTTTTTCTGCCCCCTCTACCCGCCTCTCTCTTCCCTCTTACATTCCGTACATTGTAATGTACTTAATCAGTCTTACGCAAACAACTCCGAGAGGTTTAGATGTATTGAAATGCCTGTCAGTAATAAATATACATGCACGAAATACTTAACATTTTATTTTTCTTAAAATGCATGTTATGTGGCTGTGAATTAAATGCATCTGGGAAAATACCCCCCACCCTCTCTCTCTACTCTCTCTCTCCTCTCTCTCTCTCTCTCTCTCTCTTTCTCTCTCCTCTCTTCTCTCTCTCTCTCTCTCTCTTCCTCTCCACATAGTCCATCATAGATATTAAAAACTTACTTCACCTAAATCGGTCTAGATTTAGAAAAAATCACTCGTGCCATACGGCATTGACTAGTCTTGTAGACAATTGGCTGTCAAACATTAAAGACAATAAATTTTGTGGAGTATTATTTGTAGATTTCAAAAAAGCATTTGATACAATTGACCGCAGATTTCTCATTAAAAAGCTAGACTTATATAATATCTCTACAAATATTCTAGAACTTGCTTCTTATCTTACAAACAGGCAACAGTGTGATTCAATAGCTACGTCCACATCCACACTAAAACCCATTCATTATGGAGTACCACAGGAAATCATCTTAGGACCAATTCTCTTTTCATTATACATAAATGACCTTCCTCTCCATATCAAATCTAAATGCGAACTTTTTGCTGATGACACAACCATACATACAAGCCATACTGACAATAACTCTCTTGCAAAGACATTGCAAAATAGCACTGATGATCTTGTCAAATGGACTGAACAAAAACCACATGTCTATACACCCAAAAAAAATAAAATGCATGCTTATCACTACCAGACAAAAGTGACAAAATCTTTCTCATAAACTTTCTCCAATCCATATTGAAAACGAAACAATCGAACAAGCCTCTCACCACAAAGTTCTAGGAGTAACAATTGATGAAAATCTCAGCTGGTACCATCACATATCCCATCTGTGCAAATACATGTCTCAAGGAGTATACCAATTGACTATGATCAAACATTTTCTTGACTTCCATTCAAGAAAACTATACTTTCAAGCTTATATACAATCTGGGGTTTATCACAGTTCTTGATTAAACCCTTGACGCTGGGGGCAACAGCAAAGTGAGAGGCTGTATGACCAGTGGCATTCCCATTCGTGGAATTCCACTTCACAGCTTAGTCTTTAGTGATCGACTATGATGGGACGGGATAGCTCAGTGGTCGGAGCACTCGCTTTCCCCAGCCAAGTTAAGCTCTCGTCGAGCGTGGTTACCAGTTGGATGGGTGACCGTTTTCCCCCGCCTTGGCTTCAGTACAGTTCCCCCAGTTCACCCAGCTGTAAATGGGTACCTGCCCTCTTTTAGGGTCAGGGAAGGTAAAGCAGCGAGGGAGAGGAGATGGGCGCCGCCCTCAATATGCTGGCCCTACAGAAGTGAGGTCTCTGACGCCTCGCTCCCCTACGACCTTATAGGTTATGGGACCCCTTTACCTCCTTTCCTTTATGACTCTCTGACTAGGAGGCTTGATTTGCACAGTCCTTATGTGCTGCAGCCTTGGGGGCTAGTTGGCCTTTAGAGAACATCTCCAACGCTGACTGTCCTTATGCCCACTTGGCCGAGAGAGTGGGGATGTACTGTGGGCAAGGCATATCCACTATAATCAAATTTCTGCCCAATTTCCGAAACAACAGCAGCCTCCTCTGCTGTTTTGGAGGTCATCGTCGAATACGACGGACAAACATACAATCTTCAATAGATTATGCTTCAACCCTGTGGGATTCTGCTAGTGCAAACACTATGAAACCATTATCAAGT